>MU277678.1:0-168397 GCA_022385805.1 Pilatotrama ljubarskyi
TTCTTCTCTCAACCACTACGTGTGCCTCTATCAAGTGCTCCACAGGTAAGCTGAGCCTAGCGGGCTTTCCGCTGCGTGCCAAGCCCTGCTCAACACCATGATGATGTCTGTTACGAGCACCATACGAGCGCTTCCGTTATGCGTAGTTACTTTGTTAGTGCTAGTAAGATACACGAGATAAGCTCAGAGTTACAGTACTCAATATAAGCACCCTCGGGCTGGGGCAACGTCTCCTCGGCTTTGAGCTGGTACATTTTCCCCCCATATCGTCTCTGGCGTCTCGTCCTCGCCTGCTGTATCAATGTCGCAGGAGTGTGAGTCGTTTTGGCGTCCACTTATGAGGTCATCGCCCCAGTTCCATAGACCAAGACCCGCGCTAGAGAACCACCTCTGAAGAGCGACAGTGTCGTCCGTGTGAGGTGCATTGCCTAGTGAGTCTCCGTACTTCATCTCACGGGCCCTGATGTCCAAGCAATAGACGACCCAGTGATTGTCGTTGACATTCCAGGGCAGGAATACAACCTGCAACTGCGATGTGGGATCACGGGTGCGATCGGCAAGGGCACGCAGCGCAGTGAAGCAATGGGCAGTCTCATACTCGCTGAAGCTTACAGAGCACTTGCGGAGTGTCTCGTAAACGGTGAGGTCGTGGACTTCAATGGTATTGCGGAGCTCGAGGTTCCCCAAGATGCGCTGAGAGATGGTGGCCATAAGGCTCTCGATGACAGTGCTCGACAACCATTCCGCAGACAGGAGGGCGGCGAGGTCGCGACTGACTGCACCATGGGCACCCTGGATCCTCGAGTCCCAAGGAAGACGATCAAGACTCCGCAAAGCTAACGAAGCTAGCTGAACCTCTTCTGCTCGCCCAGCTTGGCAGAGCCTGCTCAGCCAAGTGCGTGAGAGTATCCACTCCTCCCTCACGTGTATGATCCGCGTGGTCTCCAACCAGTATGTGAGCATCCATAGTGGTGTCGGTGTGTTATTGTTTCTCGAGTCGAGAAAGGAACATGAACCGGTATTGGCGGCCTCCTGGAGGTGCGGCTGCATTCCGAGCAGTGTCCGGAGGGGCGGGATAGGGCATTTGCGTAGGTAGATATGATTATCTGTGGGAAGCGCATGGGAGTAGCGAAATGCTGGAAGGGAAGGCTGCGAAGCATCGATGGATGGCAGATCCACGATGCTGAGAAGTTCAGTGACAGTAGACGTTTGCGTGACCCACGAGAACAAGTACGAAGGGTGTGAAGCTAGCCTTGGTTCGATAGAGCTCGACGCCATTGAGGGTTTCTATGCAAATGATAGCGTAGTGGCGAGCAAGAGGAGATTTGAGGGTGGTTGAAGTCGGAATTTCACCACCAGCCACCCGGGCCATGGCATGGCAACGACGACTCAATCGAGATTCACGCAGCCCCACAGCTTATTATTTTCTACCAGACATGGATGTACAGATCGGGTCGGTTCTGTCACAGTTCTTGCAACATTCTTGCCCAATATCCGGCGCCTACGGCGCCGACACAGAGCCGGTGAACATTATTAATGTCACACTGGCCAATGAACTGATGTTCATGCCTCGTCACAGGTCACCAGCCCCAATGAACTTTCGCGTCCGTAGTTCAGCCATGTCACAGGTCACACCCAGTGAACATTAGGTCGAAATGGGACAGTATGAGGAAGAGTACAGTACGAGTTCAAATACAGGGTATCGCTACATGTTGGTATTCGCTGCACCCATATTCACCACGAACGTGCTCCTCCCTCCGCGAGGCAGCACGAGGACCTTCTCCGCCCCATGCACCTGGTGCGTCTCGCATCCGGGCACGACACTCGACCGCATCCTGTGCTCTCCAGGGAGAGGCAGAGCGCTCACCCCGATCTTTGGGAGCGCGAGCTCGCCGTGGTGCAGCGCTATGAGGGTGACTGGTACTGAGAAAGTCTCCCCATCCTGCAGGTCGCCCTGATCAGCTTCTTGGGCGTGGGATTTCTACAGATGCAGTCGAGCTTACCTTGGCCAAGAAGTCTCCCCTCTTTCGCCCGCTGACCAGCCACTCTTGCGTGAGGTCCTCGATATCGTACCGCATTAGGTAGCTGTCGACCTTCTTATCCTCCGCCGGCGCCCAATGGAACGAGGTCTGCACAGTGAGCAATGCAGAAATCGGCTGGCCGGCATAGAGAGGGCGGGTGCGTTTCTGCGACTTCTCCAGGGAGAACGGGTTCTCCAGAATCTGTAAGCGCGCCGCTGCAAGGATCTGATGACGAGTTGTCAACGCAAGATGCGTATACTACAGTGGAGGTTGATGCGGCTCACATGCATCTGAGGCACATCTACTGGGATGACGATCTCACGCCATTCGCCAAACGACGTCGCCGACCTCCGCTTGTTCAATATCTATACTGCAGTCAGCAGACACGCAACTCCACACAAGCCTTCTTGCATACCTCGACGACGCGACGCAAGCCGACACCCATCTCATCCTCCCCCGGTGATATTGCAGGGACAGAGAGCTCGCCGGTGACCCCATACAGCTCTACCCAGGACGCGTCCGTCTCCAGTGCTTGTACGAGTTTGTCGACCATCTCCTGCCGTGAGCTCTCCAGTGATGGCGTCTCTGACACCACTTCGCCGACCGCGAGCTCGATCAGCGATTCAACCTCTATCCAATACCTTCAAAGTCAAGCCTTCCGCTGAGACCGCAAACTATGGTGCGCTCACCTTCTCGCAGCATACGGTAGGAAATCTGCAGCTTGAGCGGATCTCGCACTACCCAGCATCAGTTCAACGTCCTGCAAACGCACAGCGCCTTATTCACCTTGTCCTCTGCTAGCGTCCATTTGAAACAGGAACCTCCCAGGTTGCGCCGGTGTGATAGTCTGCACCCTATCAGCCTTCACATCACTCGAACTCATCAAGGCCACTCACGACAACGGAGAGCTTCTGGCCCATGCAACTAGTGACCTTCACCCCCTCGGCCTCGTTCGGGGACAGCAGGTGCGTCGAACGCACGCGCACATGCTGATGCGACGTCGTCGACAGCGTGAACCGCGTGAAGAGCCTATCATCCGTAAACATGGAAAATCCCTGGAACTCGAGGGAAGGAAGCATTTACCTCGTTCCGCGGAAGAAGTCCTCGACGTTGATCGCCACAGGGAGTGCAGTCGCGACGACCCGGCTGAGGCGCAGCGTCCTGGTAACATCCGGCTCTGACGTCGTGACGTACTCGACGGTGATGTTGACCCTCTACCCTCGACGGTGAGTATCATTCTGAGCAAAGCTGCTACATCTATAGACTCACCATGAAGTGGTACGCAGATGCGTCCGAGTGAGGGACAGCAGCGACGACGATTTGCCCGTGTTTCAGGTCGAGGAACGTCAGAGATTCTTCATCCATCCTAATCAGTGGCGCGTCTACAAAATCGTTCAGTACATCACCGTAGCTCAAGCTTGCAGAGCTCAGCAACGCATACCCTCTCCACTCAGTCCAGTCTCCTGGTACCTGAACTGAATACCTGACGGAGCGCTAAGCTTTATCTGCGCAGTAGCGACATCGTTCCGGCCTGTGGATAGGATGACCATGATCTTCGATGAAGTTCCAAGCTCGACTGACGTCCTCTTCAGCTACTCTACGCGCCGCTTAGACGGTCAGTGAAACCTACTGCGCGGAGGCTGCTTGAGCCGGACGTCAAGGGCCTTGAGGTCCTTGGGGACGCGCACCAGCGTGGGCATGTTCCCAGCCTTGATCTGCTTGGGCGTCTTCATGTGTTTCCACTGGAAGTGGAGGCGGCCGATGGATATCTGCGTGTTGAAGAGGGTGTAGGTGCCTGCGGAGGATGACTGATATGGCGAGTCAGGTGGCCGCAGCGTCTGGAGAGAGAGAAATATACGTACGGGGCAGAAGAGCGTGAGCTCACTTCGCCCGGGCGCGAGTAGCGAGACCTTCTCGGTGAATGATATCCGACTGTTCTCTCGTCCGGCCAGCTGGACTTCGACCTCGTCCGCTGCAATTTCCTGCATGGGATGTGAGAACGCAAACTCGGGTGGAGGGGTCTTACGACGCACGCAGGGCAATCGGTTGTTGACTACGACCTTCAGCAGAGAGCCGTCCCGAGTCTCGGCAAGCTTCGCATCGTGCTCGACGACTGAGATCGACAGCGCTGGATGGTCAGGATAGGGAGTGTCTGCGAGGCGACGCAGTTCATCTGCTGAGCTGTATCCATCCGCTAAGAAGTGGCTAACCATACCGGCATCGAGTTCGTGCGCCGCATCCTTCAGCGCCGAGACCAGCTGCCCGACATAAGCCTTGCTATCCTCCGTGCTCAAAAGCAGGTCCATTCCCGTGTCGTCCACATAGGCTCTGAGGAAGTGCAGCAGAATGTGTATCCACTCGCGATCCTTCGGCTTCTCCGCAGAGGCATGGATGTCCAGAGCGCGGTTGAGCATAAAAGCCTCCAACGACGTCCAACCATGCGGGGAGTAGTGCGCAGGGAGAGACGTGTATGTCTGCAGGGCACTGGATAGACGTTTCCGATGGCTGGGCGGACGGTTGAGACACAGCGAACGCTGGACGTTGAGGGAGATACATACACGTCGAGCGCAGCAAGAGAGCCGTGCAGCTTGAGTGCGAACTTCCGCCGTCCCGCGCTTGCGTAGAGCTCGATAGCCCGGTTGGTGATGTTGACGTACAACTCGTAAAAGGCGTCCTTGTCCACCAAAGCAGATGCTAGTTCCGCTTTGGAGATCGTCTCCGAGGCGTCCTTGACCTGTGACCCTTGCGATCCCTTGTAGTTCTCCGGAAGCGCAAGGGAGAAGGGCGGTTTCCTGGGGAGGTGACCTGCCGCTATGCCTAGGATGTCGAGCTGGAAGGGGTGAGTTACTCTGGGAAACCACACGAACGGCGTGTTCGCTCACTTGATGACGAGCAAGCTCGACGAGTTCGCCCTTTCCCGCGTTGAAGAAGGTAAGAGTAGTCTTGTCGAGCTCGAGGGGACGTGCCCACTCGTCGCACTGGTCGACGACGCTGAGTGCGGAGGAGTAAATCCACGACTCTATGAAGAATGGCGGTAGAGTGTCCTGCGTGTCTCGCTCAATCATGCGCAGACGTGGACATATGCTCAGGATGCCCACCTCGACGTCTCTGAGTGTTCGTGCCATGGTGGTCAGGAAAGATACTGTCTTCTGACAGACTTCTTCAAGGTCGCCCAGCTTGCTTAGGAGGGCGCATTGCCTAGCCAACAGGTAGACACGGAAGTCAAAGACGGAGATAGTGTTCGCCAAGATCAGGTCTCGGTACGGCTTCTTGGTCACAGAAAGCAGTGGCGCCGAGTCGTCAGAAGACGAGGGCGTGATGAGGGGACCAAACCAAGAGAGGTTCTTCTCTCGTAGGACTTGGAAGAACGTTGCCTCTAGCTCGTAGTACTGCTGGAGAGCATCCTCGTATAGGTTCATGCCCTCTAACGAGCTTGCAAGACTTTCCTAGACGCGCACATTGAGCGCAAGATGGCTACATATGGCTGACCTCCCTTCACATACCTTCAAGATGAAGAACGTGCAGAAGTTCCATCCCGGCATCTGCCTTTGGCCTTCTGACCTTCGTACCTCCTCTTCACGCTGCGTGAGCGCAGCATCAAAGGCCGACAGCACACCTTCCTTGATCTTGGTTATGAGGTCGGCCCATAGAGTCGGATTGTCCTTGTCTGCGGACCATACGAGCTGTACGCACCTGCAGTCGAAGTCAGGAATGTCGTTCAGGGACGCATGCGCATGGAGGGTGTGATTGACCTATCCTTCTTATCGGTGTTGAAGTCGGCCTTGACTTTGTCAAGGACAGAAGTCTTCATCTGAAACAGCCTCCCCTGGGCGACACTCTGGTCCGGACGCACGACATGGACGAGCAGCCATTCTTGATTCTTCCGTTGGCTGACGGAGGTATGCCAGTCCTTGATCTGCTTACGCGCTGTCGTCTTGTACGACTCGCTGTCCTGCTCACCACTGCGTGAGGACGCGCGGGCGCGATGTAGGGAGAGCCATTCACCTCGCATATGAAGACGTAGATGTTGAGCAGGGGTTTCTCTAGCACGCTCTGGGGTACTTGAGACGCCGTCTGGTCCTCCCGCAATGTCTCCAGGGGGACGAGCTTGACATCGAGCTCCTGGATTGTGCGTATGGTTGGCCTAGTAGGCGACTTCCAATGGATGTTGCGGAGAGGAAGTTGGGAGACTAGGGATGCATGGATCTGTTTCCAGTGGTCTGTGGAGAGGAAGACGAGCGGGGCAGCATATGTGATGACGACGCGGTGGGACTGGGCGGACATGGGATGCAGAGAGCGGCCGTGGGACTGCGAAGCCAGGTATACCACGTAGCTGCTTCTCCCCTGATCGACGTGGTGAATCGCTGATTGCCTCCTACAGCTTCTGCCTGTCAAACTCTCTATCTTCTTAACGGTGCGCTCTCCCGTTCGCTACTGCTGGGGTCCTGATGGTGATGTAGCGCACAGACCGAAGACGCGGCCGTCAAGCTGCACCAGAGGACAAAGATGGCCTGCAGCTGAGAACGACGCGAGCACTGCACACGACAGAGATGGCCAAAGAACCGAGTGGTGGCAGAGATGAGCTGCAAGTACGCCGCCGGTCTCCGGTTCGGGATGCTACGTCATTTCTTCGTTGTCGTGCCCCGGACTGAGACTCTGCGCTTATGCCGGCGCATGCGCATCCTGCGCGCGTCGCTGCCGGTCGTCCGACACGTCGCCCACGGCATCATTTCTGCCTCTCCCTGCCGCCAGCGTTCCCAGCCATATAAACAGCTCGGGTTGTACATTTGCCAACCGTCGCTACCTTCCCCCGACGCCCGCGATGCCTATCAAAGCAACCGCAGTTCTCCTGCACGCCGCGGGCGTGGCAGTCATGACATATGGATATCTGCACTTGCCAGACATGGTGTCCAATATCCGAATGGCTGAGATGAAAGGAGGCCACTTTCAGTTCCTCACCATCCAAGGGTAAGCCCTCATTCGCATCTGGCTCAAAGTCACTCGGCTGAGATCGCAAACGCAGGCTCTGTCTTGCATGGATAACCATGACACTCAGCCTCGGCTGTGATCTTATACCCTCATCCAGTAAGCTGCATTGCACGAAGCGGGAGTCCCCGGAGTGCTGATCATACTCTGAAGAGGCATTGAAGAAGGCGAAACGAACCATCCTCATGGTAGCCCTTCCCGTGAGTGGCGAGAGTCCCGCTGTTTCAAGGCCCACAGGTTGACGGCACGATCGTCATCCCTAGGCGTCAATCCTAATCTCGTCGGTCTACTGGACTCTCCTCCTTTTCATGCCACATATGATCCTGATGCCCGATCCGGACGCGACTACACCTACATCGTCGACCCACGTACCCAAGCCCGAACGTATCCCTCTTGACGTCGATTTGGCATTGCACGCCGCTCCCGCCATCGCTATGTTCATCGACTTCTACTTCTTCGAGCCGAGATATACAGGCCGAGCAACTCGGAAGGGTGCACTGAGCCTAAACGGCGTGGCGGGAATATGGTACTCCTGGTGGGTTGAGCATTGTGCCAGCTACAACGGTTTTTGTGAGCGTCCATTTCTTCACGCGCATTCGAAGTCCTGTGCTAATCCTCCTACAGTTCCGTATCCCTTCCTCACTGAGAACCCCTTCCCCATTCGGGTCTTGATCTATATCGCGGCCACTTCGTTCGCCGCCTTGTCCTTCATGATTTTGAACGCCGCACACCCGTGAACGGCTGCCGGACTCAGCGGCATTCCTTCCGTGCACGCCGCATTGAGACAACCCACGACCGAGGACGTCGGATGTAGCGCTCTTGATACCTTCATCCCGACTGTGTTTCGTGATGTCGCATAGATAATACGTATCATAGATCAAGCTCTACTGAGCTACCACGGGCAGCCTTGTTGTAGTCGGTCAGTATAGCACGAACGATGTACACAAACATAGTCCGCTCGAGAACTCGAGCTCCGAGGCTTGTATTTAAACGCGCGACGCGTCGCGCGCGAGTCATCTGAGATCGAGATCTGACAGAGGACGCGATCGTGCATTGCAGGCTCCTGCCATTTCTGACTCGCCCTCTATCTTTCTGCTCCGTCCACCTTTCAGTCCTCGTATCTACAGCCAACAGAGCAAGCCATGACTAACCAGCCTACGAAACAGAAACTATGGGGCGGCCGCTTCACGGGCAAGACGGATCCTCTGTAAGTGGGACAGGAAACGGCTGGCTGTCCAGTGGAGACTGATGCTGTCTTGTGCGTCTTAGCATGCACGAGTTCAACCAGTCCCTGCGATACGATAAGCGCATGTATGCAGCAGACATCGCCGGATCAATTGCATACGCGAAGGCACTCGCCCGAGTGGGGATTCTGACTGACGATGAGCAACGCAAGATAGTGGATGGCCTGACGGCGGTGGGCAAGGAATGGGAGCAGGGTACTGTGAGTACGAGACGTTTTGGTCCTCATGCAGCTCATGATGGTAACAAGCGTATGTCAGTTCAAAATACACGCGGATGACGAGGACATCCACACGGCGAATGAGCGGCGCTTGACGGAGCTCATTGGTCCCCTTGGTGGCAAGCTGCACACTGGTCGCTCGCGCAATGACCAGGTGGCCACGGACATGCGCCTATGGCTCCTCGGCGAGGTACAGGCGGTAGAGAAGGGGCTGAAGGACCTCATCCGTGTGATGGTGGAGCGCGCGGACAAGGAGAAGGATATCCTCATGCCCGGCTACACCCACCTGCAGGCAAGCGGCTCGCCCTAACACCCTCCTCTCATGGATCTCACCTTCTATCATGCAGCGCGGACAACCCATCCGGTGGTCGCACTTCCTCCTCTCCCACGCGTTCTCCTTCCGCGCAGACCTTGAGCGTCTGCAGCAGCTCATCCCTCGGGTATCTGTCCTTCCCCTAGGCTCGGGAGCGCTCGCCGGGAACCCGTTCGCGGTCGATCGCGAGTTCCTCGCGAAGGAGCTTGGGTTCCAGTCCGTGGCCGAGAACAGCATGTACGGCGTAAGCGACCGCGACTTCATCGTCGAGTTCATGATGTGGGCGAGCCTGGCCATGACGCATGTCAGCCGGATGGCGGAGGACCTGATCATATACTCGACCGCGGAGTTCGGATTCGTCACCTTGAGCGACGCGTACAGGTCTGCATGGTCTTCATTGCGGCCTCCTTCGGCAATCCAGAGTTTCTGACACGACGTTCAATGCAGCACTGGCTCAAGCATCATGCCACAAAAGAAGAACCCCGATTCTCTCGAGCTGCTCCGCGGCAAGTCTGGACGTGTGTTCGGAAACGCAAGTGGTCCATTCGTCACGATCGTCCATCTCGCTTGATTTGCTAACCCGACCCTCGACGTTCGCAGATGTCTGGATTCCTCATGACACTGAAGGGATTGCCTTCGACGTACAACAAGGATCTGCAGGAGGATAAGGAGCCGCTGTTTGACGCTGTCGATACGATCTCGGCATCTCTCCAAATGGCAGAGGGCGTTATTGCCACCATGGAGGTGGGCGCACTACACCGCTTCATTCCGTACGGCGGTCAGCTCACCGCAGAATCCGCAGGTCCACGGAGAGAAGATGCGCGCAGCCCTGACCATGGACGTGCTCGCCACCGACCTCGCGGAGTACCTCGTCCGGAAAGGGGTGAGTTTTCACTGCGGTGCCAGTGTGCATACGCCGCTGACCGACGTTCATCCGCGCCGGGCGCAATCCAGATCCCATTCCGCGAGACCCATCACGTCTCAGGCCGGGCAGTGGCGCTCGCGGAGGCGCGGAAGTGCCAGCTCAACCAGCTGTCTTTGCAGGACTTCCGCAGCCTGCACGAAAAGTTCGACGAGGACGTCTTCAAGGTGTTCGACTTCGAGGCGAGCGTAGAGCGCCGACAGTCGATCGGCGGTCCGAGTCGGAAGATGCTTGACAGGCAGATTTCGGTTTTGCGGGATGCCCTTGGCAATTGAGCACTGCCGGGAGAGCTGCACTCAGGTCTCGTGTACTTACTTACAGCATTAATAATTGGACGATGTTGTCTGTTTCTGCGCAGTATACCTATCCAGTGTGTTGTGTTCGACGCTGCGCGCAAAGACCGCCCGCAGCAACCGTAAGTTACGGTTTGACCACAAGCCAGCCATTTATGGGCCGACGCGCGGGCGCTATGTAGCGCCAATCAAGCGATGAGACTGAGCAGCGGCTCCCACACCGCCAACACAACACTGCCCCTTACACCCCCCACCGACCTCGCCGCCAGGCTCCCTCCAATCTTTTAGGACTCGTTCTTCATACCCCTTTCTTGCCTCTTCTGCGACGCTCTTCCGCGGCTATCTCCCCTGACGCAGCATTGAGTGCTGCTGGCGCACCCCTGTCGCCCTCTTTCCAGCCTGACTACGCCTACACGTACTATCACTACAACCTAATATCCACCTACCTACCATGGCCAGAGACAGACTCGCAGCATTGAGGGTAAGCTTTCTTTCTCCTTGTTTACGTGTTCGTGCGCCGTCTGTGGGACCTTGTGGCTCACGCTTTCGCGAAACAGGCCCAGCAGCAGGGCGGAGGGGCTTACACGAACTCGTGAGTGCAACGCTAGCGTCCACGCCTTCTCCTCATGTGTAACAACCTCGTGGAAACGTTCTACAGGGACTCTTACCCGATGCAGTCGAACCTGGACTACCGCTCGCGCGAGCGGGCGGCGAACCCGTACGCCCAGCAGGATGACAACCCGAGTTACGAGTCCGCGGTGAAGGACAGCACGACGAACCTTACCTCGGGTATGGGCGGGGACGACATGGCGGCGTTTTACAACGAGATTGCGTCCATCCAGGACGATATCCGCACTTTCAACGACAACGTCGCACGCATCTCGGACCTCCACTCGCGCTCGCTAAACGCGACGGACGACGTTGCGACGCAGCGCGTGAGCCAACAGCTCGAGGAGCTTGTGTCGGACACGAGCGCGCTCAGCAATGTGCTGCGCCGGAGGATCAAGTCTCTGCAGAAGCAGGGAGGGACTGGCCGGAATGGCGAGATCCGCAAACAGCAGGTGCGTGTCGCTGCTGTCTGTGACGGAGGACTTTGCCTGACAGTCGGGATTGTTGTAGACGGGTCTGGTGAAGCAGAAGTTCATGGAGGCTATTCAAAACTACCAGACCGTCGAGCAGCAGTACAGGCAAAGGTACAAGCAGCGGTTGGAGCGCCAATACAAGATTGGTGCGTACTTGTCCGCAATCTGAAGACCCTTGTTTGAGAAGCTTATCTGCTGCTCTAGTCAAACCGGACGCTTCACCCGAGGAGGTCAAGGCGGTTGTTGATGATGATCAGGGTGGTCAAATCTTCAGCCAGGCTTTGATGAACTCCAACCGCTACGGCGAAGCGCGGTCGGCCTACCGCGAAGTACAGGAGCGTCATGCTGACATCAAGAAGATCGAGAAGACGCTTACCGAACTTGCCCAACTGTTCAACGACGTGAGTGTCATGATGCAGCCCCCCCCCCCCCCCCCCCCCCCCCCCCCCCGTGTTGATGTATCTTACTATCCCTGGCTATTACAGATGAGCATATTAGTGGAACAGCAGGACGAACAGATCACTGTCATCAACAACACGGTCATCGATGTGGAAAAGGACATGGAAACTGGGTATGTACTGCCTTATGCACTGACCTGCAGCCTGCTGACGCCCTCGTGCCAGCCTCAACTACACCCAGAAAGC
Organism: Pilatotrama ljubarskyi; assembly: GCA_022385805.1. Lineage (NCBI taxonomy): Eukaryota > Fungi > Basidiomycota > Agaricomycetes > Polyporales > Polyporaceae > Pilatotrama > Pilatotrama ljubarskyi. Next base: position 11,724 of record MU277678.1, read on the forward strand.
TGTCGACTCCGCGCGGTCAGCACGCAAGAAGCGATGGATCTGCTTCATCCTCTGTCTCGTCATTATCATTATCATTGCCATCGTGGTTGCAGTCGTCGTTCTGCAGAACAACAAGAAGTAGACGACGACCTCCACCTCTCCCCGCGCTGTGTAACATATCTGCGATATACCTGGGACACTTACGTACTTTCTCATCCATCGGGCTGGGTTCAGGACACAGGAGCGCAGGTATGTTGATGCTCCTGGGCGCGGAGATATCTTTGTCCTAGTTCCCTCTCGATGGTCTCGCACGCCACTACTATCTATGTATGCCGTTCTTTCTTCGTCCTCTTTTGGTAATGGATCTTCCGCATCCAGCATGGTGAAGTGGACCTACTCCCGGTCGCCTGGCCTGGCCCAGGCATGATATATGCATGATACTCAGCTTATCAGACTGTGCGATCTGCCTTGCCTTCCTACGCCGACGTCTATCCGAGACAAGCCACAATTTGCAAGCGGGGTTACTTCGACAGAAGAAGCGTGCCCAGGGCGTGGAGGCCTGCAAATAGGGCATGCGGTTCAGGGCCGCTAGGTGCGTATGTTAGACGTCAGCGGGACAAGCGTGCGTGCGTGCGTATTCGAGTCCCGCGGTGCCCCGCACACGATTGAACCTTGTCGCCCCACCCACCTGTCTCGGACGTAGTCCGCCAGGGAGAGGAATGAAACGACCGGTACCGGGACACGTCGGATGGGCGGGCGCGGAGGAAGTCAGCGGATGTCGGAGAGACCGGGGTCGACCAATACGAGGCTGCGCCGTCCAGAAGCAACGAAGCCTCACTGGACAGTTCATCTCACCACCCGCAGGCCTCGTTCCGTGTGCCATCCAGATGCGGCATTGCCAGCACGCACTGCCTCGGTCCCAATTGCTTATCCGTGTCGGCAGAGTCTTCCCTTGCGACGGAGGCACAAAGCGGCAGTCACGAATCAAAGCCTCCGCTGCCGCTGGAGGTCACTTGCTCTGGTTTGTCATAGGGTATTCTAAGAGGATCGTCGGACGCATACAAACAGCGAGCATGGTCTGGAGTCGGAAGCTTCAGGAAGAGACAATTTTCGTGAAAAGGGGGTTGCGCAGAGCCGAGAAATGCGGATATGGGACCTCGGAGGCGAATCGGGCGGTTGGATCTTTGTAATCTGGCGCAACGCCGCCACGTGCGATCTCAGATCCACATCTCTCTCGAGCTGACGCGTCCCCTCCCCCTGCGCGATATATAAGTACTCCCTGCTGCCACCGCCTCCCCCTTCCAATCTCTCTACACGACCACCGCACACTCCCACTCCCGCCCTGTAAGTTCCCCCTGCCGCCTTCGCCCGTCGTCGACATAGCGTCTGACCAGCGTCCTCGCCTCCTAGACTTCTACCTATCTCATCTCGCACGACCTTCAGACCGTCATGCCCGCCAAGAAGCGCTGCCAGCTCCAGTCTGAGCCCCGTTGCAACCAGGCTGTCCTGCGCCTTGTAGGCCAATGCCCCCACTGTCGGCTTGAGTTCTGCAGTACTGTATGTTGTCAAGCATTTTGTCTTTTCTACCCCAGAGGCTGACCTAAATGCCTAGCACCGCATGCCTGAGCACCATGAGTGCCAGAACCTCGAGAACTGCCGACAGCAAGCATTTGAGAAGAACAAGGCGAAGCTGGAGAGCGAGCGGACCGTTGCGTCCAAGATGGCGATGGCATGACCTGCCCTCCCTCTCCCTCTCCCCTTCCGTTCCCTTGTCTCCGCCACCACCGCTCTCGTCTTAGCGCCGTCCGCAACGCAGGGTTGTAGGGCCCGCGGGACAGGCCATCGCCATCTTCCCATCTCCATCTCCGTCTCATCTTCATGACCCTGCATATTGGCGCTATTCACGACATTCACGGACGCATTCTATACCACATACTATCTTCCCCCACCCCCGTAACTCCCGATGTGGCCTCCCCTTCAGCACTTCCATACTCGCATCGCTCGCTACATCGGTGTATATCGTGTTCTCGTATCTCTCTCGGTCGGGTATTATCAATGTAGATGCTGTGACACGTTTGACACATGTTTGCGTGCCGTTGCGTGCTCGTGAGTGAGGCGGAGTCATTTCGACTGCGAAGTAAGCTTCGGTTGTCCAATGAGAGGCGATCCACCTCGAACGGAGTGGTCTTCGCGCGCTTCTGCCTCTGTGCCGCGGGTCCAGAGGTGTCAGGCGACGCTGTCTACGCCAGCCCAGGCTGCTATCCGCTCTCAGCAATACCTCCACCAGGCTCTATCACGCCGCTAGCATTCGTAAATGCGCATAACGCCTCCCACCCCATTGCATACCTTGGATCCGGACTTTGAGCGGCTGTTACGCCATGGCCATATGCCCGCAGCCATACACGGCAGTCCAGATGCCTAATCGCTCCAGCCGGACCGCCCTATAAGCAGCGGCTCGATGCTCCGAGTCAGATCTCCCCATATCCCATCCAATCGATTTTCCTCGCCTCAGCTTGCACCGTCCAGCACGACTAATAGTCCTGCTTCCCCTGCGCAACCTCGAGGCTCTCACTCGACGCGTCAGTGCACCTCCCTAACCCGTTTCTGGCGTGTCGTGTCCGTGTGCTTACCGGCGGGCCCGCAGGCTCATCTCGGAACAACGGTTTTTCACGTGTGTCGGCACCAGCACGATCGCACCTCCCCGCACTCCCGTGAAGCCCAATCCACAAGGTGAGCCTGGCAGCTGCCCTACATATAGCCCGCGCACCGAGGCGCAGCGCGGGGAGCACGAACGCCTTGCGCTCTGTTGTTGCGACGATGGCGGGCAGGCTGAGGCAGATCGCTGACCACCTCCAGGCGACGAACGACGCGTCCAAGATGTCTGACACCGTCTCTGCTGGTGCGTTCTGCCATTCCGTCCCGTTTGCGAGGCCTGCCAATCAGCAGGCGGCGGTACGTCCGGTCGCTGACGTCGTCGACGCGGGTTCCGCAGAACGCTGGGAGGCTGTTCCGCTCGCTCCTCCGGACAGGTACGTGTGCATCTATATAATCGCATCCCATCTACCCCGGAAGGGCCTAAGCGACTCGCTGCAGCATCTTCAAGTTGACCGCTGCCTACAAGGCCGATACCCATCCGAACAAGATAAACCTCGGCGTCGGTGCGTACCGTGACGACGATAACAAGCCATGGGTCCTTCCCGTCGTCAAGAAGGTGCGCTGCTCTCACCGTTCCCCCGCAACGCCTCGTCACGACTGACTGACACCGCATTCGCATTTGCATTCCCCAGGCGACGGAGATCCTGCTGCATGACCCGACTCTCGACCACGAATATCTGCCCATCACGGGCCTGCCCGAGTACACTGCGGCCGCGGCGCGCCTGGTCTTTGGCAAGGACTCGCCCGTGATCAAGGAGGAGCGCGTAACGAGCGTGCAGACCATCTCCGGGACGGGCGCGAACCACCTCGGCGCGCTCTTCCTGAGCAGGTTCTACGGCTGGAACGAGAAGCGCGTCTACGTCAGCGATCCTACCTGGGGTGCGTAACGTCTCTTCCCCCGCATCGCCCGCATCTCCGCCTTGTCTCCGGCGGAGGGCCGCGGCACTGCTGCGGTCTGGCTGACAGTTGCCTGAATGACTGAGCGACTGACACACGCATGGCGCCCCGCAGTGAACCACCACGCCATCTTCCCGCTCGTCGGCATCCCGGTCTCGACGTACCCATACTACGACGCGCAGACGATCGGGCTCGCGTTCCCCGCGTTCCTCGAGGCGCTCAAGAGCGCGCCGCCGCGCTCCGTTTTCCTCCTACACACATGCGCGCACAACCCGACGGGTGTCGACCCGACGCGCGAGCAGTGGGGCGCGATCGCGGACGCGATGCTCGAGCGCGGTCACTTTGCGTTCTTCGACTGCGCGTACCAGGGCTTCGCGAGCGGCGACCTCGAGGGCGACGCGTGGGCCGTGAGGGAGTTTGTGAGGCGGAACGTGCCGCTGCTCGTCTGCCAGGTGCGTCTCTCGTTACATGTGTCGGTTGCGCTGTCGGCCATGGGGTCCGCGGAGATGGAGTAGCGGCTGGGTTACTCACGTGCGATGTGTTGTCTAGAGTTTTGCGAAGAACGCCGGGTTGTACGGCGAGCGCGTCGGGGCGCTGCACGTCGTCGCCCCATCGAAGGACGCTGCCGCCCGGATCAAGAGCCAGCTGTCGGTGCTCGCGCGGGCTGAGATCAGCAACCCGCCTGCGCACGGCGCGCGTCTGGTGAGCCTCCTCTGCTCCGGGTCCGATGGATATGAGCCATCAACAGATTAATTGCGTGGCATGACAGGTGTCGCTCATCTTGAACGACGACGCGCTGTTCGAGGAGTGGAAGCGGGACATCAAGACGATGTCGGGGCGCATCATCGACATGCGCAAGGAGTTGCACCGGCTGCTGACGGAGGAGCTGAAGACGCCGGGGAACTGGGACCACATCGTGAACCAGATCGGGATGTTCAGGTACGTGGGAGTGGTGTCCGGGTTGGATTCTCTCTCGTACCGGTGTGCGCGCGTGCGGGGTGAAAGCCTTCACGGAGAGGGGCTGATGCGACGCAGCCGCGTGCGTGCCTGTCTGTGCGTGGACTTGTGTATCCCTCGCCCGGACGGCGGACCTGGGTGTTGTTGACGTGGGCGCCCAGGTCCACACACAGCGGTCGCGGTGGTCGTGGCTGTCGATCGACCGCCACATTGCCCGCATGCGGGGTGTGGCTCGATCACGTGGCGGCCATGCGCTGTCATCAGGGCGCTTGCTAGCGCTGCACACGACTGTGGCTCGACGTCACGCCGAAAGCGTATTGGCAGGGATGCAGCAGCTGGAACGCGTCGAGTGCGCATTGAATGTGTTGAGGATGGAGCATCAGGCGTTTCAGACGGGGACGGCTGAGAGGAAGATGATGCTTGGAGGATGCCGTGCTTGTTGCCGTTGGAAGGAGTGATTGGCATGAGGGAAAGCGTTTGAGCCAATCAAGGGAAGGGCGGACGCGGCACGATAGCGGCGAGCGGTGGCTCGGGCCAAGGGAACGGAAAGTGGAAGGAAACGAGCACGCTGACACTGTATGTTTTTTGGTGCAGTTTCACTGGGATCGGGCCTGCGCAGAGCCAGGCGCTTGTGGAGAAGTCGCACATCTACCTGACGTCGAACGGGCGAATCTCTATGGCGGGGCTGAACAGCCACAACATCCGGTACTTTGCGGAGCAGCTGGACAAGGCCGTGCGCGGCGCGCTCTAGATTTCGGAGGAGGCGGTGGTGGCGGGAGGTTGGTAGGGACGGGAGCGGGGGCAGATACCAACGGAGATGCTATAGGACAGGGGATACGGCAGTTGTTGTTGTTGTATGAGAAGAATAGAGACGTGGGAAATGACGTGTTGTTCCTGGGAGAGAGAGTCTGGGCCTGAGAGGACGAAAAGGGGAAGGATGACATCATGGGTGGGATGAATGAAGGGATGTTGAGAAGGATGGGATGCGCATCATTTTCAGCGAGCACCACAGCCGTTCCCTCCTCAGCCTCGCATTCGCACTCGCATTCGCACTCGCACTCGCACTCGCACTCGCCTGCACCTGCCTCTCCTTCCCTTTCTGTCCCTCCCCGCGAGTACCGCCGCTCGTCCTCCTCCTGGCCAGTGTCTGAGTCTGCAGCTGCCCTGCGCATGCCCCGGCGCCCTCTCCGTCTCTCCGGATAGCTGCTGCCCAGCCGCCTCTCCTTCGCTGCCACTCTCTGCCCTGTCCGACGCCCCCCCTCCCCTCCCCTCCTCTCCCGCTGCCCTCCGCTGCTCTATATGCTGCACCCACCCCCTTCCTCCCTCTCTGCCCCTCCCCACTCGCCCTCCAGTCTCTCTCCCACTCTCTCCTCCCCCATATCGCGTCCCCTCCTCCTCCCCGCTCTCTCCCCCCCGCTGCCTCCTCCGCGGCCCTGACCGTTTGGCCCCCCTCCCCCCTCGTCCCTGGCCACCAGCCCTCCCACCGCCTCCCCCACCCCCACACACTCACCGTGCGTGCCCTCTCCTCCTCCGCCGCTCTTCGCTCCCCGTCCTCATCCGCTCCCTTCGCTGTTCTCCAGTAGTTACATGGGAAGCATCCTCTCGCTAATATTCCCCGGCCAGTTCATGTCCTCCCAGTATTCCCCGTCCTCTACTCTCACCGACGACGACCATTCCCGCTCACCGTCTCCCGACCACGACCACCAACCGGCTTCCCCGCTACATCCCCCGGACGAAGACCTCCCTGATCTCTCACCCCCGTCAAGCCCCAAGAGCTCGGTTGTCGCTTCGCCCCCGCTCGAAACCCAGTCCTACACTCCTCACGCAGTCGGTATCGGTATCCTCTCCCCTCAGCCCGTCCTCGGCCGCTTTGCGCCCGTGTCTCGTGCAAGTCTCTCTCCTCTGCAGGTTAGAACGTCTCCCGTAGATCAGCGCTCAAATCCTCTAGAATGCTTGTCTCCCCGCGATCGTGGCCAGAGCAACCCGTTTGACCTCCATACCCTGCGAAATACCTCCGTCCGCTCACCAGACAGCCCTCACGCACACCCACTGCCTCCCCCTCATCTGCGCTACGTCGGCGACGCGTCGGCAAAGGATGGGCCCGCCGGTGAGCACATCCCACTCTCAAATTTCTCAAGCGCCAATCCGCCGTCAGCCGGCCTGCGTATCTCTATCCCACCCCCCAACCCTAGCCAATCCACCTCGACGCCTTCCCCGCCCCTCCTCCCCCCGCCTACCCATGACCCGGTCGCGAATATTGTCCCGTCAAGTGCCGACCAGGCCGCTTCCGGGCCTGCCTCCGACCCGCAAGCCCCGCCTATGGACACGCTAGGTCCCCCCACTGACATCAGCATCGATTTCACCGAGTTCGACGCCGAGGGCTACAGCGCGTTGGAGAAAATCTACCTTTTCTCCCGCAGCAGAGCCGGCTTCCATAGAGTATTCATCGCTCACGCGCTCCCGAGGTACCTCTTGGGCGCTGAGAACTCGACGAGCGACCTGCCGAGTCAAGAGCAAATCGAGCAGATTACCCCGAGCGAGGCGGTCGACTATGTTCTCCCGCTGCTCAACATTCTCGCGACGGACGACGGTACGTGCCATATTTGTCTAGCCTCATTGTTGCACCCCGTCGCTCACATGCCCACCTTGACTCCTCCCGCAAATTGTCATTGGCGCCTGTCCGGCTTGTTTGTCTCGTACGTTCTTCGCCGCACCGCGCTGACCAAACACGTAAACGTGCCGCGTTCTCACCCTACACCACCCCCGGATTTTTTCTGTCCTTCTCCGACCGCACTGCCCACGCATCCCGCCCAACATAACAATGTACGTGCAGATGATGCCGTCAAGGAGGCTCTGGCTGCCGAGCTCGTACCCATCATCTGGTGGTTCGTGACACACTGCAGGCTCGTCGAGGACGACACGGCGCCGCTGCCGCCTTCTCCGCCCGCTCCTACCCCTCTTGTGTCTGGCGATTCATCTGACACCGAGCGCGAGTCGTCTCTTCCGCGTCAGCCGCTGCTACAGCCTGACGAGCTCTTTCGCGAGCAGGATGCCGGCTCCACCTCTGGCGACACCGCCTCGAGCTCGAGCGTCGACCGCAGCGAGAGCGCGAGCGAGAACGGGCCGACCGTCATCTCGGTGCAGGCGTTCACGCCCCTCCTCGGCACGCTGCTCCTCAGCCCGAACGGCATGGTCGGGGGCTCGGCGCGGTACGCCGTCGTGGAGCTGTTGCGGCGTCTGCGCCGGGCTGACCAGCGAGAGGACGACGAGCGAGCGTCGCAGTCCGGCTCGTCAGACGACATGTCGGTGGACGGCCAGGAAAGCCAGACGAATGGCCAGAGCCAGAGTCAGAGTCAGAGTCAGCGGGTTGATAGCCCAACCCCGTCACAGGCGATGGAGGAGCAGGACGCGGAGGAGCAGACGGACGTCGGGCTATTCCAGCGCAACGAGCGGCGGCTGTTCGAGCACGAGCTCGTGTACCAGGTCGTCATCGGCATGGGCCGGCTGGACATGGACGACGGCAGGGCGGACCAGCAGGAGGAAGACCTCTTCGGGGACACGCCCGGCTCTGGCACGACCACGGCGGTGCCGACGCCGCACGCAGCGGCTGTCGCGACGAGCACAGACTCGTATTTCCCTGCAACCTCGACCCTGGGGCTGGCGGCCGGCTCGGTCTCTACGATGGGCACATATTCGTCAGCGCCCCTGACGGCCTCGCCTGCGGCAGAACCGACGTCGACGAGCGCCGCAGCGCCCTCTCCGTCCCTCTCGCCCTCCCCGCCCACATCCAACGAATCGTCCATGTCGGACTCGCCCGGGTCCTCGGTCTCGTCCGCATCCTCCTCTACGCCTTCCCTCACTTCCTCCGGCTCCACGTCCTCTGGCGGATCCACCGACAGCAGCACGGACTATGGCGCCTCGGAGCACCTCAGCATCGACCTCAGCGATCTGTCGAAAGTGGACGAATTGGCGGCGGTGCCGATGGTCATAGACGACGTCGCCCACGCGGGCGCTGATGTGCGGATACACCCGGCGATGGCGATGACGATGCCGGGGCCGCAGCCGGAGAGCTGGACGCCGCCGCACCCCCTCGCTCGGCACATGGTTCTTCCCACGACGCCGCCGTTCGAGGTGCCGCCGCCGCCGCCTCCACCGCCCGTACCCGTCGTCGCCCCTGTGCCTGTGACGGCGGAGGCGACGCCCGTGGCGGGCCTCCCGCTCCTCCAGGTCCACGCTCCGTCGAGCAGCCCGGTCGCAGAGACGCCGCCTCGGTCTGCTGCGTCGGGGTCCGGTTTCTTGAGCCCGGAGTCGGCGGCGATGGAGCTGGCGGCGGCGGCGGCGGCTGCAGCGGAGGAGTTGCAGGACGACGGGAGCGACGTGAACGAGGAGGCGGCGGTAGGGCGGTTGAGCAGTATGAGTCTCATGGCTGCTGTTACGGCGAGCGGTGAGTTGCTGGATTTCTCTGGCCCGCTTGGAAGGTGTTCTGACGGGTTGTCTGTAGGTTCGATCAGCGAGGAAGCCAAGGCTGCGTTCGTGGCCGAGGTGGAGCGCGTCGGGCGGGACCCGATATACTGGGTGAGGCGCGAGGCGTCGTTCGCCGTCGGCGCGCTCGCGAAGGTCGTGCCTGTCGAAGTGGTGACGTCTTCTCTGGTGAGTGTCGGACGGTCAAACAAGGTGCTACTTTGTGCTTTGAGTCTGACGCGTGGGCGGATTTTTGCAGCTTCCATTGTTCGAGAGCTTGTGTCAGGACCCGACGTGGCACGTCCGGCACTCCGTGCTTTTCGCCCTGCCCGCTATCCTTTCAAGACTGACTCCGGACCACCGCCGGAGGCTCGCGCTCGACGTGATCCTGCCGCTTTCTCAGGACGAGGAGGCGACGGTGCGCTCTGCGGTGCTCGAGGCTCTTGGCGAGGTCATGTATACGTTCGCGGAAGACGAGGGCGGGCCTCCGGACCAGCTGTTGAAGCTCTTCCTTGGGATACGAGAAACAGAAGACCCGGGTGGGGGCGATGGGCAAGATGTGACCAAGGAACGTTCCCGCTCGCGCGAAACTCGTATACCCCCACCACCCTCCGCAACCCACTCAGCGTCGGCGACGAGCTCAGCCTGGAGCGACTACGGCACGGACGCTGGTGCCGGTCCGGACATCTACGACGACCCTCAACGACCCCTGGTCTGCGCCTTCAATTATCCCGCCGTCGCCTTGACGCTCGGACGAGATCGCTGGCCCGAGCTCCGGCCGCTGTACCTCACGCTCGCACAGAGCTCGGCGTTCAAGATTCGGCGCACGCTGGCCGCGTCTCTGGGCGAGATGGCGAAGATCATCGGGGAAGAGCACGCACGCGCGGATCTCATGGACGTCTGGCGGTCGAACCTGCGCTCGGAGGAGAGCGAGGTGCGCATGAAGGTGCTCGACGCGGTGCAGACGTTTGTGCGGTCTATCGGCAAGCCGGAGCGCACGGAGGTGCTCCGGGATCTCGAAGACGTGTTCTTGAACGGAAAGTTGTCAAATTGGCGCGAGCGAGAGAAGGCGGTGAAAACTCTCGGCGGTCTCGTGGAGGTCGAGGGCCTCGACGGCGAGGTTTTGAGGCGGATGCTGGTCAAGGCACTCGACGACCGCGTGGCGGCAGTCCGGGAAGCAGCGGTGGCGGCGGTGAGTGCAGGACGGGCTCGGTGCCAGAGTTTCGGCCGTTAGAACTGACGTCACGATTTTTTGCTTTTCGGGTTCTGGCTTACAGATTCCGGCGTTCGTACGACAGTGGAAAGAGCAGCCTGCGTTGCTCGAGGAGCTGCGTGCGGACATCAGAGAGTTCGCGTCGGCGGACACGTTCCGGAGACGGACGACGTACGTGACGTGCATACAGGAGATGCTCGCGCTCGACCAGGGCGACGTCGCGGTGTGGAGGGAGACGTTCTGGGCGACGCTCTCACAACTCTGTCGGGATCCAATCGTGGACGTGCGCATACGCGTCGCGCGACTCTTGGGTTTGATTTCCGGTGAGTGCATCACGCCGACGCCGCTCTCGTCATCATCGTCCATGGCGTCATGATTTTCTGATTGGCCAATCCGCGCATATTGCAGACAAGTTCAGCCGCGAAGATAGCGATATTGCGGCGAAGGCCGTCGACCTCGCGCGGGATCTCACGAACGACGATTCCCACGAGGTGCGCGCGTTCGCCACCGCCGTCGTCGCCGGCGCCAGCGCTACGTCAGGCCCCGGGCCTGCACCGAATCGTCCGACGCCGACGGCGACTATTCCGCCCCGGATCGGGAAGAGCGCCGCGACGTTCTCGCGCCCCCCGCCGCCAAGCCCGAACAGCTGAACCGCTCCGCCGCCTCGTGTGCGGAAGGTCCTCATCCGAGGCTGCGCACTGGCTAATTCCCGCCGATCTGGGACGCGCGCGCCCTTCCTCCGCTGCTGCTCATGGCGTGCTGCGGCCTATCAGCGCGATGCTCCAAGCAGCGGACATGCGTGGAAGCCGAGCCCGAAGTTCTGGACCGAAGCGTCAGTGCATGTGTCGCACCCTTCGTCCGACGTCATCTGTCTTCGAGCGGTTCCCCACGTCGCGCGTCCCGGTGTGCGGTGCGGGACGCCAGTCCGCATTAGTGCGCGTGCCCGCCGGTCAGCAGACCTCTCCTGCCGCTCGGCTGGTGTAACTTATCATGTTCGACCGCCCGTTCGTCCTTGCCGCTTTGTCCGTCGGGTTTTCCTTGCTCTCTTGACCGCTTACTTATATCATATTCGCCGCCCCTCGTCTCCCCCGCAATCGACAGTGCGTCTGGTCCAATCTGTATCATTAAGTACATACATCCAGAGCGGTTTAGCGTAGCATTAGGTACTGCCTTATTGAAAATAATCGCCAAGAAGAAGACGTGCGCGTTTCTCCCTTTCTGTCTCATCATGTCTTGCGGTTGGTGCGTTAACGAGACCCATAAGTTACATTGGCAGCCAATGACGGAGTGCATGCACTGTCACGCCGTCCTCACTGGTGGGACGGTAACACGCGACCACCATCTCTCTTTGTCCACGCCCACCACCTCGACCGCTTCGATCGCTCATCTCCTCGCCTCCTGGCTATGCCTGAGTTGTTATCTTGTCTGGCAAAGGACACTCTTTCCTTCTTACAAACCGGGCCAGTGTTGAAGCGGACCCGTCACGCCGTGACTGTGCACTAGGGTTAGGGTCATGCGGAGCGTTCTGTCAGGCACGTGAGAACAATAGGCAAGTGCAGTGATTGGACAAGCGCCGCTGGGATGATTGAAGATGGCTGCCTTTGTCCAAGGCTCGTTCGCATCTGCCGCGTGCATTATGCACCGTGAATTGAAGCGCGTCGCGCATTGAGACGGCGGATAATGCGGCCGCCATTGTGCTCTCCTCCTGCCTTCTCGTTCCCCGAGCTCTGAAGGGTCCTGGCGGCACCCGTCGAGTTGTGGCTCCGTGCTCTGCGAGCTTCACGCCATCTCCGAGTCTGCGTTATTATAGCGTACTAGCTGGACTGCTGTTCGACCGAGGCGGGCCTGCGGTCAAGTCGGTCATACATACATCTGGGTTGCTCCATTCTTCCTGCTCGCGGGGCGAACCTGTGCTCTTCTCGTCTGTCTCTACCGCTCTCAAGTCCTCTCCTTGCCACGAGCCAATCCCCGTAACCGTATGAGACTATGCAGTTTGGCCCGGGATTCTTCAAAGTCAGGACGATCGCGTTCGGTAAGTCCCTCTTGGCTCTGGGTGAGGTAGCGGGTGATGATGTTGACGCGCGGCGCAGTCGTCCTCTTGCTCGTCAGTCTGCTCTGGACCGTGCTACTGTCTGTGGAGGTGTTCATGCTGTACGATAAGTCGGATCCTTCTCAAAGTGAGTGCTCAGCCCGGGCTCCTGCGCGTTGTCCCGCTGAACGCTGTGGCCTGCCTCAGGAAACTTTGTCGGCGTTTTCATATTCACCAATGCACTCACGGCAGTATTGATGCCAGCCTTGTACGTTCCCGAGATTCTATTATTTTGGAGCCTCGTAGAATGGCGTTAACGATTGCACCAGGCTCATTGTGCAATTCCGACCGTGGTTGGATGCTGCACGACTGTTCCTCCTCCTCTTGGTACACTTTGGTACGACCGCTTATGCTGCTATGGAGGGCTGGTCTGACGGTCAGCAGGTACTGCCATCCTCTTCACTATATGGAACTCGTCGTTTGTCTGTCCCAACGATCGTAAGCCGGTCTCGCGCTCGAGAGGCCTCATGGGCTTACATCGCGTGTAACAGGCATAGAGCGCAGGCAGTGTCAATCTGTCAACCTAGCCATCATGATCTGTAGCTGGGTCGTCCCCGCATTGCGTGAGCTTCTTCGAGCGTACCCTTTGCACGAGGTAGGAGCTGACATTCCTTTCTGCATTCCTAGTCGTCTGGTACTCCGCGTTCCTCGCGGTCATGTACTACTGGCGGAGAGACCATCCGCCGTCAGAGAGTCTGGAGAAGCGTCTCTCGGACCTCCCAATGATGCTACCTTCACGAAGGACCTCGACAAGACGCCCCTCTGTCACACCTGCAGTATCCGCACGATCCTCCGATAACAGAGCCTCGAACTCTGCCAGCCAGTTGTCGCGCCCGTCTTGGCTGGCATTCCCGCCGACACCTGTAGCATCCACTTCTCGAACACCGCCACAGCGCGGCGTGCCCGCCGGCTCCGTGCACGAGAGCGCTGTATTTTCTAACACTTCTCCAAGGTCTTCAGGAAGACTCTCCAAACCCGCGCCACCTTTGTATTGATGATGCCAGATGTACTGTTATGTAGTTTACGCTGTATCGTTTAGACCAGACCAGACCAACTTCTCAGGGAGCAGCAATACACCGTTGATGAACAGCTCATGGGATAGATTGCACGAGGCGGATGTCAGCCTGACAAGCCATCAATATCAATGAGCGGCGATAGGTCGCCCTGCCACTCCCCATTCTGGGATGGCCGACGGGCGTCACCGCATATTTATGCACACTCGTCCGCCACGTGCGCACCGGATTCTTTCTGCTGGCCCTCACATTCCGAACCTTGGCTTGAGCTCCGAACAGCCCAACCGCTCTCATGTTTTGGCATACCCTCTGACTGACTCGACATTACTTGGCATACTCTGAACCCGCCTGCTCGGCACTCACGAATACTCATCTCGGTGATTTCCAATTCGGTTAGGCGCCATTATGACTGCTCAGTGGGAGGCCGGACGGGTGAAGGTGCGTCATGGTTTCACTCATGCTCCTTATGGACGCAGGCCGACATACAGCATCAGGCCCAGCTGCGGCTCACCGCGCAGAGGCTCGGACAAATGCAAGACCGGATGGAGTCGCAAGCGCAGATTACACAAAGGGATATCGCCACGCTCCTTCAGCAGGGAAACATAGCGTTGGCTCGCGCGAAGGCGCAGAAGCAGATGAGGGAGGACATCAAGGGACTCCTACTGCAGATATTGGAGATGCACGTAGGTGTAATTCTTGGACATCTGAACGAACTTGAACGAAGGTGCGCGTGGCATGGCGTTCGCAAACCCGTGTGTCCTCACGGCGTGCACAGTGACATGCCCAGCCCCATTGTAATTGAAGCCGCCTCAAGTATCATCTATGCCGCCCTGAAGATCGAGTCCAAAGGTTGCTCCTTATGCAGTCTGTGCAGGTAGGCCAGTCAACTCACCGCTCTCCTCCCTTGCAGACCTCCACCAAGTCCGGGAATTCCTCATGCACGCGCTCGGACCCGACTTCACGCGTTCCGCTATTGAGAACCGGGATAACTACGTGTCACCCAAGGTCGGCGTTTTTTGGGAAGGCGCTACGCAGCGCGCTCACTTGGTTTACAGGTCCTTCGCGCCGTCGCCGCGACTCCCCCCTCGGCTGCAGAATTGGACATGTACTTGTACAAGACTGCACGGACGTACAACGTCCATTGGCTACCCGATCTATCCCCGCAACAAAAGTGCGTACGGAAGGCACGTTCTGTGAACGTAAGATCTGACCCGGGGCTTTCTAGGGTGAATGCATTATCCTCTATGCTCGATCCTGAGATCGTCGACACCGTTGATCTCTCCCGGTTGAGGTCGCTATGTTCTCATGGTACGTTGTGAGTCGAATTGCGCAAGCAGTATGTTAAAGCCAGACGAACTTAGGTCTTCCGGCACATCCGCCTTGGCTGCGTCCGCGCGTGTGGAAGTGAGTCTCGTCGAGGCTTCACTCACTTTGCGTACTAAGAGTATTGCAGGCTTTTGCTTGGCACTCTACCCCTGGACAAGTCGAACTGGCGCAAGGAATCCCGTTCCCAGAGGGACAACTATTACGTTAGTGAGCGGTACTCTGTTCTCAAGCGAATCAGCCTCAGAAAGCGTTCAGGATCTTGTCCGTCGCTTGCTGGAACCACTGGCGACCCTTCCTGACCCGACTGAGCCTCTTGCCCCAACCGACCAAGCAATTATGGACGTGTCGAACGAGCTTTCGACTGTTCCGCGTAGCCTGCTCGCGTCGTTGGAAGAAGAGCCGGAACCATGTCCGCAGTGCCCGTTGGACGATAATGCACCGGAGGATATCAGGATCTCTTGCGCGGGCAACGTTGACGCCCGGTTGAAGCTCCTCCGCTCCCAGGATCGGGCGGACCCTGCAACTCCTTCCAAGGATACTCCTGAGATTCGTCTGGATACGACGCCGGAAATTAGGTTGGATGCGACACCGGAAGTCCGTCTGGAGGAGGCCTCGCCAACCAAGACCAGACCGGATGCTCGGGACAATCCTGATATCTCTCTGTCCGTGCCTGACTCTCCAACCTCTACGCACTCGGGCATATCGACGACGTTGCTGCCTTCAAGACCGTACAGCGCAGTTGGCGCACATCCGAAGCACTACTCGGCCTTGCTCCGACTTTTGTATATTCACTCGTGTCTGAATCCTGCCAACCGCTCACCTCAGATTGCTTCTTTGTTGGTCCCTATTTACGCTGCGTTTCTGGAGGAAGTCGATGACTACGACCTTCCCCATATCGAAGCCGACACCTTCTGGGTCTTCGAATCCATGATCGGCGAGTTTGCGGAACTTGAAGACGAGCAGAATGGTGCCATCTGGGTGCAGAGGCTGAGTGAACGCCTGCGGTGGGCTGATACGGAACTTGCTGACGACTTGGTAAGCCTTCGACAAAGTGCTAGATTGCCAGCGCGTCTGATGATGTTATCCTGATGCAGACGACTAAGGGACTCGACCCCGGTCTTCCGCACTACTCCTTGTAAGTTCGGGACGCCTTGACATGTCGCACCCTTATTGATGTCATATTCAGCCGTTGGTTGATTCCTTTGTTGACGCACACCTTGCCCCTATCTGCGGTGCTGATGGTCTGGGATGCGCTCTTCTCTCAACCTATGCGCGAGCGCGACACGAACCCGAAGCTGGACTACCTCATGGATATATGCACGGGCATGCTCGTGTGTGCACGAGCTACGCTGCTACAGTACGTCAGTAATGCCCTGTGATGGCGAGGGGCTCGCTAACCTCCGTCATCAAGGCTGGGCAGGTCGCACCGGAGGTCGCAGAACCTCTGGTCAGATGAAGTTGCTGCTATACCCTCCACATCGTTTGGCGAACGAGAGCTCGAAGAGGCGTTCATCGAGGGCATGTCGTTCCTCCAGAACTACCCTTTGGACGCAGTTGGCGGTATCGAGAAGGTTCTGCAGACTGCGTTCGACCTCGCCGCTCAGCGCGAAGCCTCCGCGAATGCAGCGAAGACCGGATCTACCGCAGGCCTCGGAGCTCGTCTTCGTGATACCGTTTGGAAAGGCTTCTCGAGCCTGGAGTCGCATCCGGAAGAAGAGGATGAAAGCGAAGAGGAAACCTCTGAGGAAGAGGAGGAGCAGAGACCTGTCCAGAGTACCTCCTCTACCCTGACCGCAAGGTTGGCAAACACCGTGTGGCGTGGCATCACCAACCAGAGCGCTATGGAGGCCCCTTCCCCCTCGCCAAGTCCATCGCCCTCCCCCCAGCCGTCCCCCTTGCCTTCTCCCCTTCCTTCTCCACTCCCCACTTCTCAATCGGCACCCGCAGTGCCACCCAAGGAAGCCGTGGCGACTGCCGCCGCTCGGGGCAAGTCCGTGATCTGGGGATACGCTGAGAAGCTTAAGGATTCCGACGCCGCCGCTACCCTGGCTAAAGTGAGCACCAACTGGAGGGTGAAGGCGCTTGACGCATGGACGAAGCGAGGTAGCGACGCCTCGTCCAACACATTAGCTCCTCCTACATCTCAGTCAGCACCCTCGCTATCAAGCCAAGACCATGGACGCAGCATCTCTCTCACGGCCATTCAGACCTCGCTTAGGCCTCCAGAGGAGAACAAGCGCGGTTCGCTGCCCGTCATCGATAGATCTGACGCGTATTCGCCGCCGCCACGGCCTGCGTTCTTCCGACCGGTCAGGGACAGTATGTTCGTGGCTTCCCCTATCAATCGTAGCGGCGAGGCGTCGCCCGTGTCCGATACTGGATCTGCCAACAGGGAGAGTCTACGAGCGAACTTCAAGATGCCCGAGAACACCTCGTCGCGCACACAATCAGGACCACGACCCTTGCTGCTGAGCTCATCCACCCTGATGACTGGAGGTTCAGGTCGCTCTCCTGTCTCACCAGCCGCGGAATCGCGCTGGGCCGAATCTGTGCGCTCAAAGCGGCCGTCGGTGGAACACCGAGCGTCGCAATCGTCGATATCGTCGCTCTCTCCTTCTGAACCCTACAGGGCCCGTCGTGTGGAGAACAGATCAGACTGGGAGTCAGACAGCGGCAGCATTAGCAGGATTGTGCCGATCAATCGCAAGTCACCTTCGCCCATGGCCCGAGCCTCCCGGGCCTACCGGCGTGAAGAATCCGTCTCTTCTATTAGCCCGCCCACGCCTCCCAAGTCTCATCGTCGTCTCTCTACGGAAGGGTCCGCATCGGAGACTGTGCCGAGTCCTGGAGGCTGGAGTCGCAATGACGCCGCGGATTCGCCGCCAGCCATCCCTTCGCCGCCGCCCCGTGGCTCCCCGGATAGTTCGCTCACGATCAATACAGACATCCACACCACACAGCCGGCATCGCACCACCAGCAGGGCTCGGTCATACTGAACGATGATGGCGACGTCACGTTCGCCTCTCCGGCCGGTGAGAGCAAACTCACGAGGCGGAGTGCTACCATATCCCGCCTTCACCGTGAGCCCGACTTCTCCGACTCCTCTGCCACCGAGCCATCCCCGCCGACGCCTCTTCTGCGTAAGAAGCGGATCCCGAACAGACTGCACTCCTTACGGCATTCTAGAGGCTCGGACGAACCGGCTCCTCCACTCCCGACGAACAACCTTCTGGTCATCGACGCGCACGAAGATCCCGAGCACGAGAACGCTAAAACGCCGCGAGCAGGTAGCTTTGATCAAGAGATCTCTGCTCCTCCCTCTCCGGGCTCCAGGCGTACCCGGAAGATATCCGGTGGAGAGGGTGAGCCTCGGCCGCGGAAGATCTCTACGGAGGGACGGACGCGCAAGATATCCAACGAGGGGAGGAGAAAGGTCTCTGCCGAACGCGAGACCAAGCACAAGCGTGAGAGTGCCGCCGTGGAGGGCGACGATGAAGGGTACGGTGAATTGCTGAGCGCGTACGAGAGCGAGGATGCGGCGTAGATTCTCATCACTGCTTTCCGTCCGCGATCCGTATATTACCACGTCTTAAGATCACTATTTATTGTCCTCGCTATTTGTTGACGTCGATATACTGCTATGTACGCGGCTAGGTTCGCTTCCATTGTCCAGAGCCTCTTGGACAGCATGATATACCTCCAGCAGGATCGGGAAGCGAGGAAGGGTGTTCTGAGCGCCACGTCAGCTTCGGTCAGCACGCGGATGGGATAGTCGGCGCACCTTGAAGGCGACCTCTAGCTTCAAGGCGCCTTGTTGAGTACGTGTGATGGCTACAAGGTAGTAGCGGACATTCCAACCTCGTAATCCCTCGTTGATGAGGAAGTCCTCCAATGAAGACCAGGGCAAGAATCTGCGAGAGCTCGAGAGAGCAATGCCAGTGAACCCTCTATGGGTCTCGAGCTGCAGTCCTAGTGATGGAATAATGATTATGGATTCTACCAAACCGACGCATCAGTCAAGTGCATGGCTGTGGACCGTTGGAATATGTTTCACCCCAGAGGACCTGCGTCATACGGTGGTAGAGATACCATAGGAGGAGACAAGCGGCGAACGCTAAGTGAAGCCGCGAGGCCCTATCCTGCGAGCTTGTTAGGGTTTTAAACTCCTATAGAGAAGAAACTGGACATACACTTCGGCAATAGTACGCGATACCTACAACAAGGGCAGCGTCTAATCCAAAGCTACGAAGCTTCCGGCCGTTGCTGATTCCGGCTGCGTCGACTCTGTATTCGTGCCACCCTGGGTACTCAACGACGGTGAGCTGGGGCCATTCTCGCAAGGGTATAGTTCGTCGCATTCATCAATGCTCGGGACAAGTAGGGTGTGGTCCTCGAGCTCGCAGCAATAGGTGATGGCACAGAGCTGAACTCAGCATATACCAAAATGTGGCCAGCTGCCACGGAGCCACCCACGAACATCAAGGGCGTCTACGAGAGCACTGCCACCGTCAACACTTTCCTCCAGGCTCTGGGCGACCACTGGCATCATCGGAGCTGTGAGTAGTACGTCGAGGCGGCCGTTCACGCCATCGACAATGTGGCCCAGTGGCCGCTGCGCCTTACACGACCAGTCCACTTCAAGCATGGATGTCGTTGAGTGCGGGTATTTTCTCTGCCTTGGTCTTCTCCGGCCGACAGGAACCAAATTGGTCAAGAGGCCACGCTCCGCCAGTGGTAAGCCACTAGAACTTCTACCTTTTCACTAGACTTCACTCTGCTCAACTTCACTACCTGTAAAATGGTAGCGCAGTCTGCTTAGGCTCCGAATCCCTGATTGCGATTGTGACCGTGCAAGCAAATTCTCTCGATCGGCTCGATCGTAATCCTGCCGGGCAGTCCAGGTGTGCGCTGACCGAGCCAACGTCAGCCTCTTATCATACGCCGGAGAGTGACTTCCTAGACTCAGGGAGGAGACGACGCCGATAACCCTCTACTACCAGTACAACGGCTGGTAAGCCGCATCCCTCGTTGTCGTACAACCCGTGTTCTATTCCCTTGAATTGTCGCCTTGTCGTCCGACCCAATGGTGTCTTCCGGTGGCTTCGTTTCTCTCCTGCATTCTCTCGGACTTGTGCAGGGTCTCTTCAAACCAGTGCCTAACCAGTACGCTGTAACCAGTCAACCTACGGAGGCTAAGCTCGCATTCCCCTCAAGCACGGATGCGTCACCGGGGAAGAACGCTCAGTTGCTGGCAAGCGCCAACTTCCCGGGCATTGCAGATCAACTCAACCGGGTATCCGTGGACTGCACCGTGCAACCTTACGATGCTCCAGATCTTGGCGCACCGTCCTTTCCGCCATATGATTCAGCGAAGGCTAATGTGTATCGTTACCGACAGCAGCAATCTGTCAACCTTGGTTCATGGTGAGCATCACCCCAAGTAGATCCATTGATGGTTCTCGTGATGAAACCGCCACTAACGCAGGTTTGTCCACGAGCGTTGGATGACTCCCTCTCTCTTTCTCTGCGCTACTGGCGACCAGGCATCTGAGCTCGACATCGCTTCCGGCTGGGGCTCTCTCGATTCAGCTCGTTCTCTCTTAGAACGACACTGGGACACGTTCATCAACGCGTCTGACTTCCAATATCTATCAGGTATCGGCATTAATACGGTACGACTGCCCGTTGGGTACTGGAACTTGGGGCCTGCATTCTGCCAAGGGACTCCGTTCGAAGCTGTCGCTTCTGTCTACCAAAACTCTTGGGTCCGTGTAATCCGTGCAATCAATATGGCTTCTGACGCTGGGCTTGGCGTTCTCGTGGACCTGCACGGGGCTCCGGGAAGTCAGAATGGACAGCCTCACTCTGGGATCTCGGACGGCGACGCCAATCTCTTTGACGACGATTGGTACATTAACAAGACCATCACCGTCCTGACCTATCTCACAGAACAACTGGCCGATGTCTCGAATGTTGTCGGCATCCAGCTTCTCAACGAGCCAAAGAACGTAGAGAGCCTTCCAGACTTCTGTAAGTCCTCCGCTACAGACCCGTTGCTGATCTGACATCTCCCAGACACGCAGGCCATATCCGCGATGCGACAGGTGAATACCGCTGCGAAGAATTTAGCCCTTTACGTTCACGATGGCTTCGACTTGGATCAGTACAGCGACTTCGTCGCCAACCGCTCCGATTTTGTCGTCCTGGACCATCACTCGTACTTTGTCTTCACTTCTGCCGACGAAACCGAGCCTGCATCGCAGCATACGAAAGACGTCCAGGGCCCTATCGCCGCGTCGCTCGCTGCTGCCTCCGCGCGCCAGAGGAGAAACCTAGTCGTCGACGAGTTCTCCTGCGCCCTCACATACCAGAGCCTCGCAGGGGAGCCGCATACGGACCAGGCACGCAAGGAGTTCTGCCAGGGACAGATGGAGATATACCATAATGAAACTGCCGGGTGGGCATTCTGGGGTATGTCTCCCCGCAGATTCGCGCTATAGTAGTTCTCACATATTTCGTGCCAGCATACAACAAAGAGGATTGCTTCGACGACCCCGGATGGTGCTTCAAGGCTGCCGTTGGGAGAAGTCTTCCTTCGTCATTCTTCTCTTACGGCAAAGGTCCTGTGGCCGACCCATCTCACCTTCCCGCTCTTGCTGATATGGCGGCCGACATGTGTTCCTCCCCCGAGGACATTGTCGCTATGCACCCCAACGTGACGGATCGCTCATCGGATCCGGCACTTTTTTTCGACGTCAGTTTTCTCCCCGTCGATAGAAGGAACCACCATCGACCCAGTCGGAGATCGGGAGCGATGCATCAACAGGCGGTCTGGAAGAACCGACGCGATACCACCCATCAGTTGCCCTTGGATCCATCCCAGCGTGCAATCAGCAAAGGATACTCAGACGGCTTCCTCACCGCCAAAGTCTTCGCCCTCTACGGGATGTCCAAGTTAGGCTTTACTGGACAGTACATTAGCGACAGTATCGCGAAGTTAGGGCCGGAAGTTGTTGCTCCCGGGACTGAGCAGTACTACGAGGATTGGTTCCTGGAGGGCCTCGCTGACGGAGAGGCACTGATCAGCGCGTCTGTAGACAGCTCATCCGCCACATGAATGTACTGTTGGGCCATCCGCAAGGTCTACTGAGGGATTCCATCTCTATCGCATCCAAGCGGTGTTGGCGGCGACACAGACAGCGATATGTATGAGTAGCATCTATCCGTCTCGCTCTCCCAGCCATGGGGTACCAAGTCAAAATGCTGCCGGTGCGTCTCGAATGGTGCGGGGAGGCAAGGCACACAGGAAACCAGGGGAAACCAGGCCAGCTGAACGGAGACATTCACGACAAGATACAATGAGGGGGATTAGTACGACACACCGGTGCTAGTGGCCACAGTGGTGAGACTCACGCGAGAAGATTACGCGTCATCCCTGCCACTGGGAAGGGATGCCTTACTGCAGCGGTACGTATGCGCCCCTAAGACCCTCTATTGCAGTGATAGTAGTTAGGACGGAGTAAATCGTCGTCTGTCGTCCCAGTCATGGCATGGTCAAGTTCAAACTTGGATTTTTGGATTGGGGGTCTTTTTTTATTTTTATTTTTTAAATCATGCATTTATATCCCGCTCGTACGTAGTACAGGTGCGGCTATTGGGTGTCGTATTGCACGGTGGTTGGCGAGGTGTTCTTCTCAGCCAATGTCGCCGACATCTAAGGGCTCTGTGCCCGCCGAGTCAGTCCTTCCTCGTGCGTGGCTTTCTAGGTTTGGGGCGAGCGGCCGCACTATTCACTTGCTGTTGGCGCGTCCGCGAATGAGAACGCGCTCTCGTTCACCGTGAGAAAACCGTTCAGCTCTCGATACGCACTCACTCTCTGTAGGAACTCGAATTCACTTGGATTGGGGGTCTAAGGTCATGCAGTGGTCTTGCCAAACTGGGACCTACGGGGCTCGCCGAAGGGTCACGTGAAATAATTTCGGGTAGCGTCGACTTGTGAGAGCGTCGGGGAGGACAGCGGCTGCTTGCTTCCCGTCAACCCCGACCTCGTCTGCATCGTTCTTGACCGTCTTTTCTGGCCTTTGGACCTGTCAGTGGACAGAGTTGCTCTACGAATGCTCAGCTTGTGATTCCTTGCGGATCGATTCCTCCGCAATGCACCACGCACATCGTTCCCTCCGTGTCGCACGCTCAGGCGTACGTGCTGCATCCTCGTCCGCGCAGGCTTTGGTATGTATGCGACATGGATGTTTCCGCTTGTAGTTTCTCACGTCCCGGGATGTAGGCGAAGCTGCAGCCAGAACGACACGAAGGCCCATCCGTCGCCATACCTCGCAGCAAGAATTGGGCCGCGCCCTCACAAGCTCGCGCCAGTTCCGAATCATCAGGCGGTCAAGATCCTGCCTTCAGCATACCGCAGAAGCGAAGCTGGTCTCGTCCACAATCTTCCGCTGGTGCTGCAAACCTGGGCTTGGATGACCTCCCAGACCCCCTCCCTCATCGCCCTTCTCAAAGCCGAGATCGCCGGAGTGACCGTCCACGGCTTCACAGAGACGATAGAAACCAGAGGAATACATCTGCTAGCTCCTCTCATGGCGGCAAACATCGGTCGTCTCAACTAGACTCCTCTCCGGCTGGTCTAGACGCATCACTTCGTGGATTTCAAGACATTCTACGCCAAGATCGCATCCAAGAGGCTTCGAGCGCCCTTGCTGAAGGCCAGACCCGTCGGGCCTCAGATGAGGAAGCAAATGCTCGCTCGAGACCCCCGCCCGATACGCGAGGAGTCTGGACGGCTCCTACCATAGCAGATGAAGGCACCTCGCGAGATTCGCGACGGGGGGAAAGGCACAATCGCTCTCAATACAAAGAGAGAGGTTCGCTCATATCTCGACTGAAAGACGAGGTGGTGATTCCGAATAGCTCGCGCGTCTCCAGTGGTCGCTCTGTCGCCAAAGAGAAAGAGGAGAAGAAAAGGGCATCTGCAAAGGTCAAGACCGCCAAACTTGACGTCTTTATCCCCAGTGTAGTATCCGTAGGTAACCTGGCAAAGCTCCTGAACATCAAACTAGGTACGTGAGGCATTCGATTTTCTGTATCTGTTTACTCACCTGATTTCGTAAGATGTCTTGCGGCGCAAGATGATCAGGATAGGCATGGAAGCCGAGGCGTCGTATGATCACAGTCAGTTGAAACGACTTCCGTACAACTGCCTGAACTGACCTCTGCTGAAGTGCTCACCTCTGAATATGCTTCTTTGCTCGCCATGGAGTTCAACCGCAACCCAGTGGTCAACGACGAGGCTGCATTCGACATCTTCGCACCGTGCGTCATGACTTTTCTCATGATATAACTGCGTCTTCATGTAGTATGTCTAGTCCCCCTCACCCAGATCCCACCACTCTTCCTGCACGCCCTCCAGTTGTCACCATTATGGGACACGTAGACCATGGGAAGACAACCTTGTTGGACACACTTCGGTCCACATCTGTAGCTAAGGGCGAAGCGGGAGGAATCACCCAGCACATCGGTGCTTTCTCGGTCCCAGTGCCGACCAGCGGTAGCTCGTCAGAGCCAATGCGGACTATCACGTTCCTGGACACGCCTGGCCACGCTGCGTTCTCGGCGATGCGCGCCCGCGGTGCCAGTGTGACCGACATCGTAGTGCTTGTAGTGGCGGCGGACGACGGGATTATGCCCCAGACTCGCGAGGTCATCGACCTTGTGAAGAACTCCCAGGTCGGTCTGGTCGTCGCAATCAACAAGGTCGATAAGCCGGGCGTCGATATCGTGAGCAAGAACCTTGCTGCTTAGCTCTACGTTGGGCTCAACATATCTTGTAGTCGAAGGTCGAGCATGCACTTCTTGCGGAAGGAATCCAGCTGGAAGCCTTTGGTGGCGACGTTCCCGCAGTGCATGTATCTGGATTGACGGGCAAGGGCTTGGATCAGCTGGTCGAAACCATCTCCGTCCTGGCAGAGATGCAGGACTTGAGGGCGGAGAGAGAAGGTACTCTTCAAGGCTACGTTCTCGAGTCGAAGGTCGCAAAGGGCCTGGGGTACGTATTGGACTGCTTCGCGTCTATTCATTGATAGCGACGATATTGAAGTGAATTTCTCAGACCCGTTGGAACGGTGCTCGTCCTCCGCGGATGCCTCCAACCTGGCCAGCACATCATTTGCGGTACAACGTCAGCAAAGGTGCGCAATATGTCAGATTCCACCGGCAAACCGGTGAAGGCCGCCTACCCTGGCATGGCCGTCACGGTCTCGGGTTGGAAGGAGCTACCTGGCGCTGGCGACGAGGTTTTGACGGGTTCTGAGGCGGAGGTCAAGAAGGCGCTCACCAACCGTCTCCGCAAAGCCGAACTGGAAGCATCTCTCGCTGACTTGGAGGCAATCAACGAGCAGCGCCGCTCTGAACGCGAACAGCGAGAGGCCGGCGAGGACGAAGAGGGAGGGGCCAAGGATGACACTGAAGGCACGAGGGAGTTGCGCCTAGTCGTCAAGGGTGACGTGAGCGGCTCTGTGGAAGCCGTCCGGGGGGCAATTGAAGGGATCGGCAACGACCTCGCGCGGGTGAAGATTGTCTCCACAGGCGTCGGAGACGTAGCCGAGACTGACATCCTGCGGGCAAAGACAGCTGGAGGTATTACATGTTCCGATTGACATCTGTCACTTGCACTCACCACTTTCAAGGCACGATCATCGCCTTCAACGTGAAGGTTCCTCGTCCTGTCGAATCGGAAGCCCATTCACAACACGTACCCATCATTACCTCCTCCGTCATCTACAAGCTCATCGACGATGTCAAGGCGCGTGTGGTCGATCTACTCCCGCCCATCATCGAGAAACGCGTGTCCGGCGAGGCCACCGTCTTAGCCCTGTTCGACATCCAGCTCAAGGGCAAGAAAACGAAGCAAGTCGGAGGCTGTCGCGTTACAAACGGCGTCGTCGCACGAAACAAGCTCGCACGGGTGGTCCGCAATGGTCAGGTCGTCCACGAAGGTAAGCACATACATGCCCTGCTGCCGCTCTCCAGCTCACACGCGCGGGTAGGTCGTCTGGAGACGCTTCGGCAGCACAAGAACGACGTCATGGAGCTCGGCAAAGGCAGCGAATGCGGTCTCAACTTGGCTGACTTCAATGACCTTCGCGTGGGCGATATCGTCGAGATGTATGAGGAGGTCCAGCTGCCCGGTACTCTATAATACGCATAATTATCTCCGCCTGTGATAGAGAACGTTACTAGACGCATGTTATTATTGCTATCGCTACATACACACTGCTCCTCTACAACACCAGTACACCCAGCGTTTGCATTGCCGCTCATGCGCGCGCGCGGTTCAGATCGTCCAGGATCAGTTCCTTTGCGCCGATTGTACCCGTCCGCCCACCGACACCAAAAGTAAAGTTGATGTTCCCAAGGTCACGATCCGTCTTTTCGAGCAGCGTCCAGCTCCTGATATCCCTCTTCTTGAGCTTCAATTCGACCTGTCGAACAGTCGACAGGAGTCAATGGATGCACGAGTGCGTGTAGAAGCATTACCCACCTTTGTGCCGAAGAACTTGTATGACGACTCTTCGGGGTTGACGGGACCCCAGAGATTTAGCGTCTTGCGGAATCGCTTCTTCGCCGGAAGATAGAGGTCGAGGAATACCTGGGCGTACCATAATCAGGTGTACTCTGGGCGCCGCATGCCGAGAACACGTACCTGATTCTCCTCGATTTTCACCGTGCTGGTATTAGGATCCGCCTGTTTTGCGAATACGGAGGCATGCACCTCCGTGGGCGTTTGATAGTGGTCAATGCGGCATTCAGTGAATTGCTCTGCTTGCTGGAATGGCAAGTTCTGTGAGACTGCGCGGGAGCGTGTCGGAAACACAGATACCCACTGGATCCGCTTTTTGCTTGGGAAGGAAGACGTGGCGGCCCTTCTTGCAGCCCTCGATCTTCAAGAACTCGTCGAACTCGAGCACGCGGCGTTTGCAGCAGAGGTAGCCCTGCAACGGGTCAGACCACTGAATAAGGAGAAGGTCCGTTATAGCATACCTTGCTGCCCTCATGGAAGATTGGCTGGCGAACAGGCGTGTCAATTGAGATAAGACAACGACGGCCGATAAGTATGGCTTACCGGCTTTGGGTGGTAGGTGCACTCTGCTTCCGCCCCATCCTCTTTACGGTGCAGCTCGTCGCTCTGGTATGTCACACTGCAGCCATTGTGGCGACACTTCGTGCCTACAGGGACGGGAGCAGAGAGATCGTCTTCCTCCTCTTCGAATTTGGGCGCGGGGGCGGATTCTTTCGGCGCTGCGGGGGACAGAGTGCCTACAGGTGCAGAGGAGTACGTCTCCGAGCCACCTTGGGACGAGGTCATCTTGAGATCTACCTGGGGTGCAGGCTGTGGCTTGGGCGCGACTTGGGGTGCTTCATCGGTATGCTGGCCCTTAGTGCATCCCTGCTCGCAGAACTCTTCAGCACACCCCGCGCTCGCGCGCCTGACAGGATAGTACGCACCGGGATCTTCATGAAGTCGTCAAAGTCCAAGACCGGCCTGTTCACGTCGGAGCAGCATGACCATGACTTGGATCCCTCGTGAAAGATGGGCGCGCCGGGATGGTATGTGCAGCTCTCGGGGCCGTTGTTCTCGGGATTGAACTCCTGGCCGCATCCCTTGTGCGTGCAACGACCCATGATGCAGATATGTGGAGCAGAAGAAGGGGCGTATGTTTCCCGGACGATTTCAGGAGGGATTGGACGGCGAGAGAACGGAAGACAGACCTTTCGAAGATGAAGTGGCTGTATTTACGTACGGCGCGGGGCGGGACGACAGAAGAGGCAATCGCGATCGAACTTGCCAGAAATGCAGATGCGCGCGCGGGCGTCTCCGGCACGTGAGTCGCGACAGCTGCTAAAGACGCGCGCGTGGCCGAGCTGCCTCATGAGTAGACGCGCACGCTGTATTCAGCTGGTGGTACAAAGGAGCTATCGTAGCAGTCCCCCTTTCTGCCCCGTGACAACCTTTCCAGGGCAGACGCATATCATGGCGCAGCTTCGACTTCCCGATGGGTCGCGATCACACTCCCAACCCTAACTCGTGCACGCATTGTAAATCCCGATCTCGCGGGTCCTCCGTGACCTTTCGCGGATAGGACAAGCCAGTTGACATAGTCACTGGAAGGACGAAGATTCATGCTGGGTGTAACAGCGTCCATGCATAAGCGCGGCCCCGTGCCCACGTCCTGCGGCACGGCGGGTGCAGTAATACCCTAGCACCACCCTGTACGCTGGGTCGGTGTGCGAGGAAATGGGAGTTCCTTGAAGAAGCGCAAAATAAGGACGTACCAGCTTGAAGTGCCCTTCTCCTAAATGCTGAAGATCCAGACTCCCATCGGCCGCGCAACGCACAGAGACACCTCGCATATGGGCCCAGACACCTCCCTGTAAGTGTCCGCGGGGCTGTCGGACAGAGGGCGGACATGAGCAAAGGATACCCGCTGGAGACAGAGTTCAAGGGTCCTCAGAGGCGTGCATCACTTTCGCTGTTCACCGCCGACGAGAGAGAAGAAGTGAACCGCCCAATTTGAGAGAACGGCAAGGCCAGCGCGATGCACTGGAAGTGAAGCAGCGGGTTCCTCGCAATCGCAATAGAGCACTCGGGCGCCGGGGGGTCATCGCACGATAGCCGTCCACACGTCCACCTTGAGGCGTGCGACGGGCTGCTGTCTTCCTGAGCCCTACGAAGTAGGGGAGGAAAAACCGTCCCTTCTCGGGGGGCATCACGGCTACGCTAGTTGGACGGACAGCACTTGCACACACACTCGCGCGAGGCCTTCTCTGCACGGACTCTCCACCGGCATGCGGACTGGAGTCGGGCGGAATGCTCGTGTTCGCATCGTGAATCCGGCGGCTGGTGCGAACCCCGCAGATGCGGTGTCAAACCGTGCCCCTGCGGGCAATCGACGGCGCCAACCTGATGCCGGGAGAAGGCATCGTCCAGCGACGTTGACCGGTTCGAATCGATGCATGAGTTGCGTCCGCCACGTCACTCAAAGCCTGGGAGAAGAGCACTCATGCTAGCGGTCTACCTTGCTGCCAGCCCTGCCCCGACGGGGAAAGTTGGCTCCCGCTCTCTTGCGCGCTGTGAAGAGTTCCCTATCAACTTGCGACTGCAGACAGAAGATTGACATCCAACTCAACTCCGCGACGCTTTCCCCAGATCCAGCCCGCCCGTTACCCTGCGGATACTCCTGGATCTGCGCACCCCCCTCGGAGTTCCCTTGTCGCCGCAAGGGCTTCCTGTACTCATCCGCTACGGTGCAAGGTCGAGGCGTATAGAGATATACCTACAGGTGGTGCGTACAGCTGCCTCAGCGCCATTGCCGGCTCCATGGATCGGCCGATCTACAACTGCCCCATGACAAGCTGCGACGGAAAAACTGGGACGCGAGGACTCAATATCGGCAGCAGGGTGGGACCATCGCACGTACTAGTACCATCGCGGCTTCCTCGTTGAATGCTCTCCTACCAGCTGCGTCCGACGTGTATGGAGCCGTCATGTACGTCCACCCATACGCTCTCCATCGTCCATGGGAAATTTGCATCGATCTCATACAGTATGCCTGCAGATCTGACGGCGAACGGTGGCTGGCACCGTTAAGCATGAACACCGTTGGAAGGTCGTGCACCACTGAAACACGTACTCAATATCCCACCTACGTCTGTTATCCTCACCTTTGCTCCATTGACACTGGACTCTGACGTCCAACCCTGTCGTACAGCCTGGCAATTCTGTTCGCCCTGTGCCGCTGCACATGTCAAGACTGGCGTTGTCTCGGGCTGAGCCTTGAACGTCTGCTTGGGTTCGGCAGTCCAACGTGGCATCATTTGCACCGCCTGAGCGAGTATTCGATGCCGTTCTGACGCCTTCAGGAGACCTATGAACGCACAGTGGCTGAGCGGAGGTCCGTCTGTTCCCGTTTGGTCAGTGCATCGTGAAGGACCGTGACGGACGCACCATCTGCTGCGCATGCCGGACAGAACCAGGATCATAAACTCACTCCGTTCGTTCCCTAGGAAGCCAACGCGCCCGCGTTTCATTGGAGACCAACAGTGAGTGAATCCGGTCCGCGTTTGGCAGTGGAGAGCTCACATACGGGGCATCTGCCAGATGAATACACTAGTCTCACCCACACCTTCCTCTTCGGTATAGGCCGCCATTCCACAGCGCTCTCATGTATGTTCCGAGCTCAGTGGAGCAATACAAGCATCGCTAGGCGGATCCTGGAGCTATCGCAACCGTAGCGCGACGAAGAATATGGGTTGGAGACTCGGCGAGCGTTTCGGCTTGGTCGTCTCCGAACTTAGTCACCCAAGGAAGCGCGTAACTCCTCGCCGTGACTTTGCTGCAATTGATGTACGTCGATGGCTCGTCATGAAGACTCGAATCTGCTCTCACGTGCTACATGCACACTCTTCCTACCTTCCGGCGGGCCATAATGCACAACTAGCACTGACCATACGTCCAGCGGCCATGGCCAACTGGGCGTCTGATCATCGCCCTCCATCCAGCAAACGGTGCTGGTTCAACGTTCAACACTTAGCGCCGAGTTCCTACTACGACGTTGCCCAGGTAGCGAATAGCACCAAGCTGCTTTCGTGCTATCTTGTCGGGTACCGGCGGCCCATTAAGGCAAGCCTGTTTGTGTATCCTAGTTGACTCGATTCATCGGATTTCACACAACGCCATTGCTCGGATAACTTCCGCGCCCCTCTAC
Source organism: Pilatotrama ljubarskyi (assembly GCA_022385805.1). Lineage (NCBI taxonomy): Eukaryota > Fungi > Basidiomycota > Agaricomycetes > Polyporales > Polyporaceae > Pilatotrama > Pilatotrama ljubarskyi. The sequence goes on from MU277678.1 coordinate 42,091, forward strand.
TGGACCCGACATTCGGGATGCGGCCATCTACAATACCAGGCAACATGGGCGCATGACACGGTTCAATTCAAACAGGATTAGTACTACGTAGTAGATCGAGTTATGATAGATGAAGCTATGATATGCCTGGGCCAAATGCTTCCCACACGAGAAAGCCGACACCCCAGGGGCCGACACGACCCAGTGTACGCAAGGCGGCATTGAGACGCCGCCGCGTCCGCGATGCTGAAGGGTCGTGAGGAACGTGCGCAGGGTTACGGAAGAATGACACCATGCCCTCTTCACGGACTTTCCGCGAGATGATGGCAGGGATTGAGTGCTGATCGTGTGCGGGAGAGAGCCTGTCGATATGCACCGCCTTGCGAGCTGCGTCCCAGGGGCGAGAGACCAGCTCATACGCCAGACCCGCGATAGCGCCTCCAGCGACGAGCGTCATCGCATGCACAATCCTCGGGGTATGCTTGCGGAGCGACCCCAGCCGTTTGTCCGCAGTCGGGGTATGTTCTAGTATTCCTTGAGAGAGGGCCTTCGTCTCGATAGCGCATCGCCGTGTGATATCGAAGATGGCGAAGAAGACCGCGAAACCTGCATTACGTGCGCGGGGATGAACTCGCGGATGTAGACAGAACTTGAACAAGCGAGCGACGCCGTACCACAGATATCTTTGGCGCACCCCCAGCCCCAGCCATCCCAACCGCGGCCAGCCATCTCCCCCACCTCCCGCATCCAATCCCTGACCTGACGTGCCTCGTGCAGCTGTTCTTGACGTCCGAGGTGCGTCGACGGCTCGGTACGGCGGAAGACTTCTTTCCATGCATCGTGCCAGCCCGTTGCACGGGAAGTACCTTCTAGGGCAAAGCGCATGTTCTCGGCTGGGGCAGCAAGGATGGCCTGTGCGCCTCCAGCCATCCCCCCCGATATAGCAGCAAGCGTAGTGGGATGCGAAGCAAGATACGGCTCGAGTCGGCTTGACGCGTCAGTGTAGGTCGACCATAGCACTATTCCAAGGAGGCCGTTCACAAGCATCGGCGGTACGAAGTGTTTCGGAATCACCAACCACTTTCGCTTCCCGGTGAGACGCGTCAAATTACGGTGCTACATGGAAGACGTACCCCTTGCTCCTTCACCAACCAAGAGATATACGAGGGTGATAGTGCTTTTCCGTGCCTATCAGCCAACCCGCGAAGAGAATGCCATCCGCTAACTGTGGAAACGTGAACGATCAGTCTAGTTCCGCGACGCGACGTTCGTTGCGTACCTTTGGAAGGCCTGAACAATCTCACCGGCCGAGAAAAGTACAATGCGAGACTACGGGTAGCAGTCCGTGCCAGAGCAGCATAGAATGAGTTAGACTGCTGCTGGTGCGCCTCGCCATCCTCAGCTTTGTCCGACATGCAAAAGTGCGAGCATGAAGTCCGTCGTCGTTCGCGGGAGCAAGTTGGGACACAGACGCCCGACGCGAAGCCGGCCGGCTAGCCTCCAGCGCCAAGTGAACGCCACAAAGCTCACTTCGGCACTGTCCGGCACTCCGCGATGTTGCCGCAAGCGCCTATACAGTACGGTGCCGCCGTCTACAAGATTCAGGATCGCCGTGACCAAGGCTCGTCGGGAACTGAGGTCTTCCCCTCTGCGTGAGCGGCATTACAACTTTGCTACACTTCAATGCTCCGCGGACTCTTGTCCTGCTACAGGACGCCAAGGTGGCACTCGCATATTCACCTTACTGGTAGGAACCTCAGCACTGCACCATTACCGCGGGACTTCGCTCTCCATCCGGACTTTTTTACGGTCGAAGAGCAATGCACGTTACTGAAGGCAGCGTTGAGAAAGTTGGACTCTATGGAGAGCAGTCGTTTCCGACGCCGCAGGAGAGAGTTCCTCCAAACGGGACCACCCTTCAACGCAAACGATCCGGTGCTAGCACTCTTCTTGCCTGACAGATTCTACGATTTCCAAGAGGTAGGTGAAAGACTCTCGGAACCATACAGACCGAAAAGCTCAATACCTTCCAGGGCCACTTCGACGGTGTCATCAGAAATTACCGTGAAATGCACGTCACATCCTGGCCGGAAGACGTGCCGGAATTGTTGTCTCTATTGCAGAGGCTCCGGCAATTACACCCCGAACAAGACACACAGACGCACGTACTTCACCTGGCCTCCGCGGGCGAGATCCTTGTGAGATATTCGACTTTCCCCTCGAGAAGGCTTTGCTCATCAGCGCTCTTCTTGCCATCCCAGCCTCACGTCGATAACGTTGAGGCGAGCGGGTGCGTCCTATCGTTTGCAACCGCCGCTGCTTATTCTCAAAACGGTGAAGTTCTTGGATACTCGGCGTATCGTTGGGCGACGAGCGTGTGATGCGATTGGAGCGTACATCCTCACCAGACGAAGTCTATGATATCCCCCTTCCTTCTGGTAGCGTCTACCTGCAACGGTCAGTAATCAGTGGTTTTTGAAGGGCAAGAGGTCTGATACGGCAGCAGTGACGCAGTCAGGTACAATTACAAACATTCTATTCTCGCGAAGCCTGACGGCCGACAACGCCTCAGCATAGTGATTCGGGTGAGTCAACAGCCTCGTGGTGCAGCCATATGGCCTCACGCTTCTTATTTCTCATAGGACCGGAAAGCGACATGAGACGCATAATATATACCCATACTCGTTGAACTTACAGAACGCTACTAATACAACCGCATGACGGCATGGAACGTGTTCATACTGGGGTCATCGATGGTCGCTGTGCACGCAAAGGCAGAGACGAAGTGCCGCGGGCAGTGCTTGATGCACGTCTTCAAGCGCTGCATGCAAACCTATGACATAACGCTCCTTCGGGTACCTGTGGAATGGTCAGCACGCGGCTTCAAAACGAATGCTCGCTGTGTATCCTTGCCTTGATCGAACGATGTCATGGAGGGTGCACCACAGGTCTTCGTAGCGAACAAAGAAGTGTCGAAGTACCTCTCGTATAGTGCTTCCCACACTCCGGTTGTGTGCTGTCCTCTTCGATCAGAATGCTAGCATGCATCGATATACTTGGCGCTCACCGCCTTCACTTCCACTAGAAGCGAAAGTCTCCGCGGCACTTCGGGGCAGGCAAGAGTTTGTAACAAGGTTCGAACTGAGAGGGCGAAGCCCTACCTCGCGTCATTTACCGTCGGCACGGAAAGTTTGGACGTCGGGGCGAAGGGCCCAGTGGAAACGGTTGAGACTCTGATGCCTAACGGACCTATCTCCCGGCGAAGAAACCGAGCGGCAGATTCGAGTGCGGCTAGTTGCGCTGAGTCCCTCCCCACTTGATCGCCGGCTGCGTGGCAATTGAGACACGCGGACAAGGGAAGCTGTGAATAACTCACATGCCAGCAGCAGGACGACCCGCCCAGAGGCGGCCGCGAGCAGACTCGAGTACCCGTGCACCGCGGATATGGGATCCACGAGGCATCGTCGGACGATTTCTGCCCATGCTGAAACTCCTGTCGGACCGCTCGCAAGCGGCTTGGGAGCTTCACGGGTGCGTGTAAACCAGGGTTTGCTAGACACGACGGTTCTCACATACAGGCTGGAGCATTCGTAGGCAGCACGATCACCGCGACGAGATGGAGGTTGTGGGTAACACAGTACGCATCCACGGTCTCGACTGCATGTGCGCGCTGGGCCCCTGAGTTCATGTCGAGCACGATGGGCGCGACCAAGCCCCACGGTGACCGGCCGGACCTCTTGATCCTCTTGTGCCATTCCTGGATAAGCTGCCATACTGTTCAACGCAACCTAACGAATGGCGAAGAGGTCTCCTCACTGAAGACACGTTCGATGCATTCTGGAAGGGTTCGGTATGTGGCGACGCCTGCCTGTCAGAGCATAGCGCGAAGACCGTGCATCCTAGCTCTGAGAAATTGAGAGCGAGGTGCCTGCCTACATCTGCAAGGTGAAATTGCGGTTTGCTTGTCAGCGAGCGCCGATCGACTCCTATCTGGATAGCGTACCATGGTCTCCGCCGATTATTACTATGGCGCTTTCCCTCGGTCCGTAGACAGGACAAGGCGATAAAGCAAAATATTGGGAGAGACGTTCATGCGCCCAGGTACTGATTCTCCCACATAATGCGAGGCACTTCAGCAGAATCGAGAAAGTGAGGTATGACACCACTCTAACCCAGAGGTGGAAAGCGAACACGGGTGTAGTACTATAGCCTTGGCCCGGGTCAGAGGTGCGCCCTAACAGTGACGCTTGTCCCGACATTTCCTCTGCTGCCTCTTGCGTCAATGCGTGTCGGCGGAGATTGGCAAATGGGTGTGCTAGTTGGAGTTGGTGAGAAAGCAGTAAACAGTATTCCTTCGCGATCGAAGAGGTACCAATTGGTTGAAGAACACGGCGCGGCGCTTAGATTCGGCGGCTTACTTGCCACTCGTTCGGAGCATGGACCCCGGTGTTCCCGGCAACGGACTGGTGCTCTTCGCGGAAGAGAAAGTTGCGAGGGTTCGACGGCGACGTCCTCGCGCGAAGACATCACACCTCGTTCATCCATCTGGATCATTCTCGGAGGTCGAGGCAGGCCTGCATGATCCTCGCTTGACCTGAAGGAACGTCCGAAAGGAAGTCGACGAAGAAATGGGGTGCAAAGTGCATCGGGTAGCGTGTAGATTCGGAACCGCTCTATATTTCTAAACTGTTCCAGCGCAGAGTACCAGAGTGGCCTGTGTAGTGGGTATATAGTGCGAGTCCGGGTCAATGTCCGCGCCAACCATAGGTAATACAACGATGAGGAGCGCCAATGATACATCTATGAGGTCCAAAATAGCAGTGTGCCCATGATACAATCTATGAGTCCGTAGAGCGCGAGCGATAGTACTTTTGTTGTTAAGCGAAGGTGGGCGGTATGGCGACTGGCTCAGTCGGATTTTGAGACGCTGTTGACACTGAACACACTGAATGTTATCAGCTTCGGAATGCATAGAAGAGCTGGAAATGGCGCACGGCAGCTTCACGGGCTTTGGACTGCCATCGTCAAGCTTGATGATGACAAAGCGAAGACCCTGGATATCTATCAGTGAACGGAGCTCTTGTACTAGGTCAGAAAGCGTTTACCTCGATGGTCTCGGTGTCTTGCACGGTGCCGGTACGGGTCTTGCCACCCTCGAGGAAGAAAACGCGGGTGCCGATCTGAAGGCTCATCAGTGAGGTACATCGTGATGACGTTCCGGAGGACACCTACGGGGAAGGGGTCCATGAGTGAGTACTGTCAAGTGTGGAGTGGATTGCAGTGGGGAGTGGATTGCTGGTCGACCTACCACCATCGCTGCCCTCTCTTATACTGAAGACCAAGGGTCAGAATAAGCAGGCTGCACAGACTGACAGGTAGATCGGACCAGCGTTCGTATGCGCGGCAGGTGGGAGGCTCTAGGTACTCGCTATCCAAGCGTTGTGAAGGGGACATCTATTTTGGTCGGGAGGGCTTGCCACAAAGGGGCGGCACCAGATCGAACGACCGTAAAGCAGCTAGCCGAGAGGATTGGGGACCCAGGACGTGCGTCGGGGGAGGATGGCGATCATCCGGGCGAAGTATAGACGAGGGGTACGACGCATGTAGGTTACAAAGTGCAGGCAGGCCCGGTCCAGAACAGAGGTTGGGAATCGGTGGACTAGGATGAGAGTGCTTCGCGGGAGTGCAGGACAGATCCCGGAGCAGCGGACAGAGGTTGCAACGAGGGCATACACGAAGCACAGAATCAGCGTCATCCAGGATGTTCGTTTCCTGATACGTGATTGGGCAGGGCACATGAGGCCAATACCATAGCATATGGTTGTAACATGACGCAGAGCTTAAGCCTATCAGTGGGTCGGTCTGGATGTCTGAGGGTGGAAGGGTTTCTTGTGGGACGTAGCATAGTACATTGAACGCAGATATCCAAGCCCCAGCGTTACCGTGTCACGGCGCAGGCGCAGCATCATGCTCGTAGCGAGCCGGCGGCAGCAGACAGAGCAGCCGAGCGAGCATGAAGTTAAAGCCAAAAGCAGGATACGCGAGATTCGGGGAGACCAAGAGGCTGAGCGTACTTGGAAGGCGTGCCCGCGCACGCCACAACTGCAGCGTTGTGAGCGTATATGGCAAGTTGCGCATGCCGGGGAGCGCACCGTTTGATGCCATTACGTAATCGCCTTCTTGGACGAGCAAGTGGACCCCAGGTCCGAGGTCGGGGTTGCCTCGCGTTCGTTCAGTCTCGACTCCCATTATGCCTGTACAATCCTCATCCTCAAGGTCTGCTGCTGCGACCGCCGCTGCTCGTACCGACATGTCCGTGATTCTAGTCACCGGATCGTACGACCATGAGATTCGGTTCTGGGAGGCTTGGAGTGGGATCTGTTCGCGTACCATCCCTCGGGCAGCGGAATCTGGAGTGAGGCCGTTCACTACGTGCGTCCATGACGATCTGTTTACAAGTCATGCCGCGTGGTGCATCTCCGACAGCAAGTCAACCGCCTAGCGATATCTCCGGAGTCAGGGTCCTATCTCGCTCTTCAGTGTCCACCAAGGCTCATGTCACGACCTGCAGTAAACGCTTGCTCGCCGCCGCCATCCACAAGAAAGCGTACATCTATGATATTGCAGCTCCCCCGTCTGCCGGTCCAGTACGTCTGTGTCACCCTATGCCACCGACACGGGTTTTCTCGGTATAGACATAGCGTTGCCCCAGATTGCCATATTCGAAGGCCACAACGGTAATATCACAGCTGTCTGTTTCCACAGCGAGGGAAAGTGGCTGGTCACAGGAAGCGAAGATGGAACCATCAAGATATGGGATCTACGGTGCGCTGTACGGCAAGCCCACCGACCCGCTCGCTGACGATCCAGACCCCCAACAGAAGCAACAGTCATCTCCATCGAAATTATGACAATGAAGCACCCGGTAGGACGGCAGCGTGTTGTGCTTGCGCGCTCCACTGACGCTCCCTCCCGCAGTCAACGACGTGGTAGTACATCCCAATCAAGGGGAGCTGATTTCCTGCGACCAAGCCGGCAGGATCAAACAGTGGGATTTGTCGGAGAATATCTGTACGCACGAGCTGGTGCGTCTCCGCTGCTTGTACGCTCCATATGATGCTGACGGCCCAATCCCTCAGACACCTGGCGGCGATACTCCGATGCGGTCAATCAGCCTGGCCTCCGATGGCTCTTGCCTCGTCGCGGGTAGCGTCAAGGTTGGCGCCTTTCAACATCATGATCGTCATTGCCCTTCTAACCGCTATTGGTGTAGGGCAAATGTTACGTCTGGAAAATCAACGAAGAACGATCCGATCTGCCTAGGTTCCAGGCCGTTACAATGTTCCAAGCTCATAACAAATACCTCACCCGGCTCCTCTTAAGCCCTGACGTAAAGTCGGTGCTCTATGATCCACCTTGCGCCGCTGTACTGTTCGGGACCGCTGACGATCCTTGGCGTAGGTTCCTTGCAACCTGCTCTGCGGACACGACTATCAAGATATGGTCCATCTCGCCGAACTACGAGTTCAAGCTGGAGAAGACGCTGCAGGGCCACCAAAGGTGGGTGTGGGATTGCGCCTTCAGCGCGGACTCTGCATACCTGGTGACCGGTGCGTACAAGGCCATTGTTACGTTGCGCTCTTCACACTGACCTGTCTCATGCCAGCATCTTCGGACCACACCGCGCGACTATGGGACATGTCGACCGGGGAGACCGTACGACAATATAATGGGCACCAGAAAGGTCGGCCCATTCGCATCGCGTCGAGCCATCCGACATGCGCGCTCACGTACGAACCTTCCCAGCCGCGGTGTGTTGCGCCTTGCACGATGGGGCTGGCTAGCTTTGCACCCCGGATACTTTCACCTCGTGTACAGTACCACGCAGCGGTTTTGCTCGGAGGTCGGCGGCGGGCCTGTGTTCTTGGGAGTTCTCTTTTGCGAAGTCGTGAACGCGCGTTCGCGCACCTTCTTGCCTGCGGTCCTCAAGATGGTAACCACTTCCCTTGGTGTTCGGAAGTTAATCCAAGGGTACGTCACGATACGCTCGCCCTGAGACTTCCTTTCCAGAGAACCTCAGCACGAGTTGTTCTAGACGGGCCACCGCGCAGAATCTTCCGAGGTGACGCGCGTTATGGTAAGTGAAATCATCTGGGCTGGCTCATGTCGTGGACGAGTGTATGAGAACCTGAGGGACGGTTCGATCTGATGGAATTGTCTCCTGATGGCGATCTGTGTTATGAAACTCGTGGCCGAGAAGTTGGATAGACTCGATCACTTTCCACTTAGCAGGTCCTCCTCCCGCCGGTGGTGTGGGAGCGCGGTGCATGCGAACCAACAGTTGGATGAGGGGCAATGTGTACGGGTCTGAGGGCCGATGCATAGGGTCGTTTACGGAGGTGCCGTACCCCGCTACAGTCCGGTCGCATCCGCATTCAGTTGGCTGGGAAAGCAAAGGTACATGAGTAGGAAAAAACCGAGGTTTCTGATCAGCGAAAAGCGTCCGTGTGGAGACAAGGGGCGACGAGGAGTCGCGTGCAAAGGACAGCTGTAGGATGATTTTCCGACGCAGAGCTGGGCTCCGGCGTCGAGGCAGAGACAGCTCTGGGCATATGGTGTTCCCGTAGTTCATGCGGCCGGACACGCGCATACCGGGGGGCCAAGGATACTCCTGCTGAGAGCTTTTCGGGGGCCGCAGGTCGTCGGAGGGAGGGTCGGAAATTCGGACTCGGAGAGGAGGAAGCGATACGCGTTTGGCTACTGACGTGCAAAGAGTGCGCGCTGCGCTGTTCCTTGGCCGTTCCTGGCAAGCAGCCGGCGGAAGGACGATCATGAATGGCTTCGGGCACCCGCGAGCGAGTGAGATGAAGCGGTTCCGGCGTTCTTGAATACGACGAAGCCGACGTCCTCGGCACTCTGAGTTCGGGGTACAAGCAAGCATGCCATGGCGCACAAGGCCAGCCCGGGCTATAGTCTACGTAGCGGAGGAAGGCTTCGGAGATGGAGAGGGCCGTCGAGGCTGCGGAGGATGAACGCAGCGCTCGCGGGGCGCGGGGGTGGCTGCCGCCGCTCCGGGCGGGGTTCCGCGTGAATACGAGAGATAAGATGAGATGCGGAATGAGATTCTGCGAATTTGATCTTGTCATGCTGCGATTGGCTGGGGGCAGAGATAAGAAACAGCGAAATATTTGCAGCCGCGCGAGAGAGATCGAGAGGAGACGGTCGGGTGAAGGCGGCGCGGTGCTTGAACGACTCCTCCCTGACTCCTGTTCGAGCTCATTCCACTCTGACTCGGCTTCGCTAATAGAAATTTTGATTATTCCCCGACGCTTGTCCTGCCCAGCGTCCAACGGCCCTTGTCTCTCTCCACCACCATCCCCCCGCCGCTGCGCCCGCTCGACGTCCTCGCCCGCCCCCGCATCCTCCAGGTCGTTCCCATCAATCTCTTAGATCATCTACCGTTCTATGGCCATCGTTGATCGCCTCGCCGATCCTCCTGCTCCTTCCCTGTCTGCTCCAGAGAACGATTCGCAAAATGGCTTCAACGCCGTCGAGCGCGACCCCTCTTCTTGGGATGCTTCCCTGCCCGCAAGCCAGGGCTTGTACATGAATGACCTTGAAAAGGACGCATGCGGTGTCGGCTTCATCTGCCACATCAAGGGCGACGAAAGCCACAAGATCGTCTCCGATGCCCGTCAGCTCCTCTGCGCCATGACCCACCGCGGCGCCACCGGCGCAGACAGCCGCGACGGTGACGGCGCAGGGGTTATGACAGGTATCCCTCACCTCTTCTTCAAGCGCGAGGCCGAGCGTGACATCGGCTGCGAGCTCCCCGAGGCCGGCCAGTATGCTGTCGGTAACGTCTTCTTCAAGGCGAACAACCCTGTCGGCCTCCAGCAGCAGCAGGCCATATTCTCCAAGACCGCGAACGACCTGGGCCTCCGCGTCCTCGGTTGGAGAGAGGTTCCTACTGACGGTACCATTCTCGGTCCCGCCGCGGCGAGCAAGGAGCCCGCTATCCTGCAGCCCTTTGTGGTCTTGCGCTCGCACTACGGTGACGGGAACACCTGCCGTGGCGGGCCGTTCGATGCCAAGCACTTCGAGTGTCAGCTCTACATCTTGCGCAAGCACGCGACGCATACCATGTTTGTGCTCTTTCATCTTCTGTCCGTCACGAACGTAAGCTTAAGTGTCCGGGTTTGTCCGTATAAAGTTCGCTCTCCAAGGGCTTCTACATCTGCTCGCTGTCGTCCAAGAACATCGTCTACAAGGGTCAGCTTTCGCCGCCGCAAGTCTACAACTACTACCACGACTTGAACCATGTGCTGTATCGCTCGCACTTTGCGCTTGTTCATTCGCGTTTCTCCACCAACACTTTCCCCAGCTGGGATCGTGCGCAGCCCATGCGTTGGGCTGCCCACAACGGTAAGTCACACTGGCGCACAGGACTGGTTCGTCGAATAGAGTGTTAATTGCGCGGATAGGTGAGATCAATACCCTGCGCGGAAACAGGAACTGGATGCGCGCTCGCGAAGGCGTTCTGTCTTCGTCGCTCTTCGGGGACCAGCTGGATCTCCTATACCCTATTATCGAGTCCGGCGGCTCCGACTCGGCCGCGTTTGACAATGTGCTCGAGCTGCTTGTCGTGAACGGCGTCCTGACCCTCCCCGAGGCCGTTATGATGCTCATCCCCGAGGCGTGGCAGGGAAATGACATCATGGAGCCCGAGAAGAAGGCTTTCTACAACTGGGCTGCGTGCCTTCAGGAGCCGTGGGACGGCCCGGCCCTCTTCACGTTCAGCGACGGCCGCTACTGCGGTGCTAACCTCGACCGTAACGGTCTCCGCCCATGCCGCTATGTCGTCACCAACGAGGACATCATCGTCTGTGCCTCCGAGGTCGGCGCGGTATACATCCCGCCTGAGAAGGTCATTCAGAAGGGCCGCCTCAAGCCGGGTCGTATGCTGCTTGTCGACACGGTCGAGGGCCGCATCGTCGACGACAAGGAGCTCAAGCGCAACACCGCGCGCAAGCAGAACTTCGCGTCTTGGATCGAGTCGAACATGCTCCATGTTCCCAACATCGTCAAGCGCGTCCAGCGCTCGACGTCCGTCGCACCCACCATAGACGACTATACCCTCAGCACGGACCCGAAGCTGCTCGCGTTCGGCTACACCGTCGAGCAGCTCAACATGCTCATGCTCCCCATGTTCACTGACGGCAAGGAGGCGCTCGGCTCCATGGGCAACGACGCCCCGCTTGCGGCGATGTCGACCCAGCCCCGCCTCATCTACGACTACTTCCGCCAGCTCTTCGCGCAGGTCACGAACCCGCCGATCGACCCCATCCGCGAGTCGATCGTCATGTCTCTCGAGTGCTATGTCGGTCCCGAGGGCAACCTCCTCGAGATGAACCCCCAGCAGTGCCACCGCATCCTGCTTCCTTCGCCTATCCTGACCATCGAGGAGATGAATGCCATGAAGAACCTCAAGTCCGCCTACAGCACTTGGCCGTCGCGCACCATCGACATCACGTTCCCTAAGGAGTTCGGCCTCCCTGGGTACAAGATGGCTCTTGAGCGCGTCTGCAGCGAGGCTATGCAGGCTATCGAAGATGGCATCAAGGTCATCATTCTCTCCGACCGCGAGATTGGCCCTTCGCGCGTTCCCCTCTCTGCTCTGGTGGCGTGCGGTGGTGTTCATCATCACCTCGTTACCCAGAAGAAGCGTGCAAAGGTCGCGCTGATGGTTGAGACCGCTGAGGCCCGCGAGGTACACCACCTCTGCGTTCTCCTGGGCTATGGTGCCGACGCGATCTGTCCTTGGTTGACGATGGAGTGCATTCACAAGGTCATCCGCGAGGGATTGTAAGTGCCACACCGTTCTGTATCGAGAATCTGGCTCACCAGTGCTCGACGTTTAGGGTGAAGGATGATAAGACGCTCGATGACCTGATGTCCAACTACCGTCACTCTGTCGACGGTGGGATCCTGAAGGTGATGTCCAAGATGGGTATCTCCACCTTGCAGTCGTACAAGGGTGCGCAGATTTTCGAGGCTCTAGGCCTGCACACGGAGGTCATCGAGAAGTGCTTCGTCGGCACCGCGAGTCGTGTCCAGGGTGCGACCTTCGATCTTCTCGCCATGGACGCGTTCGAGATGCACGAGCGTGGCTGGCCTTCACGTGAGACGATCCTTCCGCCTGGAATGCCGGAGTCGGGCGAGTACCACTGGCGTTCCGGCGGCGAGGCGCACATCAACGACCCGGCCGGTATCGCGAACCTCCAGGATGCCGTCCGGGAGAAGAACCAGGGTGCGTACGATGCTTACGCGGAGAACGCGAACGAGCAGACCAAGGCGGTTCATCTCCGCGGCCTTCTCGACTTCCGCTACGAGAACGCGACCCCGATTCCGATCGAGCAGGTCGAGCCCTGGAACGAGATCGTGCGCAGGTTCGTCACCGGCGCGATGTCGTACGGCTCGATCTCCATGGAGGCGCACTCCACGCTCGCCGTAGCGATGAACCGCCTTGGCGGTAAGTCCAACACCGGCGAGGGTGGTGAGGACGCGGAGCGCTCGCTGCCGCTCCCCAACGGCGACACGATGCGCTCCGCTATCAAGCAGGTCGCGTCCGGCCGCTTCGGTGTTACGTCGAACTACCTGGCGGATGCCGACGAGCTCCAGATCAAGATGGCGCAAGGCGCGAAGCCCGGCGAGGGTGGTGAGCTTCCGGGCCACAAGGTCTCGACTTCCATCGCTCGCACGCGTCACTCGACCGCGGGCGTCGGCCTCATCTCTCCCCCGCCGCACCACGACATCTACTCCATCGAGGATCTCAAGCAGCTCATTTACGACCTTAAGTGCTCGAACCCTCGCGCGCGTGTCTCCGTCAAGCTCGTGTCGGAGGTCGGCGTCGGTATCGTCGCGAGCGGTGTCGCGAAGGCGAAGGCGGACCATATCCTCATCTCTGGTCACGACGGTGGTACTGGTGCTTCCCGCTGGACTGGCATCAAGTACGCTGGTCTCCCGTGGGAGCTGGGTCTCGCCGAGACGCACCAGACGCTCGTTCTGAACGACCTCCGCGGCCGTGTCACTGTCCAGACCGATGGTCAGCTCCGTACTGGTCGTGACATCGCGATTGCCTGCTTGCTCGGTGCTGAGGAGTGGGGCTTCGCGACGACTCCCCTGATCGCCATGGGCTGTATCATGATGAGGAAGTGTCACTGTAAGTGGAGACCTCTTTCGCTCATACGATGCGCGCTCTGACGATCTGTTGCAGTGAACACTTGCCCGGTCGGTATCGCCACCCAGGACCCTCAGCTGCGTGCCAAGTTCGCTGGCCAGCCCGAGCAGGTCATCAACTTCTTCTACTACATCGCCGAGGACCTCCGTCGCTACATGGCGAAGCTCGGCTTCCGCACCATCAATGAGATGGTCGGTCGCGCCGACATGCTCAAGGTCGACGAGAAGCTCCGCACGCCCAAGACAGCGCACCTCGATCTCAGCGCGATCCTAAAGCCCGCCTGGCAGATGCGCCCTGGCGCTGCCACGTACCGCGTGCGCCCTCAGGACCACAAGCTCTACATCCGCCTCGACAACAAGTTCATCGACGAGTCCGAGCCTGCGCTCACGAAGGGTCTCCCGGTCCACGTGGAGTGCGACGTGACCAACACCGACCGTGCGCTCGGTACCTCTCTGTCGCACCGTGTCTCCAAGCTGTACGGCGAGGAGGGTCTGCCGAAGGACACTATCCATATCCGCATGCGCGGTTCCGCCGGGCAGTCGCTCGGTGCTTTCCTTGCGCCTGGTATCACCATCGAGCTCGAGGGTGACGCTAACGACTACGTCGGCAAGGGTCTGTCTGGTGGTCGCCTAATCGTCTACCCTCCCAAGCAGTCGACTTTCAAGGCCGAGGAGAACATCATCATCGGTAACGTCTGCTTGTACGGTGCGACCTCCGGTGAGGCCTTCATCCGCGGTATCGCCGCTGAGCGTTTCGCCGTCCGTAACTCGGGCGCGAACGCCGTCGTCGAGGGTACTGGCGACCACGGCTGCGAGTACATGACTGGTGGTCGTGTGGTCGTCCTTGGCAGCACCGGCCGCAACTTCGCTGCCGGTATGAGCGGTGGTATCGCCTACGTCCTCGACACGGCGCATACCTTCGCGTCGAAGGTGAACATGGAGATGGTCGAGCTCGGGAAGGTCACCGACCCGCGCGAGATCGCTGAGCTTCGTGGGCTCATCGAGGACCACCGCCACTACACGGGCTCTGAAGTTGCCGACCGCGTGCTCCACGACTTCCACCACTTGCTCCCGCTCTTTGTCCGTGTCATGCCGCACGACTACAAGCGCGTCCTCGAGGAGCAGGCCGCGAAGGCGAAGGAGGAGAAGATGCGCCAGAGCGTCATCGACCTCGTACCGTCGCGTACTGCTTCGCAAGTCGATCTTGCCTCTGAGGGCCTGGAAGACATCCTGCTCCCGAAGGAGCCCCTGTCCCACATGAGCCGTGCGAGCTCGAGGACTCGTCTGGAGCCTTCCGTGGGCGACATGGAGGATTCGCTCGTTGACGAGGCGACCACCAAGAGCAGGTTGAGCAAGCTCGACAAGACGCGCGGCTTCATGAAGTACAAGCGTCTGACGGAGACCTACCGGCCGCCGCGCAAGCGGGTCAAGGACTGGAAGGAGATCTCGACGCGCCTCACCGACGACGAGCTCAAGTACCAGTCTGCGCGTTGCATGGACTGCGGTGTGCCGTTCTGCCAGTCCGACACCGGTTGCCCGATCTCGAACATCATCCCGAAGTGGAACGACCTGGTGTTTAAGAACCAGTGGCAGGACGCGCTCAACCGTCTGCTGATGACGAACAACTTCCCGGAGTTCACCGGTCGTGTCTGCCCTGCGCCTTGCGAGGGCGCGTGCGTGCTCGGCATCAACGAGCAGCCCGTCGGTATCAAGAGCATCGAGTGTGCAATAATCGACAAGGTGTGTCCTCTTGCTATCCAAGTGTAATACACTCTGCTCACTAGCGTTCACAGGGCTTCGAGATGGGCTGGATGGCACCCAAGGTCCCCAACTTCCGCACGGGCAAGAGGATCGCCATCATTGGCTCTGGTCCTGCGGGTCTTGCCGCTGCTGACCAGCTCAACAAGGCCGGTCACTGGGTCACCGTCTACGACCGCAACGACCGCATGGGTGGTTTGCTCATGTATGGTATCCCGAAGTAAGTGCCTAATCCGCCTACCATGTGAAACATGCCTGACGTCCCTGCTACAGCATGAAGCTCGACAAGGCGATCGTGCAGCGTCGCATCGACCTCATGGCCGCTGAGGGCGTGACGTTCGTCCCGAACACCTTCGTCGGAAAGGACCTCGACCCCCAGGAGCTGCACGCCGAGAACGACGCCGTGATCGTCGCGACCGGCGCAACCTGGCCGCGCGACCTCAAGATCCCGAACCGCAACGTCGACGGCATCCACTTCGCGATGGAGTTCCTGCAGCTGAACACCAAGTCGCTGCTCGACTCGGAGCTGCAGAACGGTAACTACATCAGCGCGAAGGGCAAGGACGTCATCGTCATCGGCGGCGGCGACACGGGCAACGACTGCATCGGCACCGCGATGCGGCACGGCGCGAAGAGCGTGACAAACTTCGAGCTGCTCCCGCGTCCGCCCGCCGCGCGCGGGCGCGACAACCCGTGGCCGCAGTGGCCGCGTATCTTCCGCACGGACTACGGCCACACGGAGGTCGCGGCGCACTTCGGGAACGACCCGCGCGAGTACTGCATCTCGACGAAGGAGTTCGTGCTCGACGAGGAGGGCAAGCTCAAGGGCCTGAACACGGTGCGCGTCGAGTGGACCAAGGACAGCGGAGGTCGGTGGAAGATGGAGGAGGTGCCCGGCTCGGAGAAGTTCTTCCCCGCGCAGCTCGTGTTCCTCGCGCTCGGCTTTTTGGGCCCCGAGGCGGACCTCCTCAAGTCGCTCGGCGTCAAGCAGGACGCACGGAGCAACATCCAGACCCCGAAGAACGTACGTACATCCTCTTGACCATCGGCCCAGTAGACGGTGCTGACACTTGGGCTCTATAGAAATACTCGACGAACGTCGAGGGCGTGTTCGCGGCGGGTGACTGCCGTCGCGGGCAGTCGCTCATCGTCTGGGGCATCCAGGAGGGCCGCCGCTGCGCCGCGGAGGTCGACGCCTGGCTCATGAACGGCTCCACACGCCTGCCGTTCGACGGTGGTATCAAGACGAGGGTAAGCGCTCTCCCTTTCCTCCCGTAATGCACCAGAAGCTGACGCGCGGCATGCAGACGTTCATCCCCCCGAACTCGACTCTCACCACCGGCGCGAAGGCCGTCGAGGTCGAGGCTTGAGTGCTCCTCACGGTCGCTGTTCCTCTCATTCTCGCTCTCGTTCTCTTGGTTATGGCTCTGGTCATGGTTGTCGCGGTGGTGCTCGGACGGGGTTGTAAAACAGCGCGCCTCGGCGTGCGCACGCGTGGGTCTGCGGCATGGGTCGTCGCCGCGCTCGGGCTCGGGCTCGGAAAGGTCGGGCAGGAAAGTACACTACACTAGTATGCGCATCCGTTCTGCTCAATTGGTATACGATATCGTCTGTTGTCGCACAAACTTGTACTACGTACAGAACACACACACACACTCACACACTCACACCTGTCTTCATATCATCCCCGTCGTGTTGCTTGTATATATCTCGATCTATCACACGTCTTTCGCTATCTCGGGCTCCGAGGGAACGACCAATCATTCTATGAGCGGGAGCCTAACGGTGGCGATACATTGAGGAATACATGGGCATATAATCGATACGTCTTCCAAGCGGATATCAAGCAGCGATACGTTCTCAACTCGCGCGTACGTTGACAGCGTGCAGAGTCCAGGTATCGAGACAAGAGCTTTCGCGAGCGGGTGGGATGCATCGTGATCCACGCTCTCACAGATCCTGCTCCTCCTCGTATATCCGCACGCCTCCCCTCCCCCACTCCTCAAGCACGGCCTTGCCCGCGCCCGTCGGCTGGGTGAACGCGATCTCGCCCCTGGCGGGGTCGAGCGGGCAGCCGAGGATGAAGGTCGCCGCGGCGGCGGAGAGGAGGCGCGAGGCAATGCCGAGGCGGCGGTGGGCGGAGGAGACGAAGAGGCGCGGGATGCCCATGGGCGTGGGGAGCGGCGCGGGGTGCACGTACAGGTTCGTGGAGGAGTCGACGGGGAGGAGGGTCGCGGCCGGGGGAGGAGCGGGCGGAGGTGTGGACGAGGGGGAGGAGAGGAGGGTGTCTTGGGAGGACGTGGGTGGTGGTGCGGGAGATGACGGGGCGGAGGAGAGCTCGGAGGGGCGCGCGATGGCCATGGCGGTGGAGATGCGCTGGGCGACGACACAGCCGACGATCTTCTCGCGCGTCGTCGTCGTGGGGCCAGGGGCGGAGAGCAGGAAGAGGTAGATCTTGCAGCGCTGGAGGACGGTGGGGGAGAGCGGCGGGGACGAGAGCGCGAGGCGGATCGTCTCGAGCAGGATGGTGAGCTGCGGCGAGGCGCGTCAACAATCTGTCCATCTCCCCATGACATTGAGGGAACTCGCGCACCTTGGCACCGATCTTGCCCCCGACGTCCGGCCTGAAGCAGATGATCCTCCCGCGCGCGCCGTTCCGGAGCTTCACGCTTCCCGCGACCTCCTCGACGCCTGCCTTGGCAGCCTCGCGCTCCTCCTCCTTGCCCCACTCGAGCCCGCGCTGGACGCGCGCGCAGTGTGCCTTGTGGAGCGCCTCGTCGTCGGGCGCGCCGCGCGTGTACGAGAGGTCGCAAAGGGGGCAGGTGCGCAGCGTGGGGGTGTCCAAGGAGAAGTGGAGCTGGGTGAGCTTGCCCTGCTTGGAGGAGACGTCGCCCGCCTTGGCCTTGGCCTTTCCCTTTGCGCTGGAGGCTGCGGGGCCGCGACGCGCCTTCTTGGCGGGGGTGTTGCCCTCGGGCGGGCGGTCTGTGAGGGGCCGCTTGCGCTTGAGCGGGGGCGGGGAGGTGAGGGCGGGGGGCGGAGAAGAGGGAGGGGCGGGCTTGGAAGCGGCGCGTGTGCTGTAGGTGCGCTTGATTTCGACAGGCATGGCGCAGGAGGTGGAAGAGAGAGAAGGGTGCCACGAGCCACGGCACAGGCCGAAGCCGCTACACGCGCGTCGCGTTGGTCTTGTTTGGCACTCACGCACTCGACGCGTCAGTCACGTGCACTCACCTCGCGCCTGTGGCGCATCCGTCGTGGGTGCGGCACAGGTCGTAAGTAAATGCATCGTGGTATATATGCTCGATGATAATAGCAACTGAAAACGGAAACGAACGAAAGACTACAGTTGGAGGCGCGGCGGTACATATCATAGCAACCACTACACAAATAGCAACACCCAACAGCCACTCTCGCAACTGTGCAAGTACTCGAGCTGATGATGCTTACCTACGCCATAATACGGGATGCAGCGATATAACACAAATCAAAGAAACTCCACTTTTACTCTCGTCTCGCAGGCAGCTCACTTCGTCCAGACCGTCGCCGTGTCCGCGAACCCGTTCGGGCCCGCGCTCGACGGGATCACGCCCTGCTCCGCCACGCTCAGCGACCACGTCACGCCCACCGTCGACAGGCTGTACACCGTCACCGCCGACGCGCTGTCGACGTCGAAGATCTGGCTCTGGCACGAGTGCGTGTCCAGGCACGCCTGCCCGTAATTCTGGAAGAAACTGTACAGGCCGGCACCTGCGAGAGCGTCGAGGGATGTCGATGATGAGTGGACGGACAGAAGAGAAAGTACCAAGTACGTACCGAAGATGGTGATGTCCTGCGAGTTCGTGACGTGCACGGCCCACGCGGCGTTCTGGCTGCTGGAGAACGACGGGTCGTGGAAGGCGCTGTTCACAGAGAACGGTGCTGGAGGAGCGGGCACAGGCTGGTAGTAGGGCTGCGAGCAAATTCGCTCAGCCTCCTGTCATACGCCCCTACGTGTCGCATGGCCACTCACGGTCTCAGTCTGTATCAAGCCCATGTAGTGCGCCTTCGCGTTCACGAGGCTGTACTGGTAGAGCGTGTGGTGCTCGGCTGCGCCAGACATAGTAAGTCTTTGTTCAGCAGAACGACGCCCCGTCGTGGATGCTCACAAGCGGTGCCGATGAGCCAAACGGGTCCAGCAGACTCGGACAGGATACCACGGCCGCTGAAGATCGTCGTCTGCCTCGAGCCTCCGCTGTCGAGGTCGTGGTCCGCAGTCCAGACCCAGGTGCCCTACAGGGAGATGCAACACGTGAGCCTCATGAAACTATTGACAAGGTCAGGGGCGGACGAAAGACTGACCTCGAAGTAGCCGTTCGACTGAGGGGTCAGATGGAGCGCGAGGAACGCAGCCGAGCAGGAGACATCGGTCGTGCCCGCTGGGCAGTTAGACACGAGCAGGTTCGTCCCGGCAGCTACGAAGGACGGTTGCGTTAAGGAACTACCTCGAAATCGCGTGACGCGCTGAACTCACCACCGCCGAGCCTGATGTGCGTATCCCACATACCCGCACCGCCCTGCTGGTTCGAGTGCACGTTCCACTCGACAACAATCGCGCCCGCAGCTACCGTCGCGCCATCCAGTCAGCACCCTCACCACCAAACACTGAAAACACGCGGGAAGACGCACCAGGACCCCTGGTCGCGAAGATGATGTCCGAGATCTCGACGATGCCCTCGTCGCCCGCGTTGCCCACGCGCACGACCGCCTTCGGGTTCGCCTGGTCCTGGAACGCCGCGCCGCTCCCCAAAATCACGCTCCACACCTCGCCGACGATCTGCGTGCCCGCGGGGATCGTGAGCGTGTTCGAGACGAGGTACGTGCCATGGTCGACGAAGATGATCTTGCAGCCGGCGAACTGTGCGTGAGGGCGAGGTTAGCGAGCGCGCATGAATGAGAGGCGAGAGGCAAAGGAGACGTACCTTGTCGAAGACGGCTTGGAGCGCAGCGGTGTCGTCCGTCGTGCCGTCTCCCTTCGCGCCCTGGTCACGGACGCTCACGAACTGGCTGACGGCGTAGTCCTGGTACCTATCGAGCGCCACCAAAATCAGCCTCCCCCATCCTCTAGCCCTCCATCCAGACCGAGCACGTACTGAGGGTGCATCTTCCCGAAGATCCTGCCCGCGCTATCCAGCAGGCTCGACGGCTTCGACGGGCTCGGCACTGCCCCCTGCACGAACTTGCCCGTCGGGCTCGTGCCCGAGAACACGTTCCCCTGCGCCCACGTGTCGATTGTCGTCGTGCCGCCCGCGAGCACCGTCGCACCGCCGACGACGCCGACGGCCGTCGGCACGTTCGTGAGGTGCACGTTGTTCAGCACGAGCGAGCCGGCGAGCTTCCCGTTTGAGGCCGTCGAGGAGCGCACGAAGACGGGCGTGTTCGAGACGAACGCATCGATCACAGCGATCGCGCCGGTGGTCTGGGGGGAGGAGGGGAGACGTCGTCAAAGAGAATTGTGCGGGCGAAAGAGAGGACGAGACGAACCTGCGTGTCCTGCGTCGTACCGCCGGTCATGAGATCGAAGCCGACCTGGCAGTTGTTAACTGTATGCGCGGTCAGCATGACGAGCCCGGCTCGTCGACCTCAGGATACGCACTAGTGACACCCTGGAACGTCCAGCCTACATTGCGCTGTCAGCAACGAGAACGAACGGCGCAGGCGCGCAGATAGCGAAGGTGCTCACCCCAGTTCCAGATAGAGTAGATGGCTACACAGCGCGTCAGCGGACCGGCACCCCCGGGCATTCGACAAAGTTCAGCAAAGGTACGCACCGGTGTCGGCGTTGTTTATCGTGACGTTGCGGACCGTGAACCTAGACGGGCGTCATCAGCGATCAAGCACTTTGGCTACCTTCCGGCGGGAGAAGGAAGAGCGGGAGAGAAAGGTACGCACTGTTGGTTCCCGACCCACATGCCAAATTTACCTATCGACCGGAAGGGAAAGCGCGGGGTCAGCAATGGGTACGCGTCCGAATGACGCTCTGGACAGCGGTGCCTTACCTCCGTTGAAAACGAGATCTGTCCCAGGAAGAGGGTATCAGCATCGGTGCTCGATCTGTGGTGTGGAGTGGACACGTACCGCCCATGAAACCACCGCTACCGTTCTCCATCCAGATACCTAGGGAGCGCGACGTTAGCGTCCGACATCACTCTGCATGAACATACGACAAAAGCCTCCGTGGAGTGGGATGCGTATGACACGGGCCCAGCCCGAAGACCACGGAGGCTATGCCACTGAGAGCTGAGCGCACCTTGGTGGGCGTTGCCGGCCGCGGTGCTCATTTGGAAGACGATGTTCATGAGCGACGTCGACTGCGAGACCTGCCAGTGGATGCCCGTCGCGCTCGCGCTCGCGGGCATCTGGCGCAGGTCGATGACGAAGTTGCGCACGCTCCGGAAGAAGTTGTTCTGGTTGACATACCACTGCGCGCCGCCGCCGCCGGGGATGTACGGGTCCGCATCTGGAACCAAGAAGACAGAAAAACACATGGGTCAGCAGACGCGTCGAGAGCATATTGAGACTGGGCACGCGCCCCGAGCCGGTTCTCAGGGTGCGCGTGGGGTGGGAACGCGGGACACGTACCGATGACCGCCATCCCAGTGAAGCTGGCGTCGGCGAGCAGCGTGGGCGGCTTGCGCGCATCGCCGATGAGCTGGGTGTAGTAGTACGCGCTGTGCGAACACGCGAGTCAGTCGCGGCAGGATGCACGGCTAAACGCACGCTTACATGAGGGGCGCCGAGACTTTGTATGTGCTGCGGGGGGAAGGCAGGAAAGTGAGCTGTGGACGCGTTCTGTGCAATCACATGGACGCGAGGCGTACGCACCCTTGAGGGAAGTAGACAACGGCCGGCGCTGTCGTGGTGGAGTCGCAGGATCCGCCGCCACACCTGTTACCGGAGGAGATGGCGTTGCTGGAGAGTTGCGATGAGTTCTGTAGGACTGTGCGGGAAGGCAATGTACGGTACATACTTTATAGCAGCCGTGTCGTCGGTGACACCGTCGCCCTTGGCACCAAAGTCTTTCACGTTGCGGAAGACCTGGTAGGACGAGGGGTTAGAGTTGAAGGCGGCGATGCCCTGGTGCTTGATGTTCTGCATCCAGAAGGGGTCACTGGCAGCGGCAGTGCCCGCGCCGAGTGGGGCGGAGCACGAAGAGCCCAAGGCTAGGACAGGCCTAACGACGGCCGCAGCCGCTGCTAGGAGAGTCAGAGCGAAGGCGAGCATGATGGGTGAAGGACGACGCGTCCGATGGGGTGCACGGAACGCGAGGGGGAGGTTATATAGGGCCCATGAGGGCGAAGGAAGGGGCGCCGCATGTCGAGAGGGCCGAGGAGGAGGACGACGTTTGGAGGCAGGCACACGGGGGCAGATGAGAGATCATGAGCATCGAGACTGGATGTGTCAGAAGAAGGAAGGGTATGTTTGGATGCACGTACGCGGGCGAGGCTGGGCGGGGATTGGCTGTGGCTCGGACGGGGTGCCCAGTGTGTGCTGTGCGCGGTGGACGAAGTTGCTGAACCGCGTGCGCACAGACTTTGGGAAATCACTTGCGCGAGAAGCGGACGCAGCGTGATCTCTGGGCGCAGGTGCAGCCATGCTACCGTATGTTATCTGGATAGCAACAGAATTTCTGTCCACGACAAGCACCCGCTCTCGATCACCCACCGCAGTATGGCCTCTCCAGACGCCCACGCCGATCCTGCTCACGCGCCGCTCCCAACGCGCGCCTGTCCTCGCCACAACGCCCGGAGTTTCCGTTTCTGCTCCTCCCTCGTCCCTTGCTGTCTCTTTGACACACGCTAGAACTCCCCATAGAAACTGGTCTAGCCTCAAGCCCGGAAGATCACCACGTATGTCACTCTCAGACGAGTGCCAGTCGTCGGACCTGCCCAGAGATGCGCCCTCAATCACGCACTCTTCGTCCTGAGAACGGCGAAAAATAGGCTCATTTGAACCTTCGACCCATCATGAACACCCGAGAAGTGCTCGGACTTGTCGAATGCGCCACTCCGCCTTTCGCGACTGCCACGGGACAGAGCAGCGTGTGGTCCGACCATGCGTTCCTTTCCCCCGCCGTCGAGCAAATGCTCGCGAACATACTCGGCTCCGTGCCAGATCTCGTCTGCGAACGGGAACTTCCTTGCTCATTACATCATAGGATCCCGGCGCATAGAGCTGCGGAACTCGTCCGTTCCTGTATTACTCGTCATCCTCGTCCCTTGTTCCTTGCCCTCTGCATCTCGAGTCTGGACGCTGGGTTCGACAGCCTGACAGTTCTTCTACCACTTCCCCGCTTGAAAGCCGGACTGTCCTGTTCTCGCCCCCGAGGCCGACAGTACTGGGCGGATTGCAGCGGAGCGCGTGAATGAATGCATCTTCTCCTGCCTGCAATGACAGAGTCTCCTCGAAGGAGGACATAGCAAACATACTGTACTCCGCATGCTCTCGCTGCCAAAACCACCGCAAGACGGCTCCACTATCATACCGACCGCAGCGCCCCGTGATCACTGCCCATCCTCCACATGGTCCCCGGCCTCTCACGTCGCTAGCCCGAACGATCCTTCCACGTTCGCAGGCCCGCGCCTTCTTGCACGCCCAGCGCGGCGCAAGAGGCAAAACTCTTGTCCCCGTGGACGGCCGCGAGCATGGTCCTGACGAGCCTTCCGTGCTTCCTTGGACGCTCCGCAATCGAGCCCGCCTTACGTTGACGGTCCCCTCGGGCGCGACAGTGTCAGCAGCACTTGCGCAGAGGGTCCTCCGCGCGCGTGCCCTCGCTGAAAGAATTGCCTCCGGCCTCGTGCACCGTCTACGGGAATACGATATTTCGTAGCGTCAAAAGTTGGGCCGCCCAAGCACATAAGGAGGTGATCTACGAAATCGGTAGTCATGAGAACGGGAGAGAACGAGGTGCACATGTTATTAACTGCGTGTGCCCTCGTGTGGTGGTCGTTTTCCGACATACGAGCAGACCGTCTGCATCGCGACAAAAATAACACAGGGAGGTCGGTCCGATGCCTTACTTGTTTTCACGTTTCCGTTCTCGTGCCGGAGAGGGCACGTCGCACAAGCGTCTTCAGAGCAAGACTGGGCAGTTGGCTGCAGTTGGAGCAGGCTCAAGGATCGACTCGGAAAGAGGGACGGCGTCTTGGAGACCGGTGCTATGGTCACCGCCACATGCCGAGAGTGTACGTCTCGTTTAGGCAGCTGTGTATGTATGCAAGTTCGGAGCCGCCCAGATTACGTTGTGCCTGGCAGTGTAGTCTTGAACCTCCGCGATTTCAGAGGTCCAATACGTACTACATTCATGTGGTACGCTCATGGACGCAGTCATTCACTCTGGGCACAGCGAGTCTCTCCAGTGCGGTAGCCTCCGTTGGGTAGGCAAACCCGCGGCACGGTAAGTACACCGAGTCCCAACGGAGAGTCGGAGCTGTCTAGTTGAGGCCGCCACTTTCCGTGAGGCTAAGGGCCTGGTCGGCTGCCCGTGAGATTCAACTCACGTGTGATGTGAACGATGCCCGAGATGCCCGAAAACTCCGCACTCACACTGCGAGCACCGAAGCGCTCACAGTCACAAAGTGTCACGCTTGTGCGCGCATGCACCCCCAGTTGTGAGCGCCCAAGCGTGACATCGTAGCGCCCGTGGAGATTGGGCAGCCGACCGCTCTGTTCGACCGTGATCTAGAACTCACAGGTGAGTGCGAGTTGGTGCTCACACGTGAGTGGATTTTGGCGGGGCGTGAGTTGTATCTCACGGGCAGCCGACCAGGCCCTAACGACCCTGAGGCAACCATGCTCGTCTGAGTTCGTCCACCTGCGCAGCGGAACTCCATCTGGCACACAGCGTCTCACAGGGCACGAAATTCTCTGCAGCGTACTAGTGTGTGCTGCGACTCACCTGCACACGGTTTGAGGAATTGCCGTGGCATAGTCAGCGAGATAATCACTCAGGCCTCCTGCCAGTGCCGTAATGCTCCTCACGTCGTCGTCCCATGCGCCGTGCGCTCGCCATCAGCGGGGCATCGATAATCCTCCCTCAAAGAGTGGAAGACGAGAGATGTTCCTTCAGTTGTTCTGGTCCGCGCAATAGACTCTTGTCACAGTAGTACTACCGCCGTGAGATCCCGACACGGCGATTGCCTGCCAGCTGCAGGATATCGATCATTCTGGCCTGGACGTACGCACGGATATCTCCCCGAGCCTGACAATCTAGCTCAGCAGCGGCGATGCCACGCTCGTAAGCAAGCCGTGCGCCGAACCTTCAAGGTTCAGCCGTCTGCCTTCCGAGCACACTTTCGTGCAGAGGACGTTCTGCAGATGTGTGGTATGTAGGAAGACGAGGCTGCGAGCAGTGCCAGAGGGCCTAGAGTGACACTGCGGGCTCGACGACGACTTGGAGATTGGTAGTCCGGGCATCTGTCGTTCCTGGATTTGGGATCAGCCTGCTATAGTACTCTGAATGCTCAGCCGAGCGCGGCATGGCATGGCAGCGTAGGACATCCACTTACGGGGTAGATGACCTACTTAGAGCTCCTGGTAGGAAAGCAGTAGTATAGGCCGACCTCCTAGGCTGGTATTATACCACGAAGGTGAAATGAAGGAACAAGAGACTCGGGCGGACGGTCAGCATCGGCGACACGCGTACCACTACCACAGGAGTATGACCCCGAGGGCCGAGAGATATTCTCTGTCTCCCTCGTTCGACTGTAGGACCGTTGCTTATCGGAACCTGCGTGATGCATCTGAAGAAGAACATCGTAAGTATGAAGTGAAGGCACTCGATGGTCAAGGCATCCGATCTGTACGAATCGCAACCCTCTTTCGGCGTTACGTATCCAAGGCACCGGCATCGGCGTGACCGCGCGGACGAGAAGCGACTGCACAGCTCATAAGGGCGTACCGCCTGCCTCGGCGTACACACGGAGGACGACAGTGTGGTAACATTGTGTGGAGGCTAACTTACTGTACAGATGGTGTGGAGATGCACCGTGATGGTAGACCGCAGCTGCTCGTGGAGGTGGTGGACGACGCGCGGGGCTAATGCGGGGCGCGGACGGCTGCGACAGCGGAGGGCAGTATGCGCGCGAGGCGCGAGACCTTGTAGGACTTCCGCCACATCCGCACTCCGCTTAAACCGAAGTCGTGGTTCAGCACAGGTACCCGACTGCTCCTACACACCCTTCAGGCCGAGCCGTGGTAAAGGCGTCGGCAGTCGCCCCAAGGCACTGCGACCCCACGCTGCCGATCACATTGGTCCAAGTAGGCAAGAGCAGCTCTGGCCCGGTCCCGCACTAGCTCGGCGGTCTGTCAGTTCTATACGCGGCGATGAACCGGTCGCCTTGTAGATGATGAGCGAGCCGCATACGAGAGCGGCAAGAACGGCTGGACGAACCTGGATCCAGGCGAAAAACCAGATGAGCTGCTGCATGTTAGGGCCGGGGCACTTCGTACGGAGGGACTCACCAGACAACGGCCCGGCCTATCTGCACAGTGCACAGGAATAATCGAAGGCGTGATGACGGCCGTCCGTACGGACAAAATGCGAACGTGTCACCACGAAACGCCAGACCTGCTCTGGCTCTCTCCTGTGCCGGTCCGGCTGTTTGACAATCGCGCAGTCAAACAATTCAATCGACAAGGCGAGGAACAGGAACGCGAGCAGCGAGGCTTACCAATGAGCTTACAACTAGACCACCGGTGAAGAAGGAGGAGGAGGAGGGGGCAGTCGGTCTGGGCGGGGCGCAGAAACGTCAGCGGGGGATAGTACAGGTTTTCCGACATGCAACTCGCCCATTCAGAAGTTTCGAATGGGATGCTGGCCGCAGCGGCGGTCGACTCGGATGGCACTGACAGGCGTCGAGCACGGTCCAGGGTCGGGGAGCCTGCAGCACTTGCGAGCATTCTGCGAGACCTCCACCGCGGATGCCGGAGGCACCAGTGTCGATCGTGCTTGGCTTACTTATCCCGTGCGCTGCAGTCGCTCTCTTGAGGATGGACGGGGTCGTGGGACTTCGAGAGTGACTGTGGTCAGAACAGGAATCCCCTTGCAATTCACCTTGGCGGATGCAGTCGCATCTAGCAGCTGATGAGGACAAGCCTGAGGAGGCAAGTTACGATGGATGGTCAGGTAGCACAGCAGTCCTGCGACGACCTGTGAGCGTCGACGGTGGGTGATCATGAGCTCAGAGCACGTTGAACATGATGATGATTCAAGACCGCGCAGGGATGCGCTGAAGGGCGATGTACAGCATCGCCTGTCAGACGCAGACAGTCAGGCTCAGAGAGCCTATCATGCCGGCTGGATCCACTTCAGCGGTTGAAGCAACGGATGTATTCTTGGCCAGCACGATGACGGTCAGCCTGCGATGCAGTTGCGTATATACTCAGCGAAGCAGCGCGTCTGTTCATCTCGAGCAGTCAGCCTAGCGGTTTGAAGGGTTTGCACCTCACTCAAATGTGTCGTACGCAGACGACAAGCTCGTTCGTAGTACGACCAAGGTCAACGAGCGAGAACGTTCTGGCAAAGCCACAGAGGGCAAAAATAAATGCGCAGGCAGCCGCAGCGCAGCTGAGTGACCGAACCCAAGAAGCCAAGAATAGTAAGTACATGAGGGAACGTGGTGGGCGTTCTTGAGCTCGGCGTTCATCACCTCGAAGTTCGCGAGAGTGAATGGTATGAGCAGCACGCACGAGCGTGCCGAGCAGCCAGCAAGGCCAGCCTAAAGCGCGTTCTGGAGTGACTTTGGCTGCCAATGGAAGATGGGTTCGAGGGTGAGCGTATTTTTGCGCTCGAAAGAGGGGACTTTCTTGCCACGAACTGGTCAGGAACGGCTGCGGTTTGCCGCCGCATTTGGACAGTGCGAACGCCACGCCCCGCCCCGTCGCTGGCCCGAAGAGCTTGAGAACGTCGCGCAAACAGTAGTGCCCCCGGAGGGGTTATGAGGTCATCGCTGTCAGCGTCGGCATCGCCCCGGCCCAGAAATTGAAAAGGAGCATCGTTTATGTTCCCGGCAGTGCAGGAGTCGGGGCGGGCGGCGGGCCGGCGGCTCAGTTGAAGTGCGACATACGGGCGCACGATGGAGGGACATGGTTGGGACTCTGCGTGGCCTTTGAGAAGAACGACTTCCAAGAGCTGTTGGCTCGTGTAACGGGCGACAGGATTGGTTGCAGAGGACGGAGAGGAAGGGAGGCTTGCAGTGGGCGGCGGAGGTGCCGGGTCACAAGGGCGAGGACGCCGGTGAGACTGGGATCGGCCGGCGATTGGGATCAACATCGGTGACTCTGTGGCGTGGATGTGTGCAGCGTCGTCACTGGCGGCGACCGCTCTTGCGTCGGTGCACGTCAAAGCCCCTCAGCCTGTGTGCTGCTGTGGGCCATGGTGCGAGCACAGCTGTAAGGGGCCCTGGAATGGAGGAGGGAGAGAGGAGAGTTTTAGGATTCGGAAGCCCTGATCGGGGAATGGAAGACGAGCCGTCGACGACAACGCGGAGAAGCGCCCGATCGACGCTGTGGCCGGACGCTCGGCAAGGGACGGCATGAGATATTGCTATTCCCACGGTAAATATCACGGTAAATATCACTGTATCATCGTGCTGTGGAGGCGCGTGAGCCTCTCGTCCGCCGCAGTTCTGTCCTTTTCTCCTCGCCCTCTCTCCTTTTCTCGTCCTAGCCTCGTCTCTCCCGCCGCCGTTCCCCTCGAGCCGCGCTCATTCCCCTCACCCCCCTCCTCCACGACCCCGACGACGTCCGCAACCGCACCCACGACGCCCGTGTTCCCCGTGGCAGCACGCTCGCCAAGCCCACGCGCCCAACGACACTAGTGACAGCCGTCCCGTGAGTCCCGTTGCCTTTCATAAATCCCCGGCCTTTTCTCCCCACCATCGGCTAACCTCCTCTCTCCCCGCCTTGTTCCCTTCCTCTCCCTTCGCTCCTCGTCGCTCGTTACCCTCCCGTCCTGCCCCCCGCAGTGCGGTCCCTCCAGGATGTCCGGCACGCCCTACCAGCCCGTGTTCAACAGCAGCAACACCAACCTTCACTCCTCAAGTCGTCACGATGAAGCTCGCGATACCCAGTTCTACACTCCGGAGACAGAACCCCTAGAGCTTCACCACGATGACCTCCCCGCAGGCGCAGCTCCACCACGCTTCATGGGCCCCGCTCGCAACGACGGCAACCGCGCCTCCTTCGCGTCCTCCCAGGGCAGCTTCCCCACAGTCGTCGGTGACGACTACGAGGGCTCCTCCGACGCGTTGAACGCGCAAAAGTCCCGCGGGTTCTACGGCCTCAATTATAATGACTCCGAGTACAACACCTCTCAGCCAACAATAGGCGGTCCCAAGGGCTCTCCCTACCTCGACGAGAAGCGGACGCCCTACAGGCCCCAGGCAACGTCCCGCCGCAAGATCATCATCGGCTCTCTGATCGCGCTCGCAGCCATCATTGTTGCCGTGGTAGTCGCCCTCTACTTCACCGTCATCAAGCCCAAGCAGCACAACGGCACGTCCGCTGATACGAGTAGTGGGACCTCGTCTGGTGACTCTGCCGCGGATGGTGACAGCTCGGGCACCGCCAGTTCACGTGTGGTCGTCAGCGGTGGTGATGGCAGCACTGTCACGATGTTTGATGGCTCGACCTTCACTTACTCTAACTCGTTCGGCGGCACCTGGTACTACGACCCGGCCAACCCGACGGTCAGTGGCGCGCGGCCACAGTCGTGGACGCCCGCCCTCAATGAGACATTCAACTTCGGCGTTGATCCTATCCGAGGGTTCGTGTGCCGATCAGAACGTTGATGGTACCCTGACTAACCTGGAATTTGATCCAGCGTGAACCTTGGCGGTTGGCTTGTTACCGAACCTGTAAGTCACACAGCTTTTCAGAACATGTCAGACGCTCATTTTTATTCTTGCAGTTCATGTGAGTTGTGCACATCAGCCCATTGGAACCATTCAATAACACGCCGTGCAGCGTCCCAGCCCTTTACGAGAAGTACATCAACACCTCTGAACCTGTGGTCGATGAGTGGACTCTCACTCAACG
Organism: Pilatotrama ljubarskyi; assembly: GCA_022385805.1. NCBI lineage: Eukaryota > Fungi > Basidiomycota > Agaricomycetes > Polyporales > Polyporaceae > Pilatotrama > Pilatotrama ljubarskyi. Next base: position 72,139 of record MU277678.1, read on the forward strand.
TCTCACGGCGGACGGTGCGATCGACGAGCTCGAGAACCACTACAAGACCTTCATCGTGAGCTGTTCACACATGTCCTCTCTTGCGCAGCCCGCTGACTAGTGCCCGTGCAGACCGAGCAGGACTTCGCCGAGATCGCCGCGGCGGGGCTGAACTTCGTTCGCATCCCTATCCCGTACTGGGCCATCGAAGTCCGTGAGAACGAGCCCTTCCTACCGAAGACGTCCTGGACGTAAGTGACAGCTCATATGCAGCCAGAGATCGCTTGATTGACAGGGCGCTGTCTCTTAGGTACTTCTTGAAGGCCATCCAATGGGCTCGCAAGTATGGTCTCCGCATCAACCTCGACCTGCACTCGCTCCCTGGCTCGCAGAATGGGTGGAACCACTCCGGCCGTCTCGGCACCATCAACGTGCTGTACGGGCCCATGGGCATCGCCAACGCGGAGCGGTCGCTTGACTACATCCGGGTCATCGCCGAGTTCATCTCCCAGCCGGAGTACAGGGACGTCATCCCTCTGTTCGGCGTCACCAACGAGCCGTTCGGCCCTACCATCGGCAAGGACGCCGTCCAGCGCTAGTGAGTATTTCTGCGCACTCATCGCCGCCCAGCAGAATGTCTGATACGGTTGCACGCACAGCTACCTCGCGGCGTACAACACTGTGCGCAACGCCAGCGGCACTGGTGAAGGCAACGGCCCTTGGGTCGTGTTCCACGACGCGTTCCTCGGGCTCACGAACTGGGCGGGCTTCCTCCCGAACGCGGACCGCCTGCAGCTCGACATCCACCAGTACCTCTGCTTCGACGGGCAGTCGGCGGACGACTACGGCGTGCGTGTACAGGCGGGGCAGCCGTGCACGACGTGGGCGGCGGGCCAGAACAAGTCGATGACCGCGTTCGGAATGACGCACGTCGGCGAGTGGAGTCTGGCGATCAACGACTGCGGCCAGTGGGTCAACGGCGTGAACCTCGGAGCGCGCTACGATGGGACGTTCACCTCGAGTCACTTTGACAAGACCGGCGACTGCTCGGTGTATACGGACTACACGCAGTACGACGACCAGTGGAAGGCGGACATGAAGCAGTTCGCGCTCCAGAGCATGTCTGCGCTTCAGGTGCGTTCATCTTGACCATGATGGGTGCAGTGTTGTGACGCTGACGGTGACGTGCTTGCAGAACTGGTTCTTCTGGACGTGGAAGATCGGCAACTCGACTGTCACCGGTCGTCCCCCATCCCCCGCTTGGTCGTACCAGCTTGGTCTCCAGGAAGGATGGATGCCGACCAACCCGCGCGACTCGGAGGGCGTCTGCGAGAACACCGCACCGTTCAACCCGCCCCTCCAGGCGTGGCAGACCGGCGGTGCTGGGGCCGGCCAGATCCCCGCCACCGCCCAGGCCGCGCTCGCGTGGCCTCCGGCCTCGCTCACGAACGTCGACGACGTCGCGACGCTCCCGCAGTACACGCAGACCGGGTCGATCGTCTCCCTGCCCGCGCCGACGCTCACCGCCGTCAGCGGCAAGGCGACGTCGACGGTTTCGGCGGGCAGCTGGAACAACCCGTCGGACACGGCGAGCTTCTACGTGCCGATTGCGACGTGCGGATACCTCGACCCCTGGATGGGCCCGAACGCGTCGCCCGACCCGTGTCCCGCCCAGTCGACGTCCGCCGCAACCCAGGCCCGTCGCGAGTACGCACCGAGGGCGTACATCACCCCTGCGCCGACGCTCTCGTCATAGTGGGAGCTCGGGCTCGCTCGTCCGGCTTCTGCTTCTTCAATCGACTCTCAGCCATGCATGAATCTTGGCCTCGGCGGTGTGATCTGCATGCACTACTAGCACTACTTGCACTACTTGCACTACTTACATACGACCACTCTTAGTTGGCAGAGGGCACACGGGGGCGTCTGGTGCGCTGCGTGCGCCGTTGTTCCTCCGTGAAGGACACTTGAACTTGGCGATTCGGACACACTCATGAATGTTGCTCGTGCGTGGTACTACTGGTACATGGTACATAGTATGGCTACATGGGGACGTGGTGGGGTACCCTAGTACTCCTGACTACTACATACATTAGTGCGCAAGACACGGACCCGCATGTTGCCACGGGTCGTGTCGGTACCATAGGCAATCTGACGGACTTCTTGGACCTCGGACTTAGCATCCGCGATGCGAGTATCTTGGGACTGGAGTACTGTGCTCTATGTGGGAGTCTCGCCGGCCGTCATGCACTTTCTGGCTGGTGCACAGCACAGCAGGGTGGCGTGATATAAGTACATCGTCGCCTCGTACATTGCATCATCTATAGCTGACAGTGACATGGCGAGAGCAGCTGCATATCAGCAAAGGGGTGCGCAAGACGTAGGTACTGTCACTCGTCAGTGCATGCCGTACGTGGTGGCGTAGCGGTCCTCGAGCTCCTCCTGCCCGCCGTACCCGCCCTCGATGTCCTTGTCGAGCTCGGACTTGGCGGGCTGCTTCTTCTGCAGCTCGTCGCGGATCGCCTTCAGCGCCTCCGTCTCCTGCATATAGAGTGCACGTCAGGTTATTAGGATGCGAAGTACTAGTAGGGCTTCGAGCTTCAAGCTTCAAGGGTCGAGTTGTGCTACGGACCTTGGCGCGCGCATACTGCTCCTCCTCGGCTCTCTCTTTGTTCTTCCACGCGGGATCCTGTGCGACTTCGTGTCAGCCAGCGCGTCAGGGACAAACACGACAGGTCACCTCAGCAGTCTTTCCGGACGACATGGTGGTTGTGTGAAAGTGTTGTAGTCAATGGACCGGGCGGCGCTACGAGGCCAGCGTCCACTGCTGCCGGAGGCATACGTCATGGCACCTACACTCGGAGCGGACGGCCGCTGGCATTGCGCGGGCATCTTCGCGATGCCGAGGTTGTACAAGGACTCTACATTCAATAGCCAACCGGATAGCATGTGCGACGACAATACACTAGAGTAGTATATACTGCGATACGACCATAAGTTACGTGTGCTGATAGCCCCCGTTTTGCGCATTCTGCCCCTGCTGTGCCGACTGCTGCTGGTTGTGCGCCGCGTACTGCTGTTGCTGCTGTTGCGCCTGGGCCTGCCGCTGTTGCTGCTGCGCCTGGATCTGGTCTGAGCTCAGAAAGATACGACTGCGCGAGCACATCGAACATACCTGCGCCACCATAGCCTGCAACTGCTCTGGCGTCAGCGCCCCCCGCTGCTGCATCTGAAGGTAGTACTGCGCCACGTTCTGCGCATGGAGCATGGGGTTCATCGGCATGCTCTGCAGGGGCTGGCCGGAAACGGAGGGAGGGCGAGCAATCGCTGCGTTAGCCGGGCTCGCGGCCGGTAGTGGAGGCGATTGCTGCGGAAGGCCTGGTGACGAACTCGTCGCGCGGGCAGCAAAGGAGGGCGACAGGTGGGCTGCGCTGAGAGCGGGAGCAGCTGCACTGAGGGCTACGGACGCGCTTGACGCCTGTGGCGGCCCTTGACCGCCTGCTTGCCCGGGTAGCTGCCCCGCGGCCTGTCCCTGCGTCTGCCCTTGCCCCTGCGCCGCCGCCATAGCTCGGTAGTGCGCTGCCTGCGCAGGAGTGAGCTGTGGCGGGGACATCCTGTTGCCCGCGTTCGCAGCAAGGGCGGCGATCCGCTGCTGTTGCGATATGCCAACCTGACTCCGTATTTGCTGCACCATCGGGGCTGGAGGGACTGCTGTCGGAGGCCGAGGAATACCGTTCGCCGCTCCAGGCTGGGGGACTAGCTGTGCCTGAGGCGGTTGAGGCTGCTGCCGATTCAGAACGGGCGTTAGACGAGTCCAGGGCATGTGGAGAGACAGAGCAAGCGGCGACATACGGCATTCGGAGGAAGGCCCTGCGCCCGCTGTGCCTGTTCACGAAGAAGTTGCTGTCGGGCAAGTTCGTCATTTCGCCGTCGCATGAGCAGTTCTTGGGCATCTCTCGCTTCCTTGTCGGCTTTCATTCGGCTGAGCTCTGCCGGGGTATACCGCGTCATCTTGGTAACTGGCCCATGGGTCTCATGCACCACCGTGGGCTTCGCGCGTGGTGCAGCTGAGGGCACATGAGGCATTCCTTCGAGCATCGAGAAGTAGTGAGCATACCATTGGACTTCTGTACGGCCTCTCTCCGCTTCGCGGCCTTGCGTAGGGTGTCATGCATGAGATTGTGCCGAAGACGCTTCTTAGGCTCGTTCGACTGGCCTGCCCCGCTTGAACTACCACCTGCAGCAGCCACGCCCTGGCTAGCAGTGCGCTTGTGCCCTCTCGTGGTCATATGCACTGAAGCCGCCGTTGGCGTCGAAGGACGACTCTCATCTTCGGCTGCAGCACGCGCCTCGGCGCTGACCTTTTCGCGCCACCGTTCCAAGCAGTCGTAGGGAGTTCGCCTGTCCGTGGAAATCGTGACCCGAGAGGAGTTGAACGCTTCCGCGACGAGATGCCAGTTACTTGGATATTTCTCCACCATCTGCTTGAGGAGAGCATCATCCGCAGGTGTCCACACGAGGTCCATGCTTCGTTTGCGCCCGTCTCTTGCGGGTGTAGGTACAACGGTCGGATGAGCAGATCCACTGGATTTACTCCCCTCGAACAGAGCTACGATATCCCATCAGATGTTGGAATCATGTTCCCAATAGCACGAGGACTCACCGCATAGGTTTTCCTCCACTGGTCGAGCGGGAGGTACGTCGACATCCGCGAAGATCGGGGACTCTTCAATGTGCTCCCATTTACCGTCCTTCCAATGACGCGCAGGCTTGAGCGTCCCGAGCAGCGTAGGTTTGACCTGCATGAATTTGCTCATCGGCACAAGCTTGGAGTACGTCGTATCCTCCGCCCGCTTGTTCGGGTCGTCTTTGTCCGCTTTGCGATCCGACTTCTTGCGGCCATCTTGGCCCGCGGGTGCAGGGGGTGCAACGTCGAGCATGCCGTAGGGTTGCAAATCGGGGAAGATGGAGGTGAGATCGGCTGGAGGCGGCGGAGCGGTGGGCGAGAAATCATCAGTAGACAGATCTGACATGCCCTTTACGATGTCGAGGTCGTCAAGGTCGAGGAAAAGCTTGTCGAGTTGGGAGTACACAATATGATCCCGCAAAGGAGCGTACTGGTTTGCCTTGTTCTTCGACTTGCCGTAGGCACCGTCCGTGTCCGTTACAGGTCTCCCGAGTACGGGGTTCTTGGATGTCGACTGCAGCCCGGGATGAGCCTCGGCCTCTGGGGCCGCCGCGGCTTTCGCAACCTCGCCGTCTTCCGGCTTGGCACCCTCCGGCTCCTCAGTCTTTGTGGCGTCCACGTCCATCGCGTTCTCGTCCCGTGGCTGACTGTTATCGCCTAGAGCAGTGAGGTCTTCGATTTCCTCCAACTTGGGCTTCAGAGGGACACCGTCGGACTGGCCCTGAGAGGCCTGTGCCTGCTCTTCCAGCTGCTCCAGGGCGTCCTGAAGGGCTGTGCCAGGCTCGAGGGCATCAATGACGTCCTGCTGCTCTTTGTCCTGCTCGTCGTCGCTATCGTCGTCGGAGCCGTAGTCATTGAGAGGAGTACCTGTCTCCCTAGAATCTGCGCCAGTGTCGTCTCCTTCCTGCGGATAGCGGAAAGGACCATCTACTTGCTCGGCCTCGCCGGTCTCTTGCATATCTGCGTCTTCCGGCGGGGGCGGCTTCCATAGCACACAGATACCTCGGCGAACACGCTCCTCAAGCGATCCAGCTTCGTGCCACTCCATGACCGCGTGGGCGAGAGTGAATGCGAGAGCCAGCTTCCACCGTCGCTCCTCGCGGAAGTCGGTACGCATCCATTTCTGGGCAACAATTAGCTCATGTATGTCGAAAGATGAGAGTTGCAATCACCATCTCATCCAAGAGATAATCCCAGTGAGTCTTGGTCAAACCCCCGACCCCTCGCTGCTTCTTGATCTGCCGGAAGCTCCACCTACCGGCTTCCTTGAGCACCTCGATGCGCTCGAAAGTGCGGATCAGGCGCAGCTCGGTTATACCCACCTACGTCCTCATTAGCTTAATTATATCCGCCTCTTCAGTATCCGTCGCAGCACTTACGGACCAATCCCGCGAGCTGAGATACTTCGTCGCACGCGACAGCTTCTTGTGTACCGGGTTGGCACGTAGGACGGCAGACCACTTCGCAAGGCTCATAGGCTGCCACTCATCCTTCTTGGAATCTCCCTTCTCGCGGTCTTTGTCGCGCTTTCGTTCTCGTTTGGAAGACTTGCCTCTGCGACTAAACTCGATGGGGAGCAGACTCAGAGGAGGGAGTGGGTAAGGAGGCTCGGGTCCGAAAGGCTCGATCGGTGTAAGGTCCGTGTCCGGCAACCCGTCAGCTATACCAGACTCAAAGGTGAAGTCGATGCCTGGCTCATCGGGCGGTCGAGGGATGGAGTAATCAACGACATGGCGATGATCCTCGTCCCCTGGCAAAGGAGAGGAATACGGCTGCGACGGCCCCAGGATATCCATGATATGGTCCTCACTGCGCTGCAGGGTAAGCTCATGCGCACGAGGGGACTCGGGTTCCTTGGGAAGTCGTTCTCGCGTGGTGAGGGGTACCTCAGCCACCTCCATGGGTTCGTCATCCAGCGGCTCGGCCTTGATGGGACTTTCTTCATCACGGTTTGGCGGCAAAGAAGAGGAGGGCGAGCGGCGGGATCGTGCAGGAGACGCGCGCGAGACCGACGGCTCTCGAGTACCAGATGCCTCCGTGCGAGATGCTGTTGACGAATGGTCGATGGATTGCGGCAGTGGAGATTCCAAGCTGGAAGCACCGCGAGAATATGTCTCCGGACCGTCCCGCGTCGGCGCAAGAAAGATACCGTTGGCTTTTCCCTCAGAACGATGCGACTCTGGACCTCGAGTATCCGGCGATGCCGATGTGGCCTCATCACCTACAGGGGGTGACTCTGGAGTCATGGTATGACTAGGTTGGTCTTGAGTCGCCTCCGGTGCTTCATGTGGTTGAGTGGCTTCGTCTATCGGAGTCTCGTCAACGTCCATGGCTACGTCGGCGTTCTCCGCCTCGGATAGGGCCAACTTCTCAGGCAGCACATGTGCAGCAGCGGACGGAGTCTCGGGAGGCGGAGACACAGAGGAGTCCGAGGCGTCCTTGCTGTTCCGTTTGACGGGCTGGTGTCCAATGACGGGAGAATACGCTGGTGGCGTTACAGGAAGGGCCACTTCTTCATCTTGCAGGTTCTCGATACCGCCACTGTCCGGGCTGCATGGTGCCATGACGGTCCAACCAGCCACACTAGAGAGTACTGGACATAGTACTCACTGCTTGTCCAAGTCGAACCTCTCCAGGAAGAGCTGGAGGTCTTCCTCGCCCTCTTCTTCAACCGCAATGACTGAGCCGAGGTTGTCACGTCTCTGGATGAGATGGTACATCTCGCGGAGGAGCTCGTTCCGCCGCTTGCTTATTTCCCTGCCATTTAGGCTCTCTCTCACTGCGTCTTTGGATAATGGACAACGCTAGACTCACTGCAGTTGCATAACGCGCTCTTCAACCAGGTTCTCTGCTGATTGAGACATCGCTCAGCTGCGGCGAGACGAGCCAGTTGCGGGAAGAATGTATGGTAGGATCGCGGGGAAGTCGCGCGTGTGGCTGAAGAGTGGGCTAGGTATCCGAAGCTCGGGATCGCGTTTTGAGACGAGAATTTTGTCCTCTTGAATGGCGGCAGAGTACCAAGGCCCAAAAACGCGCTAAAGAGGAGTCCCGAGGGGTATAAAGGGGACAATGACCACAAAGCAAGCGGGAGAGGTGGCGGTAGGAAGTAGAGGTTAATCGGCATATTCCGAATCGGTGTCGTTCCCGTTTTGGCATTCGTACAAGTTCACTTAGCCCCGTCCACCAGCGCTTAGTGGCCTCTAGGCCTAAGCTCAAGGCCCAAGGCTAGTAGCATCTTTGGCGGAATACAAGGGCATCCATAGGGAAATTGAGGGGGGCGGGTACTGTTCAATGAGTTTAGGCATGCTGAATGGGCTTATCGGAAGCCAAGAATGAGTCGACCGACTGGGTCATTGATATCATAACCCTCACACCTCTTGTCGCGTATAGTTTTATAGGACTGGAGTAGTGACCCTGAACATGTGCTAACAGGCACCAAGCCTGTTGTTCGGATGATTCTCGTATTCCAGTAGCTTGCGTGCCAACGTTCGCAGCTTCATCGAGTGCGTGCATCACATCTCACTAGATTGTTACTACGGGTATCGAAGAAATGCAGCTGTACAAACGAATGGCGTATGACGCGACGAAGGGCAATAAAAGAGACGGACCATGCTGATGCAGGACATAGTAGGTTACTGACGAGCATAGTCTATGAGCGTCCGCGGAGGGAGAGAAGCCGAGTCGTCCAGCTGGCGCAATCCCCCAGGGCGCGCCCCTCGCTAACCCGAGGACAGACAACAGGCAGACGAACCGTGGTTACGACTGCGAGTGCTTGGAGTCAATGGATGTCACCGAGTCCGTTCTCCGCTTCCCGCCCCCCAGCTGCCCGAGCTTCTTGAGGCCAGAAGAGATGCTCTTCTTCTTATTGTGCTTCTTACTCGACGTCGACGCCTTGGAGTCAACGGACCTGATCGACGCAACGTCCGCTGCAGCATCTGCAGCAGCCTCCGCAGCCGTGGGATCCGCCTCGTCGACCAACACACCGTCCGCTTGCAGTGTGTCGTCCACGGTGCCGGCGACGCCACCTCCACCGATAAGCCGAATCGTGGTATCGGGGTCTTCGTTTGACTCGGTCGGCACATCCACCAGGACGGGAGAATCCTCTTCCGACTTTGCCGTCTCGGCGACCTGGGTCTGGGCCTGAGAGGGCCCTGCGAGGGTCGTAGCATCGACAAGGAGGTCCGGCACAGTCGGAGGCGATGCCGATACGGAGGGTCGCATGGCGGGAGGAGATTCAGTGATGATGTTATCGAGAGTCGGCTTGGGTGAGGGAGACCGCGACCGGACCTTTCGCGGCGGGACCGAGGTGAGAGGTACAGCAGACGTCGGCTCTGGGATGGCGGGGTTGCCTTCGACGTCATCTTGCCGAGGGAAATGGGCCTCGTCGAAGTCTGTAGGCGAGTCGATGTTACTTGGCGAGGGAAGGTCGAATGGCATTGGTGCAGGAGGCTTCGTGACAGAGATAGTAGGCAATTGCTGTCGCTGAGCGAAGTTCGTGACGTTTCCTAATGGCGTCGGCAGCGAGGATTCATCAAGAGCGGAAGTCTCCTTCTCACTATCGGTTTCCGCCAGAACGGGAATGGGAACCTCTGCACCAGTACCGTTCACGGCTCCGGGAACTTGCACTGGATCCAAGGGTGCCTTCTCCTGAACAGATCGTTGGAACGAGGAATGAAGTGGGACAGCCGGCACAGACGTACCTTGCCCTTCTCCATGTGAGGCTGCATGATGTTCTCGGGAACAATCCCTGCATCTATCCACCGCCGCACGCTCCGATCCGCCCAAGCCTCAAGGACGCTCCAGCCCTTGTACTCTCCTGCCAAGCGAAGACCACCGGTGCCAGCGTCACCTCCTGTGTCGCCCTGTCCGCCGCCCACACCATCAAAGAAGTAGGAGTTGTATCCCACGGAATCTTCGCTGCCGTCGCTCCCATCGCCACCGGATCCGAGTTCGTACCCCTCTCCGCTCTCCAACTCTTCAACAAAGCCGGCGAGGAACTTCGCCCAGCCAGCCGGCCCGTCTCCTCTCCACATCACCACCTTCGTGTCAAAGTCACGGCCGAAGACGATGACCTGTCCCACGGCGCCGCCCTCTCCGGGGTTCATGTCGATGCCGAGGTAGTTACCCGCCTTGTCCGCTACAAGCGGTATCCAGCCGCGACACGAGTACTCTCTGCGCACCCACCCGGGGGGTATCGACTGCATCAGCTCCCGGAGCGCCGGGTTCGCGCCCGTGGCAGGGTCGTCGTCGACCTCGCGCCAGAACCGCCACTCCTCGAGCACGTCTTCGAGCGGGAGCAGCGTTAAACCAAAGAACAGACCTTCCGAGCATCCCGCCGCCGACTCGGGCTCTTGCCCGTCCACGCACAAGTACGACTCCCGCACGGGCGCGGGGAGCGAGAACCCAAACGCCATCTCAATTTGCGCGAGGTCTTGCGGGAGAATGCCGTAGTTGAGGGTGTCGCCGAGCTCGGGGTACTCGCGCGAGAGCCACTGGCGCAGCCGGTTCCAGGTGTTGGACAGCGGGGGATACGGGTGCCCCGCTGCTGCAGGTTGGTGCAAAGGAAGGATCGACGTTGCGTTTGGGCGCGCAGCGCTAGGTATCAGTCGGTTAGCATCACCTAGCAGCACGGCTGCTATGCATGGAGACATACGACGGGGGCACATCATAGTACGCTCCGGAGGGCGAAGACGGGGGATACGAGTACGACGACGAGGACGGGCCATAGCCTGCTGAAGCAATCGTCTCTGGATTGAAGGCGTCGGGGTGGACAGACTGGCTCGGGGAGGACGTCGGCAGGCTAAAGGCCTCGTGTGTCGACGTCATGGCCTTGCGCGACGAGTTGCGGGAGTTTTTGTTGGAGGAAAAGAGGGAAGCTAGCCAACTCATGGTCGCAATCCAAGGCTGGGCCGAAAGTCGGGGCGAGGTCGTCGTGAGGAGGAAGAGAGCGAGAGGGTGAGTGTGACAGACAGCACAAGGTGGAGCCTGGCAGAAGAACTGCGCCTCGGCGAAGCGCGAGACTCGGGTTCTCTGGCGAAGGGTCCCCAATCAGACCAATCAGTGCCCGTGGGCTGGACGAGAAGCAGAGCCTCAGTGCGAGCGAGCGGTTCACGGGCGAGCGCAGAACGGCGGAGAGCGTCGAGGGCGTCGGGACGGAGAATGTGAGTCTGCCAGATGTCGCTCGCTCGAACAGGCTCGAACAGGGCAGGGGCCGCCGGCGCGACTCGCCACTTGAAACATATCACCGTCTCCTGGCGCCCACCTAGGCGCCCGCATAAAAGCGGTGGTCGCCCTCGCCCGCCGGTACACATGAACGCTCTGCCAGCGTCGCAGATACGTCTCATTCCAATATACTACACTATATATTATGGTCCCTAAATGATACAATACAGTGCTAGCGATGATGTATGGTTGACTTTGGTCCCTCAGAACGTCGCAACGTGGCTCGACACCTGGAAGTCGCAGGCCGTCTTGGCCTTGAGCTCGTCCAGCGTCACGCCCTCCGCGATATCAGTCAAAAGCAGCTGGCCCGCCGCGCGATCGACCTGGAACACAGCCATGTCCGTGACGATCAAGCTCACAGCGCGAGCGCCAGTGAGCGGCAACGAGCACTCCTTCACAATCTTGGGTGCGCCGTCTTTTGCGACGTGCTGCATGGTCACAATGACCTTCGTCTTGTCAGGGTTCGAGACAAGGTCCATAGCACCGCCAATACCTATGCGAGAGGCGTCAGTGAGATGTCTATGGGAGAGAAATGTACAACGCACCCTTGACAAGCTTGCCCGGGATCATGAAGTTGGCAATGTCACCCGCTTGTGAGACTTGCATAGCCTGTGCAATCGTTAACATGGGCGGATGCGAATACGACCAAGTGGCTGTCACTTACACCAAGGCAGGTGACATCCATGTGGCCTCCACGAATCATGTTGAAGGACTCAGCAGAATCTGTCCGGGTATCAGTCATTTCGCCGTAATGCGCCGCTAAAGAGGCTAGACTGACCGAAGCAGGAAGCGCCAGGCAGCAGGGTAGTGGTCTCCTTGCCCGCGTTGATGATATCACTGGAAACCGGGCGTGGTCAACACATGCAAATGTTCGTATCTCCAGAGTATACATACGCATCCACTTGGTCGGGCGTGGGGTAGGGACCCATGCCGAGGATACCGTTCTCACTCTCCAGCCAGACCTTGACGGAGGGGTCGAGGTGCTAGAGCGAGCCATCAACTACCGTTCTCGCGATCTCACGCCGCGTTATACACTTACCTCCGGGATGAGCGTGGGGATACCAACACCGAGATTCACGTAGAAGCCATCGCCGATCTCGCGAGCGGCACGCTTCGCAATACGGTGACGCCAGTCATGGTGCGCCTTGTCGTTGCTCTCGCCAGGAGTCGCCTCCTTGGTCTGCTCCTCCTTGCTCGGCGCGAGCTTGACGACCTCGATCGCCTTGGGCTCAGTCGCCTTCACGATACGGTCGACGTAGACGCCGGGCACGTGGATCGCGTTCGGAGAAAGGCTCCCGACGGGCCTAGAGGAGAACCATCATTAGCTCGGGCCAGAGGTACGTACGGAAAGGAACCTTGACGTACACAATCTCCTCGGCCTCAACGATGGTGAGCTTCGCGTTGCGGGCCATGACGCCATTGTAGTTGTTCGCGGTATACCTATAGACTGCTCAGCCGAACCTTCGGCGCCAACGGTACGTGGAGTATGGAACTTACCTGAAGACCAGGTTGCCGACCTCGTCCGCCTTCCAGGCGTGCACGAACGCGACATCGCCAGCGATGGCGGGTTCGAGGATGAATCTACGGCCGCCGAATTCACGCGCCTCCTTCTTATTACCGGGGATCAGCACGCCAGCCTTCATGCCGCCGGGCTTGTAACGGATGGGGATGCCGCCAGTCTCGACGGCAGTGTTTGCGCCCGTAGGCGTGTAAAGAGCGGGCTCGCCGGACGCATGGGCGTGCAGACGCGCAACGAGGGTTCCCTGAGGCACAAGCTCGATACCGACGTCGCCGTTGAGGTAGGCGGACTCGAGGTACTTGTTGCTGCACGCAAATCAACGTTAGAGACGGCGAAAGAAGAGAGCAGAAGATGACGGCATACCCTCCGAGGTATGAGATCATGACCTTGTCAAGCTGACCGGACTTGATGAGTTTTACTGCAATCGACGCTGATTAGCTCCTAGGACGGTTGTCAGAGGACTGCCAGACATACCGAGACCATGATCGCCAGCACCCGCGTTGTTAGACACAGCGGTGAGGCCCTTGACCTCGGGGTGTCTTGTCATGGCCGCGATGAGGGTCTCAGGGATACCGCAAAGTCCGAACCCTGAGAGGAGACTGAGATGAGCGCCGTGCACGTCATGGCACTAGCCCGCATTGCAGACGCACCTCCAGAGAGGATGATGTCCCCCGACTTGACATCCTTGACAGCCTCATCTACCGAGTCCCAGACCTTTGTCTTCTTGGGTATAGGCGCGTTCGCGACGACGGAGTAGTAGCGTATCCGGGCGGCAAGGGCGATCCGGCTGCTGGTGCGTGCGCGGGGGATGGCGATAGCGCGGGGACGAAGAGCGAGCATCATGGTGGCTTAGAGGATGCGAATGCGGGGTATGCGCGAGAACAGATGAAGAAGAGGAGGCGAGCAGCTGCGACGAGCTCTTCGTCGTGCTGGAGGTCGCTGGAGCTGGCGGGGGTGGGTACGGCGGAGTGGAACGTGGGGTAAAGTGGGGGAAAAGGGCCGATCGAAGGGCGGGGAGCGTTATATAAGTTTTCGAGCTGGGGGGGGACGAGGGCAGGGGACGCTTCCGGCGCATTTCCGTCACTCGACCGGGCGACCATTTCCTATGAACACATCGTCGAGCACACTCGCCTTTGCGATTGCTGTCTCCCCGCGCTTTCGGCCGCTTCCCCGGCGCTCCCCGGGCGTCTACTTCCCCAGCTGCCCAATCGCAGCCCGCGCGATCCAGGCCAACCCACCAGATCGTTCAGCCAGAACATGCCCCACACCGACCCCCGCCACTGCCAGCTTCGACGGTGGAGATAACCACACGAGCACTTCAGTGTCGCTTGCAGCACGGCCGGCCACGGCCACGGCTCGAACTCAGACGGCATGCACGGGAGAAAGAACCAGTAGTCCAGTCCGATGATATCAATATACATCCAGGAGAAAACGTACACAGCAGACGTGCTACCAGATTTACATCTTCCCAAGCTGGCTCGACACCTTGAAGTCGCAGCCCGTCTTCGCCCTGACCTCCTCGAGCGACACACCCTCCGCGACCTCCGTCAGCGTCAGCTCCCCAGCGTCCCGGTCGACGTCAAACACCGCCAGCTCCGTGATAACCTGGCTGACCGTCCGCGCACCCGTGAGCGGCAGCTCGCACTGCTTCAGAATCTTCGGGCTGCCGTCCTTGGCGCAGTGCTCCATGACCACGATCACCTTCGTCTTGTCAGGGTTCGACACGAGGTCCATCGCGCCGCCGATGCCCTTCACCAGCTTGCCCGGGATCATGAAGTTCGCGATGTCACCCGCCTGTGACACCTGCATGGCCTGCGAATACGGATCCCTTATGAGCGCACTACGTCCACCGGGTGGACAATTGTCGGACTTACGCCCAGGATAGCGACATCGATGTGTCCGCCACGAATCATCGCAAAGGACTCGTACGAATCTGCAGATGTGCAGGCGTCAGAACATGCCGCCGGAACGTGTGCGATCGAGGCCTCGTACCAAACACGGCCGATCCTGGGAGGAGGGTGACCGTCTCTTTCCCGGCGTTGATGATATCGCTGCCGTCCGGTTCCCGCCGGTCAGTATATATACTGCGCGACTGCGCTTCACCGAGAGAGCTTGAAACTCACGCGTCGACCTTGTCCTTCGGCGGGTATGGGCCCATTCCAAGGATCCCGTTCTCGCTCTGCAGCCACACCTTCACCCCCGGAGGCAGGAACTGCATAGGTGCATAGTAGTCAGCATTCAGACGCCTCCATGTGTACAAGACACTGGGGGCGCACCTCAGGCACGAGCGTAGGCATTCCGATACCAAGGTTGACATAGTACCCATCCTTGAGCTCCTTCGCTGCGCGGCGTGCAATCCGGTGCCTCTGCTCAATGGCCGCCTTCTTAGCAGGATCGAGCGGCTTGTCGTCCTTCGCATTGGAGTCCTGGGCCACAGTGAGGATTTCGATCTGCTTTGGCGCGGTCGCTTTAACAATGCGGTCGACGTAGATCCCGGGTAGGTGTATCGCGTTCGGAGAGAGCGATCCCACAGGCACGATATTCTCCGCCTACAATGCTGCTCAGCGAACGCTCTCTGTGCATAGACCACAGCGTAATCGCACCTCAACAATGGTGAGTTTCGCATTCTTTGCCATAGTAGCCGAGAAGTTGTTCGCCGCGTATCTGAACACGCAGTTCCCAACCTCATCCACCTTCCACGCGCGGATGAACGCGACGTCTCCAGCGATGGCTGGCTCGAGCACGAACTTCCGCCCGTTGAACTCGCGCGTCTCCTTCTTATTCCCGGGCACGGCGACCCCGGCCTTCAATCCGCCTTCCTTGAGGCGGATAGGGATGGAGCCCTCCTCTACGGCGGTGGAGGCACCCGTCGGCGTGTAGAACGCGGGGAAGCCGGCAGCGTGCGCGTGCAAACGTCCCGCAAGCGTGCCTTGGGGGATGAGTTCGAGCGAGATTTGGCCGTTGAGGTAGAGAGATTCGAAGTGCTTGTTCCTGGGCGAATCGTGTGTATTAGCATGTTGCTCTCACTCCTCACCTCCGAATTGGGCCTTACCCTCCGATGTACGACGCCATGACCTTGCCAATCTGGCCGGTGTAAAGCAGCTTGCCTACACGCCCGTGATGTTTAGGACGAGCCCGTGCATTCTCATCGCGCGACACGCACCGAGTCCAAGCTCCCCAGATCCGACATTGTTCGACACCGCAGTGAGGTCCTTGACCTCATCTTTCCGCTTCGCGAGAGCCTCAATCAAGGTATCTTTGCCATTCAGGTTAGGCTCCCAGCTCGTGCACAACTGCCTGAACAGACCTACCAGGCGTTCCGCACAGTCCAAACCCTGCGCAGACCGGTGACACCTTCAGCACGCTCGTCTCCACCCGTAACGCACGCGCACTCACCGCCGCTCAGGAGGACGTCCCCCGACTTCACGTCCTTGACAGCTTCATCAACCGAGTCCCACACCTTCTTCTTCTTCGGCACCGCTTCCTCCACCGCGGTGCTGTATGCCCTGCCCGCATGACCGAGCTGGTCGGCCAGCTGGACGACGGTGATCGAGGAGAGCGTTCCGCCGAGGTTCCGTGTCGGGCGCGAGCGCAGGAGGGCGCGGGACGGGATGACCCGCGAGGAATACGCTCTCCGTGCACACTGCAGCATCACGTCAACAAGTCAAACTGAGGAATCACCTGAGTTCCGACCCTCGTCCGAGAGATCTAAGCCGCGGATTTGGCGATGACAACGAGGAGGGGAATGGGAGGAGAGGCGACCAAGGTGCGCGACGAGGAGGTCTATGTCGAGCTCGACGTTGTCGGGGTCAAGGTTATAAACGAAGCGGGACCCGCGCATCCGCCGCTTGCTTCTGGCAGCGCGCTATCCGGGTCTCGCTCAGCATCAGGCAGACTTTGTACATGTGAGAGCGCATGTGAGGGAACGCGGTGACGCATTTGGACAGGATCACTCCCGTCCGTTCCGGGTCTAGCGCCTCTCCGTTCCGTAGATCCTTCCCGGAGCCGCGGCATCGCAGATAGGCATAGGCACAGTAGCGATGCGGGGTAAATAGACAGTGCGGGGAAGGTCCGTATATACAGTACGTCTTACAGCGAGCTCAAACATCCGGGCACTCGCTACCAGCATCCAATTCTATGGCCATTCTTTCCTCCTCGATCAGTTGCCCTGGGCTGTCCTGCGAGGACTTCTAGGAGCATGGGCGACAACGGAACTGTCGTTCACCGTTTCCTCCCCGGGCCCTTCGGCCTCGCGAAGGGCTTCTTGTCGGATCCCTCTATCGGCTGGGCTGCTGCGCCTGTAGACGCGTCGGGGCCCGTGAGCCCTAGCTCGGCTATGAGGTACTTCTCGTCCAGCTCCGAAGGATCCGATGTCTCAACCTTCCGCGACGCAACCGTAGAAGTGCTCCCGGAAGAGCTCAAGATTTCTTGAACCTCCCGAACCACAGAGAGCACGGCGCTGGAGTACAGCATGCGATGCCGCACAGGCGAAGCTGAGGGGCAGGAGTAGATTGGGACTGTATGATAGTCAGCAGGCGAGTCGGTCCGTTCATACGTACTGACTGACCGATATCCCTGCGCGGGGGAGAGGTGATACTTTGCGGCCAAGCGAAGAATGCGTATGCTTTCAAAGCTTGAGCCTAGCCAATATCAAGGTGAGAGCGCGGTACGTACACGGGTCAGAGGACGGAATGGAGCTGGCAAGATTGGAAACCTCGACCGCTTGCGAAGACGTGAGCTGCAATGTTTCCGTGCCAGGATCGATGGACTATTATGACCGGCGTGAGGTACACTCCCCAGTGGAGGTCACAAGTACCTACAAGAACCACAACTCGACTATCACCGGAAGCCCCCAGGTCTTTGATGGCGTCCTGCGCCTCGTCGGACCACTTCAGGCCTACGCCTTGTCCGACATGGTTCTGTCTTGCTCGGCTACCTTCGTAGCTTCTCCCACCTGCTTCGCGTTCTGCGGCTTTGACTGCCTCCATCTCCTTCTCTCTGGCACTCATTGGCGGCGGTGCAGCGATGTGACGTTTGTGCCTGGCGTAAGCGTCCGCGCCGATATCGGCCTTTGAGGTCGCAAAGAGGTTATCCGTGAAGTGGGCGGACCCGAGGCTCTTGGTGAGGGTATTACGCGTAGCGGCGTACAACATCTGTAGAGACGTCAGCACACAAAGTGTCAATGTGCAAGACGCGGGATGCTTGACCTTGTCTCTGACTTTGGCGGAGTCGGGGACGTAGTACACGGCCAGCCATTCCGTCGGAGGATCGTCCAGCCGAACGAGGACGTACGCCGGAACGTTATCTTCGAGGATGTCTCCAAGCTTGTCCAGATCCTCTTGTAGCGTACCAGACGGCGCGACCGTGTCGCTGGGGACGAGCGATTCTGGTGGGCGCGAGATCACGATGAGCGACGAGAGACAAGCGAGAGAGGACTGTCAGAGACCATTCTCGATTGAGATCTTGAGGAAGCGGGTGTTGCGCGAGTCGACGGCCTCCGAGAATGCCGAGGCAAGCTCTGGCGAGACAGCGATGCCCGTCGGGGCAGACATGGTGGTCGTTGCGAACAGAGAACAGGAGGGCGGCTAGATGACCATGGGCGCGCCGGAGACGCGATCCGCCTGTGGCCCGCGACTATAGACGCGGTGCCACCTCGGCTTGGAACTCGTCCCAGGACTCTGACAATCATACCCTCTGCTCGCAGCGTCGACGCAGGTTGTTCTTGCTTTCGGCGACCAACCTTGTGAGCGTCGCTTCTGTATCGATATCAGGCTGCGTGGTGGTAACAGTCATTGTGGACAGGAAGCGGCTCCGGCCAGCGCGACTTCATCGCTCCACGCAGCACGTCGGCGCGCATACATAGCTCGTATAGCTTTGGCGGAAGTCGCAGAACAGCTCGCTAGAGGTCATGGACAACCCTCCATACGTTCCGTACCAGGCGTATAAGGTGCGCAGCAGCAGTGCTGTCTCACATTCATGCTCTCAAGTCGCCGGGATAGTCCAAACGACACTCCCGTGGCCTGTCAAACCAGCAATCAGCACCCAACTCTGCTCCTTTGCAAGTTCAGCCTCGTCCTGCGGGCGCGCTCAGCAATGGACACACGTACAGCGAGCCTGTCGTCCCACACGGCGTGGGCAACGTCAATGACGCGGAGAAACCTCCCAACTCCATGTTCGGGGGTCGTGGCACTCTGCAGAGGCCAGTCTCCATGATAGATACCCTTATGCCGCCTCGTCAAGAGCCTTCTCCAGCACCACAGCAAATCACCCGGTTGTCCCTAGAAAAGCCTCTCCCTGCACCTGCCATTATCCCCGTTCCGGAATCGCGTACTCTCAACCAGCTTGCACCTCCTTCTCAGTCGAACTCTACTGCCTCGTCTCCGCCAGTGGCTTCTCCTCCCGCGGCCTCGCCTTCCCCCGCTCCTACTCCCCCATCGCCTGCAGTCACACTGCCGTCTTCTCCGTACTCTCATGCATCACAAACCCTGTCTCCCAAAGCTAATGGGAAAGCGATCGCCCCGCCATCTCCTCTTGCTGGTCCATCGACTCTTTCTCCGGCTCCTTCAGATAGGCCTGTTGCCTCGCCCCGGAAATCGTCGACCTTCCGCCATATACGCCCGCCAGCCACGAGATCGACGATGACGTCCTCGCCTCTGCGACCGGCTAATACGCACGCGCGCAGCTCGTCTGTGACGCTCTCCTCTCCTCGCCTTCCAGACTCACGCCTTCAAGAACCGACCAACGGTATATCTTCAGCGGCATCCACTCCGAATATGCCCGCGCACGACCGAGCGCTTCCTCCCATACCCACATTCGAGCTGCACTCGCAGGCACCGCCTTCTCGTCTATCCACCAATTCGCCCAGTCCCGCATCATCAACTCCAACAACATTAGCCCCTGCTTTCCCGCCTCCACGAACATCATCTTTGTCCGTCTCGCCCCCGCAGCCACCCGTTCCGTTGCCGCACGCTGCCTCATCGCCAGCACTTACCCCATCGACGTCTGTATCATCCAGCGTAACGGTGGTCTCGCGCGTCTCTGGTCGATCACCCGCGCCATATCGACCCGGCTTCCAGCCTAAAGGCGTGTACAGGCCACGCACGGATGAGTTCATCGAAGCCCGCAATCACAGCCGTGATGTCGGCCGGATCGAGCGGACGCGCCTCGAGCGAAGGTTGGAGAAGCTCATCAACCTGCACTTTCCTCCTCCTGGGCAGTGGAAGACTGAGAGTTCGGAGCAGCGGCCGATGCAGCAGAACCGGCGCGCCTCGTCTTTCTGGGACCTCGATTTTTCTGCCCTCAAGGAGAAGAGCGCTGGCGACCTCTGGCGAGAGGTACTGCAGACTCAAGCATCTCAAGGGAGCAAGAATGATATCCGCGGTGAGATGTATTGGGATGCACCAGCTGATCATGTTGGGTGACAATCGTGCTAGCTGCTGAGCAGAAGATCACGCCTTGGGAAGACGACGCATCCGTGTCGCAATGTCCTCTTTGCTCGTAAGTCGCCGTTGCATGGCTCTGTGCACACGTAGGTCGTCGCGTTGACGGGCTGGATGAAAGTGCTTCCTTCCATCCGCTCACTAACCGCAAACATCACTGTCGGCTATGCGGCCGCATCATTTGCTCGCTACCTGTCAAGTACCCCCAACGGCCGCAGACATGTTCTCTACTGTTCGTAGTCGACCAGAGTACCGGTAGGATAGAGGAGGTCGGTGAGGGCGTGGACTACGGCGTTCGAAGACGCAGTACTTCCAATGCTGGGAAGAAAGGCGAAACGCTCACTGAGGAAGAGAAGTTCCTCAAGGGCGTGCGGATATGTCGGGAATGCCGGCCTGTTCTGCTGTAAGCAATCGAAGCATCAAGGCGACTGGACAGCCGAAACTGATCCTCCAGCAGACGGCAAGAGTACAAGCAAGACATGATACACGTACCCTTGTTCTCGAGGCTCTACGAGGTAGGTTTAGGCAGGCATGTCGGTAACAGCACCTCATAATATATCGCATAGGCATTCATCAGCCTGGAGAAAGAAATCGAAGAGGAACTTCCGATCTTCCAGGAGCTCATGATCAGTCTCAGGTTCGTCTTCACCTTTTGACCCATGCTGAGGTACCCATGTGCACCGCGAACAGCAAGCAGGAAGCTCCGACGCCGGAAGCAAGCGCAGCCAGGAAGCGATTGCTGGAGGCCTTCGCGCAATACGACGCCTTGGCCAAGCGTATACGGAAGCTGCCTTGCGCGCCCGGCAGCTCGCAGGACCGCGTCCAAAACGCCGTGCTTACTCGTGCGAACTTGTTCCTCCAGAAGCACATGTTCCCACTACAGGTACATATGGATGCCCTTCTGGCACAGGGATAGCTGACTGACACGAGATCTGTAGTCACTCCCCAAACCGAAGAAAGCGGGAGCCACAGCGTCTCCCAGCCCAGCGCCTCCTGATGACCAAATCATCGACCCAGACTCCGAGGTCGCCCGCGTCCTCCAACCCCTTCTCGAGCAAGAGGCGCTCCTGGAAACGTTCGTTGAAGAGGCGAAGGCCCACCGGAAGTTCGAGGACGTGAAGACGTTGAAGAACAACCTGCGGGAGATACGGGCTGAGATTGAGCGCATCCTGGCGAACGCCGAGGAGCAGGTGTCGTCTAGACAGAGGACACGGACGTCGAGCGGATAGAATGGATGGAAATGGAGCCGCTACCCGGATTACTTGGCGTGTTGCTGGAGCGCCTGTTGTATCATGTTTCTTGGAGGATCGCACTCACGCTAGGAGTACATAATAGCATCTGCCTGAAGTCAGACGTCACGGAAAAAGCTTGAGCTTGAATAACCGCTCGGCGTATGAAGACATTAGAACGATGCGTACAGGACATGGGATGCAGAGTGACGATGAAGCGAAGATACGTGAAACATTAGCGGGGATAAGTTATGTCGACCGAGCGACCTAAAAGGTTCCGAAAGCACCGTATTACCGTAGTCTCTTCGCGCTATACCACACCAATCCGGGTTCCCCAGCGATCCTCCCCGAGTCACCACAATGGTCCAGAAGCTCCTGGACAACCGGTGCGGATCGCTCGCACGCAGAAGACCGCTGTCATCAGCGAGGGCGCCTCATGTCAGACATACTGTTCTGCGGCTACAGCAGCTTCGCGCCCGTCGACGGATTGGCACCACGGTTCCGCGAGATATTCGAACCCAACCGTCCATCCTCGATGCCAGGCATGGGGGTAGGCAAAGGCGACGCATGCGCCCCCACGCCCGCAGCCAGGCCGACCAAGGGCGAATACGAGCGCAGCCCGGGCGTGGGCGCCGGCGAGAACGACGAGACGTGGAGAAGCAAGACAACGTCCTGCGTCGCATGCGTCAGATCCACCATCTTCTGCCGGAGCGTGTGGGACAGCGTGCTGACGCCGTGATTGGTTTGTGCTCCGTTGCTCGCAGGAGGGACAGACGCAGGCGCGGAGATGGAGGCCATGGATGGACCGCCTGCCGTGCCGCGCGTCTTGAGAGCGTTCGACAGCTGGATGACAGTCTGGTACGAAAGCAGGTCAGTATCGCCGCGTATATTGGGCTGAGACGGACTACCACGCCAACACTAGGACAGTTATAGCCAAAGCCAACCGCCCACCCCTAAACCGGGAGGTGGGGAACTAGCCAAGGCCAGAACGCGGGTGGCAGACACGAGGCGGCGGCCCACTCACCTTGATGAATGTACGTGCGTCGTCGTGGAGCGCTTTCCCATCCACAGCTTGTAGGTGTGCTCCCTCTTGCACTGCGGCGATGCTTCGCCGCAACCTCTCAGTCACGTCCTTCGCCTGCACGAGTAGCCCCCTGAATTCGTCGCTCCCCCCTGCACTCGACTCCTCGCTCTCGAGCATTTCGTGCATCATCTCCCAGATCTCCGGTGCAGCCTCCACAGCTACCTTCATCGCGCCGATCACCTCCTTATCGACAAGCGTGCTAGAGCCGGACAAGTTCCCGCCCAGCTGCGGTGACGAGTGCGACGGTGCCAAGAGCGAGCTCTGCGACCCCTGCCGAGAATGACTGCCTAGCTGCAGGTCGTGACTCTGCTGCCCTAGAGGGAGGACCAGTCGCCGCATCGTCCGCAAAGGCTGTGTGGGAGTTGAGTGCTGGAAGCCGCCGTTCATCCCGGGAGGGAAGGGCGGTGGAGGTACGTCCACATACGACGGCAGCATCTTCCCGATCTCGACGTCCTTTGAGCTGAAGGATCCTGCGTGTCTTCGGCTGACATGAACCTTCCCCAAGTCCAGCGATCGTTGCGCCGCCGTCGTCCGGAGGCGTGATCGTTGAGGGGTCTCTGTGGCAGGTGAGAATGTCGGAGACATGACGGGCGGCGCCGAAGCTGGAGGTTTGGGCTTGTCCGTCGAGGCGGCGCCGCGCAACGTCGGGGTCTTCGCGCTGTGCGACTTCGACACGGGTGGCGGTCTTGTGTCCCAGAGGTACGGGCGCACAGCCTCTATGTGGCTGGCCATGGACTGCCATGCCGCCGAGATCTCCGACATAGCGCCATACAAGACCAAGAGCATCTGCCGTGTGTAGCGCACGTCGTCATGCTTCGCCAGGACCTTCAGCTGTAAGGACAGCATCCCCACCGCCTTCCCGAAGACCGTCACGTTGTCCCTACAATTCTCCACGACCGCTCTACAAATCGACGGGCTAGGCAAGGCTCGTCTGCTCACGTTGTCGAACCGATCCAACGCCTGAATGAGGTGCGACATGTACGAGCTCGCGGGCCCCAAGACCTTGAGCAGCACCGCGGACAGTCGCTCGTCGATGGCATATACAGTGTAATGCTGCAGTGTCTGATAGATGTGTGACAGAGCGAACAATATCCCCCGGACGGCATCGACAACTGCGAGTAGTGACTCCGGGATCGCCTTCGATATCGTGGCAGAAGACAGGGTGGATAGTCGGCGGAAGTATGAATTTCGCTCCGTATCCATGGAAGGAACTGGTCGGTCCATAGATATTGGGGATGCAGAGACCGGTTCGTCCGTAATGGAGTTGAACGGATGGTGGAAGCTAGAGAACGCTAAGTCACCCTACTGCCTTGTAGATGTTCTGAGATACTAACCTTGGTAGATGGTCCGCTGAGGCAGCTGCGGCACGGTGTGTCCCATTTGGTAGGTGTAACCTCGTGGCTCTGAGGTCTGGCAAACTCTTCTTGACTGAGGGGCCTTTCAGAGGCACGCGCGCTCCATTCGTGCCATTGGTATGAGAAGGCAGACGGTAGTGGTTCACATGATTGCCGCTAGACATCGCAGAGTCGTCGCTCGGAGAGACGCCGGCATCAGGTGAGCGGGATGGAGAAGGAGAAGTACTCTTCCCAGCGGCACGAGAGAAGAAGGGGTCCAGGTAGAGACGAGGGGGGTTCTCAGGCTGCGGACGAGAAGGTCCTGGAGAGCGGTCCAGCTGGAAATAGGAGGACGTATCTGACTCCAGAGAGAATGATCGCGCATGGTACAACATATCTGTCTGAAGTGGTGTCCGATCCCGAGGTGCGTTCACATCACTGAACCCGACGTGAAATTCTCCCTTTGAACACTAGGAGAGATGCACTCACATCATGCTCGAGTCGTTTCCCGCGTCACTGGACAGCGAGTCGTCGCTGTGTTTTCGCTCACCTGTTGCCGTCGAATTTGCTTCGAGCCATGTCTGGATATGTCGGATCCATCCGCTCATCACATGAGGATCACTGAGGTTCTGAGGAGAGTCCAGAACCGATGGCGGCGGCCATTCCAGTGGGTTCTGATCCAGCTTGAGCAGGCTCAGCTGCCGGAACTGAGCCAGGTATGGTGGAAGTCGGTGCAGTTTGTTCCTCGAAAGAGAGAAAACCTATGATTTAATCCGATGTCAGAACCGATGCAATTAAGCCATGCTGAACAATCGTCGCGCAGTCAAGCATAACCATATGTAGTACAGGACCGCCGTATGACGCAGGAGAACCGCCACTGAGCTCTAGCGGTCGTAACTCAAAATCACGCTACAAATGCGGCAGGATCAACAGTCTGAGCACGTCATGAAAGCCCGAGTATACCAAGCGAACTCAGACGCGGCGGGCTACAGCCGCTATACCGAGAAAAGTCCACTTTGTGGAGAAGCCTGCTACGCAAGCGTCGCCGAAGGTATAGCAATGAACGTCATACATACCCTCAGATTGACCAAGGAGCCCGGCTGTGATGGTAGCCGTTTGATCTTGTTCCGGCTTATATCCAGAATTTCCAGCGAGGGCATGACGGTAAGCTACCACAGCACGACTTAGCACACGTATATTCTTTGCTCAAGAGCGCGACGTACGACATCAGGAAAGACGGAGAAGTTGTTATTCTTCAAGACGAGATAACGGAGACGCGACAGGAGAGAAAAGGCCATAGGCAACGTGGTGAGGCGGTTGTGGGCCAGCGCGATACTTCAGGCCGCATGTCAACCACATATGGCGCAAAGGAGAGCAGGTGGCGAGACGCACCGTACTACCGTGCTCTCCGCGCCCGTATCTTCATCCAGGCCGACGGTGGCGAGTTCCTCAGCTCCTGACTCCCCGACATCAGTGAGACCCTTGTGTGCCAAGTCAAGGGTAGCGCCTCCATCCGGAGACTTTGCAAGAGCCTCAGTGATATGGTGGCGAGTCAAGGAGAGAGAAGGCAGGGGAGAGAGGGCGGCATTCTTTGACGTCCCAGACGGTTTACGTAGAGAATGTTCGCCATCAGAACCAGACATTCGCCAAGCAGCCTAGGAGAAGAGGAAGAAGAGCCAGGCGAGCAGACCGGGGCCTGAGAAAGGCAACGAGATGGTGGTCAAGGAAAGACCAGCAACCCGGGCGACGTGGGGGGAAGAGGGGGGCGGAGAGCAGGAGGGAGGGAGGGCGCCGGAGACGAGGATGGCGGTCGGAGGATTCGAAGGACGCGGTCCCTGCACAGGAACAGGCGCCCGTTCCAAACACGCAAGATCGTTTCAACAGTCACTGTCACGCGTCCTGTCTCCGGTGACGCGTGACATGCGCGTCCGGGTTTGCGGGCGCCTGTTTCGCCGTTTCTGCGTTTCTCCTCCTGCCGCTTGCGCGCTTTCGACTCGGACATGGCGGCCTCGACAGCTTTTGCAGGGAAATGGTCCACTCTGCCCGTAACACTTACGCCATGGATGTAAGTGCTTGCGTGCTGTCTATGTCGCGGAACCCGCATGACTTCTACTCAGCCTAGACGTTGTACACTCCATGGGACATACACATATGACGCCCGTGCAAGCATCCACCATACCGCTCTTCATGCGCCATAAGGACGTCGTTGTTGAAGCTGTCACCGGGTCCGGAAAGACACTCGCATTTGTGATCCCCATCCTAGAGAAACTCATCCGGAGGGAACGGAAGCTAGCGAAAAATGAGATCGGCGCACTTGTGATCAGTCCGACTAGGTACGTCCCTGTAATACATTTCAGACAGGCCGGAATTCATCGCTCCCCATAGAGAGTTGGCCACGCAGATACACTCCGTGTTTTCCCTCTTCCTGTCATCCCAGCCATCAAGACAAGCTGCCACCCCATCCCCTGACGAAGCTTCTGGGTCAGACGTACAGCTCGAGCCGGAATACCCTTCCCCGCTTCTGGTCGTATCCTCCGATTCTCCGCCTGCAGAAGACCTGCAGCGCTTCCTCTCCACCGGTGCAGATATCGTGATCGGCACGCCGGGTCGGATTGAAGAGTTGCTACTCGGAAAGGGCAAGAGTATCGTTAGCGTGAAGGAGCTCGAAGTGCTCGTCCTAGACGAGGCCGATCGGTACGCTCTTGGCTCCCTGTATGCGCGCTTTTAGCTCACCCTGTCGGTATAGCTTGCTCGACCTGGGCTTCCAAGCAACGCTGACTCGGATATTGACCCACCTGCCCAAGCAGCGACGGACTGGTCTCTTCAGCGCGACCATGACTGACGCGGATGCCCTTTCGGAATTGGTCCGTGTAGGGCTGCGCAATCCTGCACGGATTGTGGTGAAGGTACAGGCCAAGAAGACCAAGGGAAAAGCCGTGGCGGCGGACGGCACGAAGGTGGAACGGGAGGTCATCGAGGAACGACGGATACCTGCAAAGTGCGTCCCGGCTGATCAGCTCTCTGTGGTGTTATGCTCATCTTGTATGGACACTCTAGCCTCCAGAACTACTACATGCCATGTCCGGCCTCTGAGAAGCTCGTGCAGCTGACCCGTATCATACGGCACGAAATAGAGCATCAACAATCTGCGCGGTTCATCGTTTACTTCGCAACATGTGCATGTGTAGACTATTTCTACCGAGTAAGAAACCTGCAGGCTCGCACGTTGGCAATGTGGCTGACCGCTATACCCGTCAGGTCCTCAGCCCGCTCTTACCATCCGACACCGCACTATTCTCCTTGCACGGCCACCTCCCTCCTACCGCTCGGACGCGCACCCTCACCAACTTCACCAACTCAGCCGCACTGCCCTCCTCTCCATCCATCCTCCTTGCGACCGATGTTGCCGCTCGTGGTCTCGACCTTCCTGATGTTGACGTCGTGATTCAGTTCGACCCCCCAGCGGACCCAAAGGCGTTCTCACATCGCTGTGGGAGGACAGCACGAGCTGGCCGGAGTGGAAGGGCGTGGGTTTTGCTTGTCGGGCGCGAGGTCGACTACGTCGAGTTCATGTCAGTCCGGAAGATTCCCCTCAGACAGCGGCCCCGCTTTGCTCGTGATGGCTCTACAAAGGCGGACGACGACATGGAGACCGAGGATCCAGAGGTGCAAGCAGCCTTGCAGAAGATCAGGCAGAGAATACTAACTGACCGTGCGCTACACGATAAGGTACGCGGCCCGTCGGCTTGTGTGTGCGGCAGCA
The DNA here is from genome assembly GCA_022385805.1 of Pilatotrama ljubarskyi. NCBI lineage: Eukaryota > Fungi > Basidiomycota > Agaricomycetes > Polyporales > Polyporaceae > Pilatotrama > Pilatotrama ljubarskyi. The sequence continues at coordinate 99,392 of MU277678.1, forward strand.
TACTGAAGTGAACAATTGTAGGCAGCAAAGGCGTTTGTATCCTTTGTCCGTGCCTATTCGAAGCACGAGGCGTCGTACATTTTCCGGCTCAAGGACCTAGACTTGGTCGGTCTCGCGAAAAGTTTCGGGCTACTGCGACTACCCCGGATGCCGGAGCTGAAAGACCTGCCGCGCGACGGATGGGAAGACGCAGGTGTCGATGTATGGTGCTTTCCACTACTTCCTCTGCGCGCTGCTAATGCATGGGTTTGTTCAGTGGGATTCTTACGCCTACGCGGACAAAGCGCAAGAAGCCAAACGGCTTGCTGAGGCGACCAAACCCGCCCCCAGCGCGGAAGAGATACAGAAACGGAAAGCCGAGCGTGCGGAGAGGCAGAAGGCCAGCGTCGCCTGGAGCAACCAGATGAAGAAGAAGGAGGAGCGTGAGAAGCGGAAGGAGAAAAAGGACCGCAAACGCAAATGGCTCAAGACGCAGGCGGGTGCTGCGGTTGAGCAGCCGGGCAGCAAACGCAGCCATTATGAAGAGGCCAAGGACGAGAGCGAGGACGATGCGGACGATTGGGCGGAGCTTGCACGGGAGGAGAGGATGGCGAAGAGGGTGAAGAAGGGGCACTTGAGCCAGAGCGAGTTCGATGCCGAGTTCGCGGATCTGTAGTCGTGCGTAGAGCTTGAGACGAGACCTCGTCCAGCTTCGACACATTTGTGTGATTGTATCCTAGTTATTGTCCAGAATGTCTAGTTTGCCAACCCTTGGGTTGCCAATGCGAGTGCTGGTTCAGCAGCACGACGAGAAACAATCAAGTGGGGAATTGATGGGGAACGGGAGTTCACGGGCGCTACTCACAAAGGGGACTTTTCCTTACGCCCTAGCGCACCCTTGCCATAGCTTGCTTTCGCACACACTCCCTTCCTGACTCCCTTCTTCCCCGGTGTACACCATGGGCCCTAGGCCGTACAGATGGAAGACGAGGAGATGCAATGTACGTTTTCGACAATCATATGCGACCCTGAAAGAGAAGCACGCGCGCGCCAGGCCGTCCGCTCGTCGACAGGTGTTCCTGAAGTGCGCCCGAGCACACTGTTGCTACGCGCACCTTATTCGCCTTCCAACCATCTCACACTCTTCGCGCCCGCTCTGACCACCTCCGTAGTATTACAAGGACAACGGCCAGCCGCGCAGGCTCAGAAGAGGTATCCTTGGCTGTCCAAACGGGCTTCATTGCGAGTTCGTGCACCCGGAAGACTCAGGGTGGGAGGACGCACCATCCTCTCATCCGCCTCCTTTGTCATTGGTCTATCCGGACAGCCCGGAACCATCCTCGGACGCGCCTGTGCCGCCGCCCTCAACGAGTGCGCGCCCGCCTTCGCCCTGCGGCCCGCCTCGGCCGCCTCCTAGAGACCCGCCACTCCGCGAACGGGTCCCGAGCACGGGTGCAGACCGCGACTTCGACGAAAGGATCGCTTCACGACCGCAACACCCAAGGGCTCCCTCTCCAGCGCCATCGATCGCGTCTTCCTCGGGCTCGCGGATGCCCCGTACGACCTACGTCGCCAGTGGGGCGCGGAGACCTTCCGAGGACAGGGAGAGAGATGACAAGCGGCCGGACGAGCGCAGGTATCGAGATGACGATCGACGGAGAGCAGAGGACCGAAGGTATGAGGACCGCAGCAGGGAGCGCGACAGGAGGAGGGACGAGGATCGGTACCGAGACGATGACCACAGGAGAGATGGAGACAGGCGCAGGGATCGGAGGAGCAGATCGGGCTCGCGTACGCGCCGGCCATCCACTTCCGCACATCCTCCATCCCGCCCATCCGACATGTACGACCGCGATAGCCAAAGACGCACGTCCCCTCCTCCGCCGAGGAAGGAGCTCACTCCTGAAGAGAAGCGCAAGCTATGGCTTGATCGTATCAAGTGCGTCTCCGCCTCTACATTCCTCCTAAAATACCTATAGCTTCGCGCTACAGACTCCTGTCAGGAGCCGTTCAAGCCCGCAGCGAACACATCCGGCTACACGAGGACTTGCAGAGATACGAGAGGCTCACGAAGTCAACGCAGTACGAGAATCTACCTGAAGAAGACAAGGCCGCGCTGCAGAAGCTCATCGCTGCAACCACTTCGCGATTCCAAGAGAAGCAGCAGGAGTTGAACCGCATCGCAGGGCAACTCATTCCCGAGGACTTCTGGCCTTTCGCACAGCGTGCTCAACAGGCAGCGGATCCCGGGTTCCAGATGATGACGGAAGTGCTGGCGAGTGTGAAGAGGGACGTCCAGGAACTACATGGATCGCTGGCCAGTGTGCATACTTCTCTTCCGTCTGCCGCTGCAACTGCAGTCCCTTCTGGGCCTACTCCTGCGCCGAAGCCCGAACCAGGCGAGATCACTGGGAATACTACAACACGCCCCAAGAAACGGCGGCGTCTCTCCACCGACCAGGGCGGAGATATAGCAGCTCTCTCCTCCTCTGAGCTGGAGAAGATGCAAGACCGGCTTGCCGCGCTTACCCACCGGATATCCGATCTGCAGAACGACCTCCTGCAGTACGACAGCAGAGTGGCCGACGAAGTAGAAGCGCAGCTGGATTACAGGATGGCTGGCTTACGCTTAGGAGTCGGTGGCGAGGCGGAGCCCCTGGCCGATCCGGAGGCGCAGAGGAGAGTAGAGCAGCTCGCTCAAGACGTCGCCTTAGCGCAGAGTCGGACCGCGGAGGCTGAGGCAGAGCTTGCCAAGCTGCAGTCATACGGCCAGACGCGTGACGAGAAGAACACTAGTATGCAGAAGGAGAATGATGCGCTCAGGAAACAGATCGATGAGGTAAGTTTGCACCTTGTTCAATCATGCCTAAGCTATCACCAACGCTGTTCATAGCTCCAGGCGAATCACGCCGAAATGACCAAGTTAGTCAACGAGCAAAGGACAGAGATTGGCGCCTTGAACGCCGCCGTGACTGCGCACATTTCCCGTCCACCAAATCCGCCTCTACCTCCAGGACCCCTTACCGCGGACGCGATCATTGAAGCCATCAAGCCCCGTCTCCTGTTGGCCGCGCGGGACGATCTCGTACCCATTCTCGAGGAGGTCCGCGCGCACGTCGAGAAACAGCTCCAGGAGCAGTCCAGCCAGGTCAGCGGCGAGCTCATGGCCCAAATGGGTCCCGTCGTCAGATCCGTGGAATGGATATCTGCATGGATCGAGCGGATACGAGGCCCAAACGGGGCGCCAAACCCTGCTACCTCGACGGCTGCGACTTCCGCTGCTGTAGACAAGGGGAAGGGGGTTGCAAGATGATATACTATTCTGCCGCGTCCACCCGAGTCCATGGCGTTCTGTACTGCTTTCACCCATACCTTATTCCACTATACTGTTGTTGTCTCATTACAACGGACGATGCATAGTATATCATTGAATGTACGGACATGTTGAGTACGTGGACGTGTAGGTCGTAAAAAAAGTTTGGTCCCCCCGAGGATCGAACTCGGAACCCTTGCATGACAAGGCAGAGGCAACCCTATAAGTACAAAGCTCTAACCAGTTGAGCTAGGGGACCATGTATGTTGCGCCAATGCTGACAACCATGACTATTCTAGACCCGGGCAAGCATAGTACTCCTACACGAGTCCTACCGTTCTCCCTCCGTACTCCACTATCCTACACAGTATATTCTATCAGACCGACAGAAAGCGTGGCCATCCAGAGAGATTGCCGTTCCCAGTATGACCGATGAGAGACCGATGACGTTATACTCCAGGATCCACGTTCTCTTCACGGACACCTCCGGACGTTATGCGGATGAAGCGCGTCCCAACCCGCTCGCCCTGCTCCGGTGAATGCGTGATCCAGACGATTGCCTTCAGCTTCGAGTCTGGAGACTTCACTGCTGCCACAAGATGCTTCTCGACTTTGCCCGAGGACTCGGAATCCAGCGCTGAGGTTGGCTCTGAGTACATAAGAACGCTAGTCAGTCCGCCTGAAACACAACCAGGACGGCCGGAATGCGCACCATCGAGTAGAAGGACCTCCGCCGTGCCCAGGCCGACAGCAATCGCAAGCACGATGCGCTGCGCCTCTCCGCCGCTCAAGTTCGCCCACGACCTGTCCCATAGCTCCTTCTGAATGCCCCAAGATTCTGCGACGTCGAGCGCCTCGTGGGTCGAGATGTCTGCCTCTATCGGCCTCAGCCCGAGCCCCACGGCGAGGGTGGATGCGGCCTTGGTCTTCGCTGAGGACTGCTTGTGCACGGCAAACGTGGATACGGCTTTGAGGAAATCGCGCGGCGAGCCGGGGAGCAGGGATGGCCGCTGTGGGACGTACATCACTTGGGTGCGGAACTTTGGGATGCCTGCCCGTGTTCGCGCGTCAGCCCGGGGCTGCTGCCTGGCCCTGGCGTTTGAATACATATCACGTACCGTAAGATTGCGGGGTCCTTTAGAGCATTGGCTTCAGCATATGGTCCTTCGGCATACTAAAGAGACATTGTACCCACTGTCCCCTGTATAGAACCTCTCCCTCATACGTGTTGAGATGAGATATACACTTCAACAGCGTCGATTTCCTGCGCGGAGTGCACTTTCGATGATTGAGTTAGAAGGGCGATGTGTGCAACTCAACTCACCCTGATCCGCTCTTGCCTTGCAGCACGACAATGTCTCCTTCATTTACTATCCGGTTCACATCGGCGAATATAGGCTGGCCTTTCTGCTTGTAGCAGGCGACATTTTTGAGCTCGAGGATGGGTTGGCCGGACATGCTTGGTCAGGTATACTGTAGTAGGGGAAGGCAGGATACTGCTCGGGCAGGAGATGCAGAACTCGGAGGCCGTGGACGGCTCTCGCGCTCGCGGGCAACAACGTCATCGTCGCTCGCAGTAAAGCCACCGACGAGCGCTAACGGCGCGCCCGAGACGCGTCAAGGCACGTGCTGGGGAAGGGCATTGGCGGTGCAGACTCAGAGGTCTCGAGACTCGACGAGAGTCGAACGACTCGGAGCAGTCTGAGTTAGTAGCTCTTCCGAGGCTGCGAGTACGATGCAACATGTGATTGCAAGTATTATCAGAGCATGAGGAGGGGGAGCGGGCGCGTACATACGCCTAATATTCTACGCTATGGTAATGTACTTCAAGTGTCCTACGGCTGGGGCATGGGGACGGCAGGGACGCCGGGTGGCGGGACCATGCCCATCTCCTCAGGAGTCAAGCTCGAGCTGTCGATCATCACACCAACGCCGACCTTGGCCGCGTTCTGCAGGAGAAGATTGTCGTGAGCATCATGAGAAGGTGCAGGCAGTCGCATATAGCGCACCTTGAAGTGGTCGATCTCTCCGGACACCAGGAACGAGAACGTCGGCGCGAACCGCTGCTCAAGGTATGCAGAGACCTTGCCAGTGGAATCAAGTTGCGCACGGAACGACGCCATGCGCAGCTCATACCGCGCCGCGAGGGTGGCGAGTGCGTCCCGCCGGCCAGGGGCCGCCATAACCTGGAGCTCCGCAGCGACATCGACCTTCTCGCTCAGCTTCTGCCAGTAGCTCGCCTGCAGGACACCGGGGCCCTGAACTTGTGCGGTGGCGATCCAGTTCCTGTCCGAGCTAGTGTACTTTGCAAGGTAGGCAGCCCCAACATCGGACAGGCCGGGCGCCTGCTGCTGGAGGATCGTCTCTACTCCGAGGGCAAGGTTTTTCGTGACGGACTGGAGGTAAGAGCCCATATAGATGCCGGATAGGTCAGCCGGCGAAATGTTCACCGCCTTCGCATTCAGGGAGTAGTCGGAACCCTGGTAGTCTTGCTCCATCTGGAGGTAGCTCTGCCCGGGTTGTGTCGACAACTGGAGACGTGGCGGTCACTTTCGTGCGCTTACGTGTCTGGGATGGAGCCACCGGAAGAGCGGGAACGTACCTGCGCCTGAAGTTTTGAGACGTTGTTCGGGCTCCAACCCTGGTTGAACCGTGCTGACAGGTTGCCGTCGTGGTCGACATTGCCGTGCATGAAGAGCTGCGGAGAACGTGAGCGACCCGAGAGAATGCTATTCTAACCTAGGGGGTTCTTCACCTTCTCATTCGCGAACATCGCACCGAAGTGATATGTTGGCGGGGTGGTTTGCGAGCCCAGGTGGAACGAGTGTGTGACCTGGAACATCGGGTTCATCGACAAGCTCTTCGAGAGGTCGGCCCTCGCGCCATCGAACGCATAGTTGTTCAAGAGCGTCTCTGAACGGTCTCCAATGAGTTTTGTGAGTTTCTCCCGGGCAAGAGGGCTTACGCTTCGCCTCCTTCGAGAGGTTCTCGACCGTGCCGGGGTTAGGGAGGTCGAGGGATTTCCTCCATGCCGCAAAGCGGTTGTAGAGACTACCGAAGGGCCATGAGGAGGACGAGGATGAGGACGACGCAACCGGCGCTGGCGAGGGCGGGGCGGGGGGCGCGTCGACGACGGTGACGGGAGTGGGGACGGACATGACGACTGCAGACAATGACCGAGCGCGCCGATGTAGCCTCCAAAAATTCAGGCGCACAAGTGCGGCTCAATTAGGCAGCTGCCACGATTCTCCTCCGGGCGCGACCGTCACGCCGACTGAAGCGCCGGGCGCAACTTTGACGCCTCCGAGTCGCTGACCACCGCCGCACGGCATTGCGAGTCCACAGCAGAGACATGGATGTGTTAGAGAGTCTTTCACAATGACACCATGCACATTGGGAGGGAGCCGAATGAGTAGACAGACGACAAAAGACTGGATGCCTCATGTCGGTGATCAGCATACTATCCTTGAGAACGTCCACAATGGAGGCGTAGTACTTTCGCCACAGTAGCCTCAGCATTCTGCGAATGCGGACACGTTGAAAGCACGCCTGTCGTTATCACACACATGCAGATCTCCCATGCGGATATTAGATTGCTCGTCGAAAGCTACAGAGGTAGAGGCATCCCAGCCGGAAGGTGCAGACCGAGAGCGATGCATTCGAGGATCGCCCAAATATGGATGATGCCAAACGGCCCCGGACGCATGCGTATTCAGAATACCACGGAGAGTTGTGTATACAGCGCAGATCCTGTTGGCTCGATGGGAGAAGCCGTCTTCCAGAAGGTGTAAGGAAGAGCGCCGCTGTATTCAAACGCGATATGGACGCGTCTCACGCGTCGTGACGCTGCTAGGTGAGCAAGAGATGGACCCAGTAGCGGCTGGCGATGTCGAGGGTGGATGTGAACAGTCTGCGTATGTTCTCGTAGCTGGAGCGGAGGGATGGAGGCGGAAAGGAGAACGAGCAGGAAGTGGCTGGAAGGCGCGGGGGGTGTGACACACGTGACTTTTTCTGGTGACGTGACGGGTGGAATGTGCTGGAAAGGGCAAGAAGGAACGTCGAACGTCCCCGAACACAGTCGAATCTCTGCGGGTGAGGGCGTATATAAGCCATGGCCCCCCGTCCTCTCCCCCCAACGATCAGTTTACGAACGGACTTGTACTCTCATCTCCTACTCTCTTCCCCTACCGCTTTTCTTAATTTTCTTCTCCCCTCTTCCCATCCACAATGACCAAGGCGATCGGCATTGATCTTGGTACCACCTACTCGTGAGTACTAGCCGCCTCCTATGCATCGCGCGAACAAATTACTGACTTCGCCAACCAGGTGCGTTGGTGTCTGGCAGAATGATCGTGTTGAGATCATCGCCAACGACCAGGGCAACCGGACAACGCCCTCATACGTCGCGTTCACCGACACCGAGCGGTTGATCGGTGATGCGGCCAAGAACCAGGTCGCGATGAACCCCCACAACACCGTCTTCGACGCGAAGCGTCTCATCGGTCGCAAGTTCTCCGACCCCGAGGTTCAGGCCGATATCAAGCACTTCCCCTTCACCGTCTTCGACAAGGGTGGCAAGCCTTACATCCGTGTCCAGTACCGCGGTGAGACTAAGGAATTCGTAAGTACCTGCTGTCGACAATCCGTCCGGATATTTTCCTGACCACGCTCTCGCAGTCTCCCGAGGAAATCTCCTCCATGGTCCTCACGAAGATGAAGGAGATCGCCGAGTCCTACCTCGGTGGCACCGTCACCTCCGCCGTCATCACCGTCCCCGCGTACTTCAACGACTCGCAACGTCAGGCGACCAAGGATGCTGGTACCATCGCCGGACTCAACGTCCTCCGTATCATCAACGAGCCCACCGCGGCCGCCATCGCTTACGGTCTCGACAAGAAGACGCAGGGCGAGCGCAACGTCCTCATCTTCGATCTCGGCGGAGGTACCTTCGATGTCTCGCTCCTGACCATTGAGGAGGGCATCTTCGAGGTCAAGGCCACCGCGGGTGACACTCATCTCGGTGGTGAGGACTTCGATAACCGCCTCGTCAACCACTTCGTTCAGGAGTTCAAGAGGAAGCACAAGAAGGGTAAGTAGTCCGTGGTCGCTGGTGGCAGTTCGAACATGGCGCTGACTCTTCGTCTATAGATCTCTCGTCCAACCCTCGTGCACTCCGTCGTCTCCGGACCGCGTGCGAGCGTGCGAAGCGCACCCTCTCGTCCGCTGCCCAGACCACCATTGAGATCGACTCGCTCTTCGAGGGCATCGATTTCTACACCTCCCTCACTCGTGCGCGCTTCGAGGAGCTCTGCCAAGACCTCTTCCGCAGCACGCTCGAGCCCGTCGAGAAGGTCCTCCGCGACTCGAAGATCGACAAGAGCCAGGTCCACGAGATCGTCCTCGTCGGTGGTTCGACCCGTATCCCGCGTATCGTCAAGCTCGTCTCCGACTTCTTCAACGGCAAGGAGCCCAACAAGTCGATCAACCCCGACGAGGCCGTCGCCTACGGTGCCGCTGTGCAGGCCGCCATCCTCACTGGCGACACGTCTGAGAAGACCCAGGACCTCCTGCTCCTCGATGTTGCTCCTCTCTCGCTCGGTATCGAGACCGCGGGTGGTGTCATGACGCCGCTCATCAAGCGCAACACCACCGTCCCGACGAAGAAGTCCGAGATCTTCTCGACGTACTCCGACAACCAACCCGGTGTCCTCATCCAGGTCTACGAGGGTGAGCGTGCGCGGACGAAGGACAACAACCTCCTCGGCAAGTTCGAGCTCACCGGCATTCCTCCCGCGCCTCGTGGCGTTCCTCAAATCGAGGTCACTTTCGATATCGACGCGAACGGTATCCTGAACGTCTCCGCCTCCGACAAGACGACCGGCAAGTCGAACCGCATCACGATCACCAACGACAAGGGCCGTCTATCGAAGGAGGAGATCGAGCGCATGGTCTCCGAGGCCGAGAAGTACAAGGGTATGTCCGCGATTCGTCCCGTCTGCGCTACGAACACCGTACTGACTCATTTATCTCACAGCCGAGGACGAGGCTGCGGCTGCCCGTATCACGGCGCGCAACGCTCTCGAGTCGTACGCGTACAACCTCCGCAACAGCTTGACCGACGAGAAGCTCGCCGGCAAGTTCGACCCCGCCGACAAGAAGAAGCTCGAGGACGCCGTCAACGAGACCATCTCATGGCTCGACGCGTCGTCCGAGGCCTCGAAGGAGGAGTACGAAGAGCACCAGAAGGAGCTCGAGAGCGTCGCGAACCCCATTATGCAGAAGCTCTACGCTTCTGCGGGCGGCGCACCCGGTGGCTTCCCTGGTGGCGCACCCGGCGGCTTCCCCGGCGGTGCTGCTCCTGGTGGCGAGGAGGGCCCGAGCGTCGAGGAGGTCGACTAAGCGGCGCGCGCGCGGTAGACGTCCTTCCTTGGGTGCCCGGTTGTCATGATTGTCACGAGTTCTTGCGGACACGAAGTAAAAGGCATTTGCTTGTACATTAGTCGCATATTTTAGAATACTTCCATTCCTTTCTTCTCTCAAGCTTTGGTGTGCATGAACGTTCGATCTCGACACACTCGCAGAAACGTCCGATTGTGGACGGAGTCTGACACTGGGGAACTTAGGGGAACTTTCGAGGTTGCTTGTCAAGCCCTTCGTACGGCCTCGAAGTCCAGGGGTCAACGCTATAACATCGATGACGACTCTAACGTCAGAACTGAAGGCCATTGTAAGATCGGTTCGTCGCTACTGCTCGCGTTGGCCTCTCATTCACAGTTCAACACCCTTGCGTCGAGACAACTAGTAGCTTACAATGGTCGAGGACGACATGGATGTATACTCCTAGATCTGTTCGTATACACCACTTCGTGCATATGCATCTCCCCGCGAGATACTGCATACTCGCTCACTCAATCTTGAACCTTGAGGACGCCTGCAGCCACCGAGCCTCCGGCGACGGGACGGGAGAGCCTGTTCTCGCCTAATGACCTCGCGCGGGTCAGCGATCGAGTACAGCTCGCTGATAGACTGCGACGGCGCTGCACGTACCTGCTTTGACGACGAAGGTCGCGCTCGCGAAACCGTCCAGATTCGGGTTACCTGACCGAAGATCATTTGAGTACGTACACAGCTTGGAGGGCGCAGAGTGGGGGCCGGCTCACTGATGTTCCTCATCGCGTAGTAGGTTGCGGTCGCGGTCGTCGTGTTGAGCGTGAGCGTGAAGAAGCCGCGGTAGGAGCCCTCGCTCCATTGCAGGTCATCGTTGATCTTCACGTATTGCTGCGAGATACGGTCCGCTGCCGCTGGCTGGATGCCAGCGCCGAACGCGGACGACGATGTCACGGCCGTCCCTGCGAATTCGACGCCAATGGCTCCGTGTCCTGTGATCGGGTTATAGCTGAGGGTCGACAGGCATGAGAGTTACGGTGAAACCAGGCTGGAAGCGAAAACATACGTCGTAGTGTCGTTTGGGCCTGCCATTCGAACGAAGGGTGAGCAGCGATCGATAATTGCAGGGCTATCGACTACTACTCACGAGCCAAGTCGCTGACCCAGTTTGCGTGTGAATCGCCGGAGAGTATGAGGGTGTTGCTGATCTTGTTGTCGTACAGATGATCCAGCACGCGAGCACGATTCGCGCGGTAACCGTCCCAGGCGTCCTAAGCCCCGCATCCCGCATTGATACCAGAGCACCCGATGGCAAGCGTGATACTCACAACGTCGACTGTAAGACGAGAGATATGTGAGCACGGTCCTGGGTCAGGCACGCCTCTCAAGACTTACATCCGGATTCGTTCAGCTGCGTGAAGACAATCTGTTGCCTGATGGTGATGGTGGCCGCTTAAGTTACTCGACAGTACTGGAATGCGTGATCCGTCCATACCCTACAATACGCCAGATGGCATTGCGTTTCTTGGAAGCCGACAACGTCTGGAAGAACCCTAAGTCCGGCGAGTAAGCCGCCGAAGTAGTTCCATGACAGTTGTTGGGACGTACAGTTCTCTTGGTTCGTGCCCATGAGCGAGCGGTTCTTCTCATCCGCGATCGAATCGATGACTGCAGGGTCCGGGGTCAGTATTGACGGCTATGCGTCCTTCTGGATGCACTCACATTCTACGGAGCAAGGGATGATAGCGTTGTGAATATCTGACGTTATCTCTGAGATGACTTCCCTCACCAGTGTTGTAATACAGCTGGAAGTCACGACGGTCAGCACATTCGGATCTCTAGGATTGTGGTGTGCGCACATCGGTGATGTCACGATCATATTGACCTGCAAGAGGTCAGGATGACGTCTCTCCGCGAAGCTCGAGACTTACGAGTGTCGAGCATGGTGAGGTCCAAGAGCTTGCCGATCTGGAAGTTACGCCAGATGCGCAATTTGTCATCTGGGTCAACCTGGCGGATGGGCATCCATTCGTGGTAGGCTCTGACGGCAGCGAGCTTCCTGTCCGTGAAGCAGGCACCTGAAGGAGAAAAAGTGCATCCAACGCTGGAATCATTGCTATTGGCGGTCCCCGCTTTCCAAGCCTGGTCTGCTACTTCATGGTCGTCCTGACGTTTGATCAGTCGAGTGAAATGCTTATGTATTAGCATAACACCACACACCCTAAGGGACAGGTTGTTCACTTTCTAGGCAGCATAAAGCAGGGCCACCTGTGAGGACACTTACCATACGGTAATCCAAGGTGCCTTGACGTGCGCGTCCCGGAGGCTGACATCGGTCCTGTATTGGTTCAGGCGGAGGCGGTAGTCTGCGATGGTCGCCAGCTCCCTGCCAAGAGTCTTGCGGCCGATCTTTGCACTGTGGTGGTCCTGTTACGTGCGTTCAAACCAAATACTCGTGACTGTCGTACCCGCTTCCGAGAGATTCGTAGATCTGCAACCCGAGTTCATTCGAATATACAAGCGGACATACACACTAAGCACGTACATAATCTCCGAGATGTACGAAGATGTCGGCAGACGTGTTGTGTGCTGCGACTCCATACGCGTTGAAGTAACCTAATAGAAGGCATTGAGCAGCGCGAAGTTGAGACTGTGCGTTTCACTCACCATCCTGGTAGCGAGCACAGCTGAAGACAGCGAATGTCAACGGTTTTCCACCATTGACTAGACGCGCCGGCGCTGTGAGTGCGATCAGCATGATGTTATTCAGGGTGGGAATCGGCTGTACGCGTACTATCAGGCGTGGATATGGTTCTGGTCGCACCCACTGGACTAACGGTCTTGGGATTAGTACAGTCGGCGAACTGGAACCAGTATTGGGCGTCGGGCTTAAGGTTCTTCGCCTCGACCTTCAAAGTGAAGTCGACATCGTAGCTCGTGAAAGCGTCGCCAGAATCGACCGGTCGCCCGGATAGTTGGGGGTTATTGAAGACTTTGAAGGAGACGCAAACGGGTATGCTGACGTCCGAGGGCAAGGTGGGACCTACGGGAACGGCACGAGTCCAGAGCAAGACTGAGTCATGGAAGGGGTCGCCCTGAATTGATGTTAGCGGGAATACAGTCTGCTCGAGAGTTAGTATGCTTTACGCTGGCAACTAGTGGAGCGTGTTCGACGAATGGAATGAGCACAATTGCGCTGTCCGAGGAAAGCGAGTGATAACCTCACCGGAGTGAGTGAAGTTGATGCCGCCTTTGTAGATCCATGGACTCTGCGCAGAGGACTCCGTGAGAGAGGAGTTCATGACAAGTTGAAATGATATGTTCACTCACACTGCTGAAATCCCCGCCATAGAAGGTCGGATAATGCTCGTCAGTGAAACCGTCCGAGCTCTGCGTATCAGACAATTGTCTCTTCGCGTATTCGAAATGACGAGCTTGGAGTGCCCGTGTATTGTGCGAGAGCTGATATGGAGGTCCAAAAGGTGAGACAATTTCTCGCAGGAGATCGTCCGAATACTTACGTGCGGAGCATTCACGAAGGGTGAGTGATATGCTATGTTACGATCGAACAACTCTGTAGCGCTTGCGAAGGCAGAAAGCGTGGCGCTTGCGAGCAGCGCAGCACGCATCTTGGCCATGGCTCGCGTCTGGGTGATGCAGCGTCCTCAGCCTATATCGCGCGCCTTTATGCAGTCTGCCCTTGTGAACGTGCTCCGTCGAAGGCGCAAATGCCAACGAACACTCCGTAACCGAGAATGCGGTCGACCGATAGAACTACTGCCGCAGAGGCATCGACCTTTGCTGTAGTGCGCACGTTCGTCGACCGGAACGGCGATTGGAAGTGCATAACGCGACGAAGGCCCGCAACTCGCAGCTGATGGAGCGAACGTAAGACATTCCGGACCGCGACCAGTGGAGCTTCTGCTGAACGATTCGTCGGCGAGAGCGTCCTCCAGCACGTGAACGAATCTGTACGTACCGCTGATCCCCTTCTATCCCACACTGTCAAGGTACTCGTGCATCCGGAAGACACGTGCAGAGAGTCTAGGACGTGCAGGAGGTGCAGGAAGTGCGGTGTCCTATTATGCCCTGACTGTAGAGTAGTGCGTTAGCGCGGGCACGCGACCAGATCCGATGCATATGTTGGTCTTCGAATGCTAGCGGCTGCAGACTCTGGCTCTCTGTGTGGAAATCAGCTCTTCATAGGCAGGCCGACGCTGCCGAAGAAGTCGCCATGATGAGCGGAGGAACGAACCTTCGTCCGCGCTGCTCATGCTTCCTATGCATAATCGATGTTGTACAACTTGTAGATCCCAAAGGATAAGCAGAGGAGAGGATCTTAGTGCTTAGCGACATGTTGAAGCATATGCCATTGAGACCTGTGACTAACGACTTGCGCCGAGTCAAAATGTGCCAGTGTACGCAGTACTCTCCGGCCAGTTGCTGGTACAGCGGCATTCTCTGATGATCTCTGTACTTGTCGGCTACGGCCGTACGCTGGGGTCTGCTACATTGATCTCATCATGCGAACACCTGGAGAAGCCGTGGCAACGCTCCTTTCCGGGGGAACATGGGTCTCAGGTCTGTATCTTCAGCACGCCTGCATTCACTCTGCCCCGGGCGACTGGTCGAGACAATCTGTTCGCGTCTGTGGGGCAAGAACCTCCGGTGGGTACATCGACATCGACCGGTATGTCAGGTCAGGCTTACCTGCTTCTACGACGAAAGTTGCACTAGTGAAGGCGTCGAGGTTTGCAGAACCTAGGCATACTCAGCGGTGATACTTGCCCAGGGAAAAACGCATGAGGTCACTCACTGACGTTCCGCATGGCGTAGTAGGTCGCAGTAGCGGTGGTCGTATCCACTTTGAGCGTGAAGAAGCCTCGGTAGGAGCCCTCGCTCCACTGCAGGTCGGCATTTTCTTGCACATACGTCCGCGAGATTTCGTCAGCCGCTCTGGGTGATATCCCGGCGCCGAAGGTAGAGGTCGAGGAGACGGCCGTTCCGGCGAACTCGACACCGACTGCCCCAGCGCCAGTGAGAGGGTCATACCTATTTGAAGGAGATGATATCAACGCCGTCATCTGCCCAGTAGCGTGCAGACATACGAAATAGTGTCGTTAGGACCTATCGGGATATTAGCAGAGATATCAAGATTTCCATAGCGCCAGTACATACGGGCGAGGTCGCTGACCCAGTTGGCATGCGAGTCTCCTGCTAGGATGATAGTGTTACTAATCTGATTGTCATAGAGATGGTCGAGGACACGGTTGCGGTTGGCGCGATAGCCATCCCAGGCATCCTGGCGTCATCATGATCAGTACGGAGGGTTCCGAAGTCAGCCACGGGTAGCTGCATACAAAGTCAACCGGGCAGAGCGAGGTGGCTACGGTTTCCTCGCAACCAGTCGTCAGCTCCAACTGCGTGAACACGATCTGCTGGCTGTGTATCAGAAGTCAGTGGGCCCGATCAAGGTTTCCACGGAGCGATGGCCTACCCGACGACACGCCAAGTCGCCCCGCGACCCTTAGAAGCCGAGAGCGTCCTGTATAGCCCTGTGTATAGGGTTTTCGTCGTAATAGAACAGGCATAGGCTTCGACGATTGCACGCACACGCCTCTTGACTAGGGCCCATCAGGGAGCGATCCTCTTCATTAGCGATTGACCCTACGACTGTGCCAATATCAGAGCAAGGCTGACCAAGGCGTGGACGAGCTCACATTCTGCGCATCATCAGTATGAGCATGGGTATATTATGGCACTGATGCGCACTTACCAGTATTATAGTATAGCTTGCCGGCGTAGAAGTGCTTCGATGAGTCACGGCGGCGAAGAGTCGATCGATGACGCTCACATCAGTGATATCACGATCGTATTGACCTGTTGTCACTCAACGTAGGTGTGTAGCCTAACGAAAGAGGATAATTGACTAACGAGTATCCAGCATAGTCAGGTCCTGAGATGAACGGGGTCACCTTACAGTCCTTACTGAACGGCAAAGCGTAGGTTGCGGACTTACCAAGAGTTTGCCGAACTGGAAGTTACGCCAGACACGAAGCTTGTCATCCGGGTCGACCTGTCGGATCGGCATCCATTCGTGGTAGGCCCTAACAGCGGCGAGCTTCCTATCAGTGAAGCAGGCACCTGAGGGGGAGAAGCTGCAGCCCAAACTGGTGTCATTACTGTCCGCCGTGCCAGCCTTCCAAGCCTGGTCCGCGACTTCATGGTCATCCTACGGAGAGTTGGGTTGGTTGGAAAAGAACCGGCTAAGCGCGGCGCTCATATCTCACTCACCCTACCAATGGATGGTTGGGGCAAGAGCATTGTCAAGACAGACAGACCTCTGCGACGCCCAACGGCGGACTCACCATACGGCAATCCAGGGCGCCTTCTGATGCGCAGCAAGCAGACTGACATCGGTCCTGTATTGGTTTAGACGACCGCGGTAGTCTTCGATTGTTGCCAGCTCGCGACCGGACGTTTCCCGTCCTATAGGAGCTCTGGTAGGGTTAGGAGTCATCTACCAGCAAAGTGTGTGCGGGAAGAGCATACCCGTCCCCGAGAGACTCGTAGATCTGGTGATGCAGACCTTCAGCTTGATTGACCGAGTGGCCGACCCTAGGAACTCACGTAGTCGCCAAGATGTACGAAGATGTCCGCAGAAGTGTTATGTGCAGCGACACCGTAAGCGTTGAAATAGCCTACCCGAGCAATAGTGTCCGATAGTATGTCAGAAGGTAACCTGCAGACTCAGAAGACAACATACCATCCTGATACCGGGCGCAACTGAAGACAGCGAACGTGAGGGGTTTGCCACCATTGACCAAGTGTGCGGGAGCTGCGGGGAGGAGCTTGGTCAGTACCCTGTGGTGACTATGGAAGGTGGCAACCCACTGTCCGAACTGGAGATAGTGCGGGTGCTTCCCACAGGGCTCGCGTTCGCCGGGTTCGTGCAATCGGCAAACTGGTACCAATACGCGGTATCCGGCTTTAGATTCTTCGCTTCCACCTTCAGCGTGAAGTCCACATCATAGCTCGTGAACGCATCGCCAGAAGCGAGGGGCCGACCTGCGAGCTCGGGATTGTCGAAGACCTTGAAGGAGACGCAGACAGGAATACTTTGGTCAGGGAGCCCAAGGGGTACTGCACGAGTCCAGAGTAAGACGGAGTCATGGAAAGGATCACCCTGCGCATGAATAAGCACGCTTGATCACAATCAGGTGAGCGCGTGAAGATGGGTCCCCATACACTAGCCACTAGAGGTTAGATTGTATGCTTAGCCTTGGAACTGGAACTGGAAGAAGTGGACACATCAGCACGGACCTGAATGCGTGAAGTTCACCCCGCCACTGTAAATGTAGGGACTCTGAGCGATGAAAGGTCATACGATCAGGTTGGGTGCTGGTCCCATATAGATCCTCCCTACATCACTGAAGTCTCCGCCGTAGAATGTCGGATAATGTTCATCCGTGAAACCGTCGGCGCTCTGCGTGTCAGAGAGCTGTCGCTTGACGAAGCTGAGATGGCGGGCTCGCAAGGCTCGAGTGTTATGCGAAAGCTATTCCATACGCAGGAGAGGTCGCAAGCGCTACGTCAGACACGTCGATAGTTCCCGAGACTGACGATAGCTCACCTGAGGAGTATTCAAGAAAGGAGACGAGTACGCCAAGTTGCGATCGAATAGCTCAGTCGCATCCGCGAAGATGGAGAACGCAAGGGATGCTGCCAGTAACGAGAACATAGCTGTTGCGGCAACCGATGCGTCCGTGCGGTGGTGAGCTCCGACCTACAAGCCCACCTATCAGTTCTGACGGCGTGGCAAGGCAGCAGTCATTGCTAGGAATCGAGGCCGGCGGAAGCCTTCCCGAGACGAATCAAACCTGTGCCCTGAGCACGTTCGTCCGACCCGATCATGTATGGATTGCGGTGTGGTAACGTCAGTGGCGGAGATGAACTTAGAAAAGCTCAAACCATATTGGTGCCGGGGATGTCGGCCAACGGAGCGATGACTTGCACGCGTACGGGTTCTCTTACGTGCAAGTCGGCTTTGATAGACATGTGAATGGGCAACTTCGAGCATCTTAGATGGCGCGGGCATATATAGAGCAGTTCAGGGATGACTCACGCGACCAGAGGATGTTGGACGGCATCTCAGTATGCGTTCAGTCCATTGTGATATGGACTGCCGGTATGGTTGAGGAGACGCTAAGCACTTGAAGCCGCGTATGACGACTTATGCGATGAATCGACAAAGTGATGCACGCTTGACATCTCACGCACGCCTATCTTACAAATAGACATCGTACAATGCAGGGATACTCTCGATACTGGACTGGCGAGAAGCGTCAGTCGTTGATCATCGGAATGCGAATAATCAGCAGTAGATACATACCAAAGGGGAGAGATGACGGTCTCTGGATCGGTTCAAACAAGCGCGGGGAGCGTTACACTGGACCTGTCGTTCTGCTCTACAACTTCGACATCTCCGCCGGATGGCCGTGTTCCGGGCCAAAATTGAACGATACCCCTTCTTGCGCTTCGAGCAACTGGAAGCGCGACAACCCATTAAAATAGCCAGCGTACATCGTACCGACGACGCCGTGAGTGAACGCGGCCTCCTTCGCGGGTATCTTCTTGGTCTTCTGACCGGTACCGGCAGCCGCGGCATCGGCGGCAAGCTGCACCTGGCAGGATTTTTCGAGGGAGACGTAGAAGTGGACCGTTGCTTCGATGCTGTCTGTGGCGACGAGAAGGCCGTGGTTCTGACCTCGCCGTGAGCGAGTTAAGCTATGAGACGTGAGCGACGAGCGCAGCTGACCTGCAAGATAACAGCCTAAAAAGAGCATCAGCACCTTCTTTGTTCATCCTTAGGCAGTTCTACATACCTTCTTGTTACCCAGGGCCTTCGCGATATGCGCGCCCTCCTGCTCGTTCAGCACCACACCGCCGTACTGGTCATACAGTCCGTGGTCCTGCCAGTGGATAGGGTTTAAGCCGAACTCTAGGGAGCACGATGTCTCACACATGCCACGCACCTCGAAAAACGCACAGCTATCCTGCGTGATGATGTCGAGCGGCTTTCCGAGAGTCGAGAACGCGCGTCCATACACGGAGTGGGTGTGCGCCGCGCAGTTCACGTCAGGACGCTTGCTGTGGACGGTCGAGTGGATCATGAATGCGGCTCTGTTGAGCAGCGTGTTCGGCCCGGACTCCGCGATTTGCACGTTCGCATGGTGGTCTACAAGGAGGAGGTCCTGCGGTTGAATGAGGCAGAAATGCTTGCCCTAGGTTGCATAGATGAGCGGCGCATAAGCTGAGAGAATCACGCTTTACGTACGAATGGGTTAACCCAGAAGCAGTCGGGACGAATTGGGTCCTTTCATACGAAGTGAGCATGGGCTCCGTTTGCTACCAATTCTCGCTGCCTGCTCACCCGGACGGTAATGTGGCCTGCAACACCTTCATCGTATCCCAGGTTCCCTGTACAATGAATGCATAGTGAATAGGACCATGCATACGCGAGCATACGTAAACGGCGTACCGAAGATTCTGAAGGCTTGAGCGAGGCGGAACTTGATGTACTCGCGTTCGAGTTGCTTGGAGCTGAACTTCGGAGGCGTCGGGAGGATACCGATAGCAGAGGCATGCCTGGCACCCTCATAGGGGGCCACAATCTCGTTCGTAGAGGACATCATCGTGTGCGGGACGGTCTGTGGCTGAAGAAGGGGTAGCCCTAGCTCACGGCCTGCAGACAGTCATGGGTCCTATATAGAGCTCGAACGGCGACCTCTCATGCTCGTTCCAGCAACCTGGTTCCATTAGTGTCGTGAACGCAAGGGGTGCTCCTGAGATACGCGTATCAGCTGGACGAGCGAGATATATATGCATGCAGAGTGAGAGAAAGAAGGAGAGCCTCGCGCTAGACGCAGCACCGCATGCGCTTCGATTGGCTTGCCCTGCGCGCGGCTTGAGTGCGGCTTGTCACAAGCACGCTCGGCCGACGCGTCAAAGGGTCCTCGAAGACGTCCCAGTTGCGTCCCAATAGCAACTCGACATGCGGATTAGAGGAACGGTACTCGGGCATCCACATCCACTCATTTGACCTGAGAATCCTGGGCGGATAGATTGTTCAGTGGTAGGGCACTGCTTGCAATGGATGTACACATAATCACTACTACTACCGTGATAATTGCACTACTTTCTACGCGCACTAGCCTCTCAACGCGCCCCGACCTTATTACCAGGTAAGTATGGCGCCAGCGCGTCTCCGAAACAAATCCCGGCATGCGTGCGCAGATGCCTCCTCAGCGCATCCTTCCGACTGAACACCTTCCGGCATCCGCCCACCATGTAAAGTCCCTCGTACAGAAACGGCTCCTCCAGCAGCACGGCGGTCGGTACTCTGCACTCCTGCGCGTCGATGAGCGGGACCCCGCAACAGACCCAGAGCGCTTCATCCGTGTTGGTCGGGCGCGTGTGCGTCGCGATGTGCCTCTTGAGATCGGGGCTGCGCTTCTTGCGCTGGACGTACGAGCAGTACGGACACTTCCACGGATTCGTTGGGAGCCAGCCCAGGGGACTAGTAGAGGTCGCTGGAGATACCACAGCGTTTCGGCGAGGGCAATGAACGAGCTCTGAAGGCGACGAGTGGCGGGATGAGGATGCGGAAGCGCAGGCTTTGGGGTAAGGTGAACGCGTGCTACCACCAGTGCCACGCTTGGAACGCCGACCGGAGGTCTCAGAAGCTGGAGGGGCGCTCCCAAGTTCAGATCCTGAGACACTTGAGGTGTCCTGGATGGTAGTCGGCGTGGGTGCGGGATTGACAGGGGACAATGAGGCAGGAGGTGGAATCGACAAAGAAGCGCCGCTCTCAGGGGAAGATGGATAGATGAGGGCGTCGGCAATGCTCGAGTATGAGCTTTGGTAGATGGTAGGAGCGTAGGTCTGGAATTCCTTTGCATGTGTGGCGGAGTACTCCGCAGCGGAAAGCGGGACGGGGTGGGGGTGGTGGATGGGTTCGTCAAGACCGGAACGTACATTGCATTGATACACCGCTGAGAGATCTGAGTGCTCGAAACCGGACGCGTACCAGCGTGTATACTGGTCATGGGGAGATTCGGTTTGGCCATCGAAAGGTGATACCGCATTCGGGATGGAAGGGTCGTAGACGGAGGTGCCCAATGACGCCGATGTGGATGGTACGACATGGTCTACAGAGACTGCAGAGCTGTCACGTTGTGTCGCAAGACTGGGACGAGATGATCAGAGGGGTTGTCATGACGGCTGCGATGAGCACGTACTAGTTATCCGAGAGCTCTGCCCCGAAGTGTATGTGCGCGTTGTGGTACGGATATTGCAGGCTGTCCATGGAAGCGGTATGTCCGCACGCATCAAGTATAGCAAAGGTGGCATGCAAAAATGCTTGAGAGTAGCCATAGACACATGTCTGGCTATCCTGGAGAGGGAAGTGGTTGCTCGAAGAGGGCAGAGGAGTGACGGGGGAGTCCACTGGCATCTCGCAGGATGGATAGGATCCGGGGGGGAGCTGGGGGTGGTGTGGGATGCATGGCTGGTGTAGGCTTTATGGCGTCCGAGAGAACGGTGAGGTACGCCTGTCGTTGTGTGCCGGGATGCGCGAGCAAGACCGTCTTTGCCAAACCTGGCCGCAGGATGCAGCACCAGCAGTACCCCTTCAGCTAATCACACCGATATATCACATATGAGGGTGATCTTCCCACGACTCCTCCCAGATCTTCCCTTTGCATGTCGGGCGCCTCTGTTCACTTGAGCGTCTATTGCCTTTCGACCGCAAGGCGCTTTATTCTTGACATGTCTGCTTGACAGAGTACACTCGAGAACGTCGTGATCAATACGAAGTTCTCTCCGTCATCTGGCTCACTCATGTCCCCAATCCGGGCATCGTTCACACTGATACGGGTTTAGGTCCTATGTGGTTTCGGAGAGCCCACACATTGCGACGCAACACATCCTGTTTTTACAGTATGCAAGGGAAACCACGACATGATATACTACACGGTCAAGATACAAGATGCCCCAAAGGTGCCTCGTCACGACTCTTGATACTTCAGAGCCTTGCCTGCTTCGTCTGCGTCCCGCGCGCGAAGTCGAATGACACTCCCTCCTGCACTTCCAACAGCTCGAAATGGGGGCGTCCGCTGAACCAGCCGCCGTACATAGTTCCGGTGATCTTGTACACCATCTCCGCCTCCTGCGCGGGGATCTCGATAGGCTTTCGTCCCATGCCAGCTGCGGCCGCATGGGCGGCGAGCTCGACTTGGCAGCACTTCTCCATCGTGATGAAGAAGTGAACCGTCGCCTCGATGCTATCGGTCGCGACGAGGAGACCATGGTTCTAGTGACTCGTGAGCACGATTCGTCCGCTAAGGCTTGCCATGCACTAGAGCTGACCTGCAATATCACCGCCTGGGTGGAATGTCAGACCTGTGCAAAGGCACATCGGTGAGACCGCCACGTACCTTCTTAGAGCCCAGCTTCTTCGCGATGTGCTCCCCTTCTTCTTCCCCGATAACGACACCACCATACTGATCGTATACAGCGTGGTCCTTATTGAATACGTTAGCCAGGATAACGCCATACTCTGTTGTAAAGCACTGACCTGATAGAAAGCGCAGCTGTCCTGCGTGATCATGGCTAGCTCCTTGCCGAACGCTGAGAATGCGCGCCCGTACACAGAGTGCGAGTGGGCAGCGCAGTGCACGTCGGGGCGCGCTGCGTGTATAGCAGAGTGTATCATGAACGCTGCTTTGTTGAGCAGCGTGTTGGGACCTGACTCGGCGACCTGTACCTGCCCGTGGTGGTCTACGAGGATGAGGTCCTCCGGCTGCATCATAGAGAAGTGTTTGCCCTTCGGAGTTGTGTGAGCGGATCCCATCCTGACAGAGTTCATGAGTCGGGGACTGAGGCCACTCACGAAGGGGTTCACCCAGAAGCAATCCGTGCGGATGACATCCTGAGTGACTGATGAGCAGTGCTCTCCTGAAGCGGGGCAATCTCTTTGCTCACACGGACAGTTATGTGCCCCGCAACACCTTCATCGTAGCCGAGTTTCCCTGTTAAGAATTAGCAACCTATGGTACACACTCACTCGTCCACTTATGCATGCCGCTCACCGAAAATCCTGTAAGCCTGTGCAAGGCGGAACTTCAGAAACTCGCGCTCCTGCTGCTTGGAGACGAACTTTGGGGGCATCGGCATCGCCCCGATAGAGACACTGCTGCTCTTTCCCATGTATGAGCTATCGCTCGTAGCAGTAGCATCGGAGGACATTGCAATGTATAGGACTTGGACACAATGCGACAGTCTGAGGGCAAGTAGGAGGCGGCACGAACGATCTGAGGTATGCAGGGGCCCGCTGTAATATAGGGTGTCGCCTACTCCGCCGGCAATGTACACTCCCTAGGTCGCCGGTCCCCGATCATAAGGTGCTGCGCCGAGGCTGGGAGCGTCAGCTGGACGCGCAGGACTTGCGCGCATTGTGGGAGGCGGCAGACAGGGGTGAGAGTGGTCAGGCGGAGTCGGAGTCTATCATGGCTCGGTCCACGACACTCCGACTTTCACGGACTGCTGTGGCTGCAGCTACATGATAGAAGTGCATGACACTGCGCTATGCATACAACAAGTGCACGAAGGTAGTTTGGCGTAGGATAGTTATTTATGAAGGCTGTAAGATGGATCTGAACCGACGACCAGGATGTAATAGTAATGTATTGCGATCGGTCTGCTGTCAATGTTCGCTGTTGAGCTAGAGGTAGTCCTCGTACTCGCGGAAACCGTAGTAGCGGCGGCCACGGGTAGGTCCGTGGTAATCTACACGGCCGGACAGATGGCAGGTGGGATTCAGGTGGGATGCAAATCTAGTGGATTACAACGGCAATCATGTAAGAATCCAATTGGAAGTTCACTTGGATTCCGCCCGCCAGGAAATCAGCTGGGAAACAAACTAGCGCCACCTGGATTCCAGCGATCGCATCACTGGCGCATCTCCATCCACCTTGCATTCAAGAGTCTGGCTGCTGGCTCGCTCGAATACGCACTTTGCGCTTTTCCGACGGGCTCTGGGGTGATGTCTCAGGGGGGTCTCGGGCGCTCGACAGCGACCTCATCTTGTCTCCAACGTCCACGTCACCAAGGTCTTTGACTCTCCTCGTCTGCCCCTCTCTCTGCTCCTGCTGCCCTTCTATTGCCCTTCGTGTCTACTACTGAGTACTGAGTCTCTCCTGTTTACATCACTCCACACTCCATTGCTCAGAATATGTCAAGCTCTCGTGAGCCACGGTGGTGAGTCATCTTGCCTGTATCCATCCATGCCGGCAGCCAGCTCAGTGCGACACCTGCGACCTCGTGCATGGCGGGACTCCAGTCTTCTGCTCATGACCTCCTAGAAGTAAGTGTCCTGCATCAGCTATGCTGATTTCGCTCCCGAGGCCATCCTGCCCTACTACGTAGTCAATAGTACCCCGCCGTTGCCAGTGTCATATGCGTGCGTTAACGGCCTTCGTTTGTACTTAGCATGTACTGCTGCCATTGAATAACAATGACCATTATCTTATTTGTTACGGTACTACTCGAATGCTCAATATGAGGGAGGACTGGGGCTCGATGTGCAGCTCATGCCTGCGGCGGCGGGTGCTGCACTGGGGTTGCTCCAGGTCACGATTGCCATATTTGTGGCTAGTTTTTCTTTCGGTTTCCATGAGGTCGAACCTTGGCGAATCAATGGTCAGGTCGTTGGAATCCAGGGGTTTTCCGGACAGGTGGATTCCAAGTGATCTCGCGCTGGACGCCAGTGATTTTATTTCCATTTGGATTCCACGCGCGGACTGTCCGGCGGTGTAACAGAAACATAACAGTCAGCTTCCTCACATCCCACGTACGCCGAGCGCACTCACAGGAGCTGGTATCGCGAACAGGGCTCACGCCGGCGACGTCGGCCAAGTTGAGGTATCCCTCCATGGAGCGAGCAGCGGCTTTTCCGCCCGCCGCAGTTGTAATGACCCACGTCGCTCGGCAGAAAACACAGGTTACGCCACCCTTTGCAGCCTTCGCCCCTATGACACATGGGACATCAGTCTCCGGACCTACAGGCCTTACGTGCGAGGCACAACTCACATTGCTGGAAGCACTCCTTGTGCAAGCCATTGCCGCACTCTTCGCAGAACGTCAGGAGTTTCTCTGCTGCATTATGCATATTCTCGTAGCAAATAGGGCAGTCGTCGTCCTCGCCTGGAAGGCGTTTCTTCCCGCCCGTCTGAGAGCTGGAAGCGACGGCCTTGCCGGTAGCTTGGGCATATGCATTACGGATGCGTTCATGAGCTATGGCTGCGGGCGCACGTGGTGCATTGGCGAAAATCTCTTCGAGCTCGGACGTCAGAAGTGCCCTGGCATAAGGTGAGCTCAGGGACGATGGCGCGGAAAATCCAAGCGCACTTCTGGTACCAGTGAACGGACTTCTGGGTGACCTGGAGAACTGCATCAAACGGTGAGCAAAATGCTGTACCCTTGTATGGCGACCTTAGCGATTACCCTTGAGGAAGATGAAGAGCTGAGGGGATTCATCAGCCGATTTGGTAAACCGTTGAAGACATCCGCCACCTACGATATGTTTGCAGTGGTTGCCTTTCATGGCGTCCGGACCTGCGGAACTACAATCGGTAACCAGCAGATGAGCTTGAAAACAACACTGACAGGTGCACGACGGCTTCTTGTCGATTACGACCGTATAAACCTGCAACATGAAAATGAGCCACTGCGAGATACATCATAGCCACACTTCCTCTGTACACGTACATTCCCGGTTGAACCCAACACACTGAACTCCTCCCTGAGTTCATTGCCTTCTCTCTTTCGGTCTATCATGAAGAACCTATCATAAGATAATCAGCGTGGCGATAAAGGAACAGCGAGATTCGCCCAAACCTCTGGGCCATCACTCTGTGAACGCGCTCGATGATATTCTGCGGACATGCCTTCTTAAAGATGGCACCGCGTTTCTCAGGAACGGGAGCGTTAGGGTCCTTGACTTTCCGCTGCCTCTTCGCGGCTGGCTTCTTTGGCGGCGAGTCTGGCACGATAGGATTCATGGACGAGCCGGCCACAGCGGGATAGCTCGCGGAGTAAGCATAGCTAGACGAGCCCATCGCCGTGGACGCCCAGTCAGAATACGGGTCTTCGGTCGCTTTTCTCTTTCGCGGGGGCATTGCTGGATACTGCTAGACGCGGAGCAGGCGGAGGGTGTCGCGAGGTCGCGTTTGTCAAGTTGTGGCGAAGGCAAGACGCGCTCTCGGACTTTGGCTCTCTCCCCGCGTCGGGGATATTCAAATTCCCACGACATGCTACTCCGGCTCATCTCGTCCTCCCTCGCCTGGCTTAGAGACCAGGCCTCTGCCAAAGCAGAAGATGCCCTCATAGCCGTGCTTGCAGCGGGGCCAATACCTCAGCATGTCGCTTTCATTCTGGACGGAAACAGGCGGTATGCGCGGAGCAAGGGGATGCATGTCAAGCAAGGTCATACCGACGGCTTCTACACCCTACGGAAGGTGTGCCCTCCGTGTCAGGCGAGGTGTACGCGTGCTTGACACATGTACAGATGCTTGAAATATGCATTAAGCTGGAAGTACGCTGCGTGAGCGCGTACGCCTTCTCCATAGAGAACTTCAAGCGGTCCCCGGAGGAAGTGACAGCGCTCATGGACCTTGCGGAGGAAAAGCTGCTCGAGCTGTGTCAGAGAGGGTGCGTCTCTACATGATTTAATGTGTCCAGACGCCTGAACTGCGGTCAGAGATATCCTAGACCAGTACGGTATACGGCTTGTAGTCGTCGGTCACAGGGACATGTTGCCAGAGAGGGTTCTGGCCGCCGCTGAGAAGGCCGAAAACATGACCAAGAACAACAACAGGTATGTCTCCCGCCTCACGCATAGAAATGAATACCGACCCGGGAACAATACCGAATCAGAGCCATCTTCAACCTCTGCATGCCTTACACCTCTCGGGACGAGATTGCCACTGCAGTGCAGTCGGTAATCCAGTCACGCTTAGACGACGACGCAGATGACACGTAAGTGCGTCTGCTCGTCCAGTTCCTTCAGATCACTAACCCCGGACCATAGCGAGATTACTGCTGAGGAGATCGACGCCCACCTCATGACTTCTGTCGCCGGGAGCCCGCCCTTGGACATCTTGGTCCGCAGCAGTGGGGTCAAGCGCCTCAGCGACTATATGCTCTGGCAGGTATGTCGTCTTGCCCCCTCCCCTGACGCCCGTCATGCTCAGAACTGCAACGTAGTGCTCGGAAGATACTCAGCTTCAGTTCTCATCCACTTATTGGCCCGAGTTCGGCATATGGGACTTCGTCCCCATGATCCTGGACTACCAGCGGAAGGTCTGGTCGAAGGCTTGATATCACCTGGTTATCCTCTTCGTTTGCTTTCTAACTTATTATCTTGATCTTCGAGCATTATTGTCGCTTTGCAACTGCCAAATCGCACATACAATATACCTACATATGCATGTCCTATATACCATGTGGGGATGAGCGAGAGCGAGACTAGCTACGGAGATAACAGCATGCAGGAACAACAGAAACAGACGCGAAACAAGAACAACGACAAAGCCAGCTAGATACAAACACAATAAGAAGACGTCGGTCCCAGTGAGCTTACACGCTACTACGAATGCTGCACGCTCTGCATCGGCGGTGGCGGAGGCGGCATGAGGATCTCCGGTTGTCGGTCGGACATGTGTTTCACGGACGCAATGAGACGGAGCACAGGCTGGAACGCCGTCCACACCTGTTCGCAGATGTCCTCCTGCTGCTTGCAGAGCGCCTCGTCCACCCCGCGGCGCACTGCGCTAAGCCCCGCGTGTAGCGCGTCGCGCAGCTCCGGACGGAGGATAGGCAGGATGTGCATGGTGAGCTCGTCGAACGTAACGGCGGGAGGGAGGGGCGGTGGTTCTCGCTGCTTGTGCTCCTGCAGCTTCTGTCGCAAGGCCTTGAGCTCCTGACAGTTGTGCATGATCGTCTTGGACACTTCCTCCTGTTGCGAGGAGAGCTGAACAAAGCAGTTTTGTGAGCCAGTCAACAGGCGGTGCAAAAGCATTTGTGACCATACCTCATCCAGCTTGATCCGCATCTCAGTCTGGTCCACAGCAAGCTGATGGTAGGCGAGGTCTTTCGTTAAGTTCCTTGCCTTCTCCGCCTCCATCTGCTTCAGCGTCCTTGCAAGCCGTTCATTGCATTCCGTGAGCTGTCGCTGCAGCTCGGCGGACTCCTTCGACAGCTCCGCCCGAGTCTTCGGAGGCGGAGGTCGCACCTCGCCATCCTCTAGCGATTTGTCAAACGCATCGCCCACGGTGTCGGGTGCCTGGAGAGAAATGCCCAGTCGCTGCTCCAGTGCCCTGAGGGCTACCGACACTTGTTCATCCATCTCCGGACGGGAGACGCGTAGTTCCTCGAATCGGTACTCCAAGTCGCCCATCTTCTCCTCGAGCTCCTCCGCGGCGGCGATTGCGGATGCCGCTCGCGACTGCGCCTCCTGCAGCGCCGCGGCCCTCGCCTCCGCCTCCGCTCGCGCGGCAGCTTCCGCTTCCTCCTTCGCCTGGGCAATCGCACGCGCAGTGTCTTGATACTGTTGAACGGTGGGACGTATGCTTTCCATCCACGTCTGGATCTCGGCCACCCATTGGCGAACACTCTCGATCTCTGGAGAGGAGATCGGTTCCAAGCTGGAAGACGGGCCATCAATCGGAAATCCTGCCAATTTCTCCAGACACTCGTCGAATCTCTTCTGTGCGTGGCGCAGCTTGCTGTCGTTCTCGGAGCGTACCTTCTCGATCTGCGCGTGCGCGGCGACCATAGAGGCGCTGCGGTACTGGGACGAGCGCTGCATGGCGCGTTGCCTCTCGCGCAACTCGTTGAGGCGCTTCAACTCGTTGCTCAAAGCGACAGCTTTCGTCAGAATGCTGGACATACCCGATCAACTCTGAACTGGGTGGCACTTGAGAAACTAATGATGACATACCGAACGTAGCGTTTCCATGTACCGAGTGTCGTGTTGGGTCGCTCTTCGACAGGACTCGGGGCAGGCGAAGCCGCTCTTGATGCTGCCCTGGAACCGGCCCTCGACGAATCCTCAACTTCGGCCATATTGACTTCCCTTGAGGCGTCTCCCATCGGCTCAGAGACTACATCCATCTTCTCTGCAGGAGTGTACTCTGGGAAGGAGAAAGGGTTGCTCTTCGAAGATGACGAGCCGCTGGGGCCCGCGAGCGACACGGGTACGGGCACTCCCCAGCTGAGCGTGCACGTCTCCTCCCTCCGCGATTCCCTCGACACAACGGCTGCGGCGACCTCATCGGACGGCGAAGCTGCTGCTCCGGCGGTCTGGCTGCTGGGTGTCGTACTCAGACTAGGTCTTCGGCGAGGGTCAGGTGGTGGGCCGCGATCTCTCTGCGGACTCCGCTGAGGCGACCGGGGAGTGCGAGGCGTCGAAGAGGGAGCTGCGTCCCTATTCCTGGAGGCGTCGCCCCAAACGACCGACTCTGCGGCCCGCGTCTCCTGGTCCGGAGATGTTTGGCCTGCAGGAGGCGGAGACGGGGGCGGTTGTCCCCACGTAATGGTTGATGGCTCCGGAGGCACGTTCCAATCCACAGTCGGGTTACTCCAGTCCAGAGAGGGCACGCCCGCGGACGAGGACGCATCGGCAGGTACGCCCCAGGTCGCAGTGCTCTGCGCCGGTCCGCTCGAGCTCGCCTCGGTCGCATTGTTGTCAGCGTTCCCTGTGTCCCACGAGGTTCCGCCTAACGAGCTTGGTCCCCAATCCGATGCCAGGCTAGCCAGTGCGCGGGGGGCGGTGGGCGGTGGCGCCGCGCTAGCCGAAGCGTCCGGCCGTCCTCCTGCCGCTCCGCCCCTTCCGCCCCTTCCTCTATCGACGCCGCCTCCGCCCCTCCCCCCTCGTTGATTCCACCCACCGTCGCGCGGCCTGTCCGTTCGAGGGAATGCCTGGCCCTCTCCTCTTGGCACAAACGCCGTACGGGGTTTCGGAGCGATGTTCCATCCCGACTCGCTGGGGTGGACAAATGGGCAGTCGGGCCCTCTGCTGCAGCCGCGGCCTATCGGCGCACCCGAATCGTCGTACCACTGGGAGGTACCGGGGCGAGCGGTGAGGTCCATGGGTATGCGGGAGTTGGAGAAGATGTGCAGCACTCACCCTACAGCGTACGAAGGGCATATATGTCGATCAGTCCGCCAGGGTCCTTCGCGGGATGTATGACGGGAGGTGAGGTAGTGGTGACAGCGGGGGTCGGCGGGGGTCGGCGGGGAAGAAGCGTCGGAGAAGAAGCGTGTGCTGCGGCAGACAAACCGGCTTCTGGAGCACACTTCTACTTGAGACCGTTAACATGTTGCGCATGGCCACAAAAGAACAAGAAATAGGGCGCGCCTCGTCCAAAGAGACTGCGCACTCGCAGTGCGTTCGACAGGCAGGCGACGGGGACGCTTGTGGATTGGCCGTTTGGCGGTGTGCGGCCCGAAGTGTTTAATGTGTCTTTTCGTCACAACGGCCAAGTTTGTTCCTTGTCCCTCAAGTCCTCTGCCCAGAAAAGTGGAAGACCAGCAGCCAGGTAGCGTGAGGAGCAGGGTTGCGTGTGGGAGGGTTATGCAACAAGGCCGCTCCGGACAGGGTGGGTGGCCGGAGGGCACTCAGATTCGCAAACCGATCCCGATCGCTTCAAACCCTATCGCGATCTGCCGCACGCACCTCCAAACATGGTAGATCCCGACCTCCGGTTCATTATACAACGCTCGCACGCATTGGTTACGTCTGTGTGCGTGTCGAAAGGTCAATGCATCTGATGATGGCACGCTCAGCGGCATGAAGAGTTCGAGTCCAAGATTCCCGTAACTACCGTAGATACAGCTATCCTAGCTCGAAGTGGTTTACTCTACAGATATATCCCAGCACTCATCACCGTCGTCACCCTTTACAAAGAGCAGCAGTCGAGAAAACCGTAAGATGCCATCCTGATTGGGACCTCCATCCAAGTCAGTCGTAGTCGTAAGTAAGAGGTGCGTGGTAGCTAAGCACTAGCCAGTGGACTGCGCAGCACGCGCGGGTACGGAGGGAGCAGGTTTCGCAGCGGGTTCGAGAGGTGAGACGATAGGGCAGGGGGAGCAAAAATACAGCAACAATAGTAGATCGAATAAAGTGCCAGCCATCAAGGAAGGGAGAAAGCGGAAGCAATAACAAAAGAGAGGACCTCGTACATTCAGGACATCGGGACATGATCGTTCGTCACACGCTCGTCAACGGGTGTCCATTGCGGGCACTTCACCAGCCTCCCCACCACCTCTTCGGGGGCCGCTTCCTGGGGTTGCGCATCATCGTCACGGTCGTCTCGACTTCCTCGGGTTCGAGGACCTCTTCCTCGACAACGACCTCGACCGACGTGGTCTTGGGGATGTGCGTGGTTGAGGATGACGACATGATGTTCGGGGTAGGAGAAGCGACGCGACGAGTGCTGGCAGGCGGAGGAACGGTGACCTGCGTCGGGACCGTGTGGTGCTGAGTATGCGTGACGGTCCTGGTCTCGGTCGCAATCTCAATCGCAGTTTCCGTAAGAATAATAGGCGGGGGAAGTGGAAGGGCCTGCAGAAAGAAGAAAGCGGGGTCAGCGTACTGGTCGAAGACGGTAAGGGGCGAAGTAGTCTGATAGCCAGTCTGCACTCGATGGGAAACAGCCGTCGCAATAGGAAGCCGTCACACTGGGTGACGGCGCGCGACCCAGCGTCACGTGGGCGCGACTTGAACACGCGTCTGGCATACGGATCGATCAAGACGATGGTTCGAGTGCAGACAGGCTATCAGCATACACTGGGACGCGGGGGAACAAGCTGACAAACACCGTGGTCCCCCAAGCCCGGGACGAAGGGAGGGGAGGGACGCGACAAATGATACGAACTGTACATAAGTGGCAAGCAAGAAGAGAAAGGAAATTGTTGGCATGAGTTCCCCCTTCGTCTCAGAGCTCGGAGCGGCGCTGCTGGGGTGGAGGCGGGGGTACCTTGGGTTTCCGTCTCGCGCCGCCAGGTACGGTAGGTGGCTCATTGTAGATGTACTCTTCCTCAACCGTCTCGGGTTGGGCTTCGTTGAGCAGCCTAAAGTCATGCCAGATGTCAACATAGTTACGAGTCAATCGAGGAGTGATTAAACGTACACAAGCTGTTCCATGATCCAGCTCTCGCGTCTTGAAGCGTCATGTTCGCGGCGGTTGACGGCCTCCTCGCGGCGGCTGATTTCGCGCTCGCGCTCAGCGATTTTGAGCTCGCGATCGAGGATGTCTTCAGCGCGAATGCGAGCCTGGTCCCACCATCCAGGCGGGGTGAGGGACTCCTCCTTGACCACCTCCTTGATGACGGTTTGGACAGGCGGAGGAGCCTCGGTGACCTTTTCGAAGACGGTGGGGCACGGAGGGCAGACTAGAGGTGATTGCGTCGGCAGAACACCGCCGGGAGCGCCGGCGAGGAGCTCAGCCTCACGACGAGCGACCTCTGCCTCGCGGACGGCGACATTGCTCTCACGAGCGAGGAGCGCTTGGGTGCGCTTCGGCGTGATGATGCCCCAAAAACCTTGGCCGTTGGGTTCTCCGCCTGCAGCGGCGGAGGCGGCGGCGTTCTGATTCGAGGGGAGTGAAAGCATGACGGCCAGGACGGCCAGGACTAGAGAGAGGACGAGGAGAAGGGTCGTGGAGGAAATCGTGCGATGGTGGTGGTGACGAGAGGAGCGTTCGCTGCGCTCCCTCTCCCGGTGGGAGGAAGAGGGCTGGGCCATCCTGACGCTGACGGAGTGCGAGGGCGACAAGGATGTGGAAGTAGCGGCTCTGAGCGTGGACGTTATGGTGGGAAACGGAGCGGGGGACAGTGGGTAGCGCAATTATCGGAATGGAGGGGAGGACGGAATGGTCGTTAGAGATGAAGGGGGAGAACAAGAGGGGGCGCGCGGAGGAAGGGGAAGGAGTGCAAGGAGGGAGCAGCGGACGAGTTGACTTTTGAACTTGGTTCGTTTTTCCTAAAGCGGTAATTGGTACATAAACAGGTCACAACATAACCCCAACACGTGTCGGGAGATTTTCCCACCCGCTGATTTATTGTCACACTTTGGGGCTGTTCCTTCCCATTGGATTTTCGTTCCACGAGGCGACGGCGTGTGGGTGGGTTGTCAACCAATCACAGGTCTTCCCTTTGTTTCTCCGACGGCGGAGACGAGAACAAGGGTGGCTGATGTGGCGGAAGGGGAGAGGCTGTGAGGAACACGTCACGTCACACATGCCCACGGTCGAGACGCTCGATCACGCACGCGTCCTCCGTGCCACCGTCGCGTCTTCTCTCGGACACTCTCGTCGTCGGTGCCTGCCATGTCCTCCCTCCGCCGTCTCGCGCAGACAAACGCCGCCGTCTCCGCATCGCCCAGAGCAAGCGGCTCGACAAATGCCTCCACTGCCGCGTCCCCCTCCACACCCGTCCGCAACCGCGCCCGGCTCGTCTACCCAATCTCACCGGTCACTTCGCCATCTTTGTCTGCATCCCAGCCTTTTGACTGGGAGGCAGCGAGGTCGAGGAGGCCACCACCGTATGGGACGCCGACACCAGCGAAACGGAGGAGCAGGGCTAGCGATGTTGGCACTCCGGGATTGGGGACCCCGGGCAAGCGTGTTGTCCGCAAGAAGTCTCTGTATGACAGGTGAGTTATGGTCCAATACAGCCTGCAGAACCTACGCTACAATGCTTGTGCTGCATATCCGAGATGCCTGAGCTATGCATTCAGCCTAGCCTCCAGAAGGCCATACCCACATTCGCTATAATCTTATCTCTCTTTCTGCGAACATGTAACTCAACTGTCCCTAAATGCTCTCAGAATCACCTCGATACCCTCGCAAATAGCCTTTGAGATATCTCAGTTTCCAAACAACGTCCCGCTTCCCTCGCCACAGAACTCAGCATGGATCATCGGTGGGACAATGCACTTCCTCCACCTCTGCGTGCGCATCTCCCGCATCCGCAGGGTGCCCGACTCCGATCTCGGCTGGGAGGACATGTACAGAGAAGGAGAGGGCGAGTCGTGGTTTGACTGGGTGCGTACCACATCTTCGGCATTCGCTCATATACGGAGGTACTCACCGACTTGTAGACGGTCCCAATGACGTTCATCCTAGTTTCCGCCTCCATCATCAACGCGCTCTTCCTCTTCACCCGCACGAAGATCTACTACCTCAACCTCGCCAGCGAGCCGGTCTCCTCGCCACACGCCTCCTTCATCAAGCGTCCGCGCACGCCACACCGCACGTCCTCGGACGAGCTCGTCCCGCGCCGCCGCTCGATCCCCAGCATGCTCGCCGCGCTCCTTGGCGCGTTCTTCGCGGCGCTCTGGCGCGGGCTGTGCGTGAGCGTGCGCTTCCTGCTGAACCTGAGCCCGCCGAAGACGCGCCCGCCGCAGCCGTGGGAGGAGGACGAGCGCGTGCAGCAGCTCGAGGTGTGGACCCCCGGCGAGCTCGAGATGGCGCTGTTTGGGACGTACTCGCCCGTCCACGCGCTGCTGTGGACGGCCCTGACGAGCGCAAACTGGATGATGATGTTCCTGATTATGTTCGCTGTCGGCGTTCAGGTGAGATCCAATCGCGGCTGTTCACTGAAGACGTTGGCTGACCGCTTGACCCGGCAAGACGCGTGCGCTGTCCCGCTCCTACGAGGCCCTGTTGAAGGACAAGGCTATCATCGCAGCTGAGGTGCTGCACGAGTATGACGAGAAGGTGAGGGACTATTCACCACACGTCCTCGTCATAGCTGACGATCTGCACAGTTCGTCTACCCACGCGTCAACCCTGTGCGCAAGGACGCGGCGGTCATGACTCATGAATCAGAAATGGTCAATGTTTGGGAATGAGCGTACCAATTCATCTTTCTCTACACACATCCTCCATGTGTCCAAGCAGTCCTACACAATGTCTCGCTTCTGAACGCATTCGCACATGCTCTTCGCTGACTTGCACCTCTCCTGCATTCCCCACTTACACGACTCCAAACAACCTCACGTACGGAAAGGGTAGATTGGCGCATACAATATACAGGATATTACAACGTCTGCGCTACTCGTCTCGTCTGATAAACTTGAATCGTCGGCGGCTTACGCCTTCGCGCTACCGTTCGCCTCCTGGTAGAACTTCATCAAGTCCTGGACGTCCTCGCGGCTGCCGAGGAACACCGGGCAGCGCTCGTGAATGTTCGTCGGCACGATGTCGAGGATGCGCTTCGTGCCCGTCGTCGCGATGCCGCCCGCCTGCTCGGTGAGGAACGCCATCGGGAACGCCTCGTAGAGCAGCCGGAGCTTGCCCTTCTTGCTCTTCTTGTCGTCCGGGTAGCCGAAGATGCCGCCGTACAGCAGCGTGCGGTGCACGTCCGCGACCATCGAGCCGATGTACCGCGCGCTGTACGGCGACTTGCCGTTCGTGGGGTACTTGATGCTGTTCAGGTACTTGAGCACCGGCTCGTGGAAGTACATCGAGTTGCCCTCGTTAAAGGAGTAGATCTTGCCTCGCGGCGGGATCTTGATCTGCATTACGGACACAGCCCCGTCAGTCTCCGCCTATCAGGCGTCAGAGCGTTAGGTACTCACATCTGGGTGGGTGAGGATAAACTCGCCGAGCGAGGCATCGAGCGTGTATCCGTTCACGCCGTGTCCTGTGCTCAGAACCAAGTTCGCGGAGGAACCGTACCTGCCCAGCACGCAAATCAGCTCACGGGACCGCGTCTCTCTCGCACGCGCACTCACATCGTGTAACCGGCCGCGACCATCTCGCTGCCGGGCCTCAGCACATCCGATATCGTTCCCTTGGATCCTGGCGCCTGCACGCAAGCACGTTAGACGTGTTCTCACCAGGTCGGCGCCCTGCAGCCTCTTCGGGCATGCCTAGGGGTACCAGACGGGCGTCCACTCACGATATGGTAGATGCCAAAGATGGTGCCGATGTTCACACCGGCGTCGATGTTGCTGCTGCCGTCGAGCGGGTCGAACACGACGCAGTACTTGCCCTTGTACTTGTCCTCGATGATGACGGCCTCCTCGAGCTCTTCCGAAACGAGCACGGCGCACTTGCCGGACGCGCGGAGCGAGTTGACCATAATATCGTTGGAAAGGACATCGAGCTTCTTTTGCTCCTCGCCCTGCACGTTCGTTTCTCCCGCCAATCCGACGCTATACGACACGGGCAGTTGCGCGCAGAGCAGTGAGATCTCCTTATCAGTTACGGCGCGGTCTAGGGGCACTCACAGATTGATTAGACGCGCTTTCCGGACATTGGTAGCGATGAATTTGGACGTCGTCTGGATAGCAGTGAGGAGGAGGGTAAGGTCACCCGTGGCGGCGGCGCCGAGGCTGAACTGGTCGCTGAGGACATGGCTGGCGACGTTGTGTGCAGGAGGACGCGCACGCGCGATGGGCGATGAGATGAGCGCTCGCTCAAGGCATATGACGAAAGCGCGGGCAGACGTACCGGGTGAGCGTGATGAGGTCGGTGTTGGGCTGCTCCTCTCCAGACATGGTTGCGGACGGCGGGGTATGTGCGGGCGATGTGGACGATGAGAACGGGGGTGCAGACGGTGCTGAGAGGGTTTATAGCGGTGCGGAGGAGGACGGAGGGGAGAGACGAGGGTCGGGAACGCGGGGCACCCCTCTCCGCGGGCCACCCCATATCGCTTGCCTATTTGGGCAACCACCCCCACTTCACATGTCCTGAGCTCCGGCCAGCCCAGGACGCCTAGGCAATCTCTTTCCGACGGCCTCTGCGAAGTGCAACGGCTGATCAGCAACGGCGCGAGTCTGCATTACGCACTAGATTATGTAGGTATACAGTACCAGACAGCAGACGACCATCGACGCCAAACAGCCCAGCTCATCGCTTCCGCTTCATCCCGCTGCCCACCAGCGCAGTCCCCACCGGCTCCTTACCCTTGCGTGTCCGAAGCGGTATCGGGAACGCCTCGTCGTCCAGCCCCTCTACTATCATCACCTGCACTTCGTTCCCCGTCGCTGCCTTTGCCGCCTTTGCCCGAGCATCCCCAGTCAGATCGACCGGCGAACCTCCCTTGCTGGTGCTCTGGCTTTGGCCGCCACGGAGCTGGTATTCCCGCGGCCCGTGTTCCGGCCCGGACTCGTACTGGTCTTCCTCCTCCAGCTCGTCCTCGTCGTCCGGCTCGCCCTCGTCGTACAAGTGTACACGCCCGTCCGCCATATACCCGGGACTCTGATGCACAAGCGCAGCTGCGATCTCTGCTGTCAGAGTCGCCGCCATCCGCTCGCCGATCAGGGGATCGTCTGTCCCCCGTCCAGTCGACGCGATGTTCGGGTCTCCCTGGCTGAGCAGCGCTGAAAGCGTTCGAACCGATGCCTCCAAGTCCTGGTCCGCAGTGCTGCTGTCAGCCAGTTTCGGCCGCTTCGCTTTGAAGCTGTATTTACTGTAGAGGGAATGTCAGTATTATCGTGACTGATGACCGTCTGAATGCACACATGTTTGGATCCGGCTCCCATGTCGGATCGTGCGTTTTCATGTGCGCCGTCAACGTCGTCCGCCGTGTAAACGTCTTATCGCATCCCGGATCCTCGCATTGATACGGCCGCTTGCCCGTATGCGTCCGACGATGCCGTGCTAGACTGCTTGAGTCTCCGAAGGTCTTCCCGCAGTCAGGGTATTCGCAGAAGTGAGGCTTCTCTCCTGTATGCACTCGTAGATGGACGTGCAACGCGGACCGCTATGCAATCCTCAATACAAGGTCGTGCCATGATTACAGGAAGACTTACCTGGATGAAAGTCTTGCCACATCCTGGCTCCGGGCACACGAATGGCCGCTCCCCAGTGTGTATGCGCATATGTCGACAGAGATCGCTTCGCCGGCTGAAGGACTTCGAACACTGCTCACAGACGTGCTGGTTCGGCTTCCCGTTCTTATCCTTGCCGTCCTTTGGCTTCGACGGTTCCGCCGGAGGCAGTGTGGATGTAGAGGCGACAGGTTGCTCCTGCGGGGTAATAACGCTCTCATACGAAGAGGAGGCGGATGGTCTACCTGCGGGAGCAAGGGGCGGCGTGGATGATGAGGGTCGGATGTCTGGCGGCGGCGGGATGCTAGACGAAAGTGCCGCGGGAGGAGACGTTGGTTCGGGTTCAGGCGGAGGCTCCTGATCAAACTGCGTGAAGTGGTTGAGAATGTCGTTGATGTCCGTGTCCGTGAACTCCGGAGGATGTGACGAGGTCCCTGGACACTCGATGGGAGAAGACGAGCCCTGGACACCGTAGGCGTCTTCCCGTTCACTATCGCCCTCGTCATCAAAGTAGTAGTCTGACCCGTCGGTTGGGCTCCCTGAATGCGACAGCATCGGCACATTGTCGCTCGCCGGGTAGTGGAACGCGGGGGCGCTCCGTGTCGCCGTCTTCTCAACTTCTTCTTCCTTCCTTCGCTGCGCCAGCTCTGGATCCGCGGCAGCCATAGCCTCCGCGGCGCGCTCTTCTTCCGCTGCTTGAGCGTGCGCCGCCTGCAGTACCGCAGCAAGGCCGCTGAGATTCAGCCCGAGGACGCCGGCAAGCGTATCCACGTCGCGTTGGACATCTGAGATGTGGGGGTCGTCTTGTTGTGGCGGGTGCCCGCTCGAGGCGGGTTCGGGTGATTGGCTGTCATCTTGGCGGTGGTGGGAGGTCGCAGCAGATGCAGCGCTCAGGATGGCAGCCGTGTTCTGGTGGAGAAAGGTGGAGATTTCACGCTCGAGCTGTTCGATAGTGTAGCTTGGCATGCTGTCCCCGGACAGCGAGGCGGACAGCTCGTGGTCTTGGTGCTGCTCCTGTCTGTGGTCTGAATAGTGCAAGTCTGGGACTTCGCGCGACACGTGTGAAGATGGCTGGTGTTGGAATGGAGATGGTGCGGGGGGTGAGTGCGGACGCGAAGGCGATGAGATGGTAAGTGTGTGGAGATGGTGGTGTTGGTGGTCGTCGGGGAGGGGTTCGTCATGCACGACGTCCGAGAGAGCCAACGCGGGCTCGTTGTAATCGTGGTCCATTGCGCGAGATTTCGGCAACCAAAGCCGCAAGTAAGGACACGTAGAGACGTGTCTACGGGAGGATCTGTTGTTGGCGACGATATGGTCAGTCGCGCCACGACCATTAGGTAAGTATGGCGGCTATGCGCACCTGTTTCGTCTGAATCCGTTGCCTCTGTTACAGCGCTTGTGCGGGACGTTAGCTGGCTGTCCAGTATGCAGGGCGGGGACGCGTGAAGTGGACAGAATGGAGGGGGGCGAGTGGAAGGCAGCGCAGACGGTAGGCCGTGGAGAGAGACCTGCTATAACGCCGTGTTCCAACACATAATGGTCGTTTCGAACTCCGCCATACTAGCACTGCGCGTCGCGTTCTAGCGCCGCGTCCTCCGTTCTTCCCGTCGAACTCTCACTTCCGAACTCTGTGCCCATGCATCCCGTCTTCTCGATTGTATGCGCCTCTTCAATCGCAGTTCCCTTCTCGAGTGGGCTCAGCTTCGCATCCAGAGTTCGGTATGGACGTAGGTGTACGGCGACTCGAAACTTGGGAGGACTCTCATCGCGGTAATGTTCTTGGTCAGGTACGGCAAATCCTATAGCTACCAGACTTCTCGGCTAGCGCTATGCGTGCAGTGAGCATCATGGTACTCCCTGGCCAGCTCAGTAGCGAGCTGGGACGGGTGACGGGCCCAGGTCTCCGGTGGGATCTCAGGATGGCTCTATTCGCTCTCTAAGACCCTCCGATGTCTCCTTGTCTGCAGGTCTGCGAGCTGTCGCAGCTCTACAGTATGCTTCAGTGGGAGTCATGCGCGAGACCCATCTATGTGAACCCTGATTATTGCGAAAGTTATTGCCTGCGCTGCGCCTTCGGAAGACGCTGAGTGGCAGGATGCATAGTTTCTATAACATAGCTACCGTCAGTACAGCATGCTGGAATACACGCAGTCAGAGTAGACGTAAGAGTGGTCGGATGCGATGTCTGAGCGGATCACCGCCGAGCGAGGAACCAAAGCAAGGCGATAGGCGCTGGGCGTCGAGTACAGCAGAGGAGGCGCCCAACTACGGACACCGCGTCTCTCTCACCTTCCCCCACAGTCTCCTCCCAGTCGTCTCTCTATTCGTCGTCCACGGCGCCCGCAGTGCTACGTAACACCCCGGTGGTGCACAATGGTGGACCGCGCACGCTCGTACAACATTGACCTGACGCCGCGGAGGCATCACGGTTATGCTGTCCTCCTTTTCATATTCGGGACGCTCTTCCCTCCGCTAGGTAATCTACAGTCTCTAGGCTCTTCGTCACTCAGACTTATACGAGCATCCAGCCGTCGCAGCGCGTTTTGGGATTGGTACCGACTTCTGGTTGAACGTGTTTCTGACGATCTGTGGCTACATACCCGGTACGTTGTCGCTTTGTGCGACGCCTCGCAAGTGCGCTCATGACATGCGCAGGGCATGTGCATAACTTCTATATCCAGGTGCATATGCTCGTCTTGCTCACCAATCCATCCCCTTCTCACCATCTATCCTTCAGAACATCCGAAACAACAA
Source organism: Pilatotrama ljubarskyi (assembly GCA_022385805.1). NCBI lineage: Eukaryota > Fungi > Basidiomycota > Agaricomycetes > Polyporales > Polyporaceae > Pilatotrama > Pilatotrama ljubarskyi. The sequence continues at coordinate 139,729 of MU277678.1, forward strand.
GACCCATCGCAGGACTCCGAAGTGGATCCAGAAGTACGGCCTCGTGGATACTGCGGAGATCAAGCGCAAGGAACGTCGCTCCCAATGGGCCAACCGCTACAATGAACGCCTACCTCGCTCAGACTACGAGGGTAGGCCTTACGAAGAAGGACAAGAGGGAGGATCTAGCATCGATCTTGCCTCGGAGGAACAGGGCACTGGCTCCCGCACCAACGGCGATGGAGGGTACTGGAACCCGCGCGAGGAGCGGTACTACGGCCAGAATGGCGACTCCAACAGCGTTCTTACCGCCGGTTCCGGCCGCTGGCACTACCCCGCGAACTTTGAGGACGCCGTGCCGGCACCATCCCGCAAGAAGTCGAAGAAGAAGAAGGAGAAGAAGGACCGCTGGGCGCGCACGGAAGATGCGTACTCGTTACAGGAGGGTGACAGCTCGACCCGGCGAAGGAAGTCGAAGAGGAAGTCGAAGGCTGTCGCTGATGAAGACACGTACTCGCGACGCAGCGACTCGACGACGGGGTTCCCGGAGGATCCTGAGGGTGGGCTCTACGGCGACCGGCGCCCCACAGGCGGCCTCGATAGTCCAGAACGCGAACGCGAACGCGAGCCCTCCCGCACGACCGACGACGTCATATTCACCCACGAACTCTGATCGCCGACGCGAATGCTGGACGGGCGGAGGTGCAAGGGGACTGGCCGGTGACGAGCACGTAGTAGAGGGACATCTGGTATGGCTGCCATTGACGACATCGTGGTGCGCAGAAGAACATCGTTACGCTACATGTACTACTTCCATGACTTCGGTATTTATTCACCAGCTAATCGGCACAGTCCTTGGCAGAGTATGAACGCGACCTCCTGATCTGCATTTTCAGGTACAACGTCCGCGCACACACAGCGAACCATTACTCAACAGCGGCCCCGGTTGGGAGAAGTTCTCACTTGCTGAGGGTGACAACTTCGCCCCGGGCTCCCATCAATGGCGTTATCATGCCTGTTCTCGGTATCATGGCACGCTGTATGCACATCTAATCAAGGCGACGTACCTCGAGAGCCGGTCATTGTAGCGGTCGCCACATGGACCACCTCGCGTATTTCCGTCGAGAAGTTCCCTTCGCTCGTTCCCTTTTCTCACCAGCCTGGCGTATATAACCCGAGGTCTCCAGCGCCATGTATGCAGTCCCCTCCGGTGCCCTCCAGTGCACGCTCGAGCGTACGGTGATCTCAGACCATCGCACATGTTTCCACCATTCGGTCAGTACCGCAGGGGCGCGGCCGCTGCATTGTTGCTCGCATCACTCGCCGTACGCGCGGCGGTGCTGGTTGACTTCCAGGTCGCACAACCACCTCCTTTGCCCCAGGATGCGAAACAGTGCACCATCCAGATATTGCAGTACGTCTTGCACAGCTAGTTTCCTACGCGATGATCGGGCCCCTCATCCGCCCCGTGTAGACGGACCTTCGGATTCTCATTCGGATCGTGAGTTGCGGCAACTGAGCGTTGTTCACTGCATGTGGCTGAAGCGTTTGCGACTCCAGCCCTGAGATAGTGGAATTCACGTGAGTTATGCGCCCGCTCTCCCTCAGTTAGCTCGGTTGACCAGAGCGAATGCCCAGGCCACCTACGGACTGTGGTGCTCCTGGTTCCTGGGCAGGCATCAGCTTGAACTTCACAGTCACCTCCAACGGGACACAGTTCGATCGATTGGGTCGGTCTGACTTGCCTGCGCTTCTGCTTGGACATATTGTTGATGCGTCTCTGCCTTTCTAGGCATTTTCACCTTCCATAATGTCGAAAGTAGGTGTCTCATCCGCAGCAGCGGTTCCATGGTGAGGTCTGAGCTCTATTTTGCATGAAGTTTGGCGTACGTCCACGCCCGAGCCTACTCGCGGGGACGGTATCATCTGGACGTACTTGAAGGACGTCACCCGGTATACTCCGCTCTTCGCGAAACCAGGCACCTTCATATTGCAGCTGGACAACCTATTGGAGACCGGTCTGGACGGGCAATATGCCAGTATGCCGTCCTTCGTTGGTCCCGTGCGTTCATCTCTGACATGCGAGCGAAGCTACGCTTCACGCGACCTTCTTTGCGTCTTCTGCGCGCCATCCGCCGGCGCCGAAGGCCAACGAGATCATACCTGTGACCACCCTGGCCAACGACACCGGAAATGAAGCATCTGTGCCGCCTGTCTTCTCCGTACGTCCATGTACGCGAAGGGTCCTAGCCGCTTTACTCACGATGGCCCTTAGCTGAACGTCACCGTGCCACGGAACGCGGTGCAGATCTTCGCTGAACTTTACGCATCGGGCAATGGCAATGAAGAGTTCTGGGTGAGTTGTGCGGCCTGCTATGATCGCGACCTTCTCCTGAGAGGAATTGGCCAGTACTTCAACACTGCCAATCAGTTCCTGTCTGCACTACCCAATGGCTTCACCTTTGGCGATGGTCCGTTCCGTGAAGTTCGGATGCTGGTCGACGGCCAGGTGGCCGGAGTCGCGTTCCCGTAAGTCGTTTCGAGCAGTGCTCACTGCTCCGCCCACTAACTCCGTTCCCAGGTACGCGGTGATATTCACAGGTGGTATAGTACCGACTGCTTGGAGGTGAGCAGTGCCTCAGGACAGACCATAGGTGATGGCATGAATCTTCGTCCTACTAGGCCGATCACGTCGTATGGAGCCCTCGACCTGCCTACCTACTTCGTTGACTTAACGCCCTTCGTCCCGGTGCTAACGGATGGGAAGCCGCACAACATCAGCATCGACGTGGTCTCTGCCGAGAGCGACCACGCAATCAACCAGAACTGGTTTGTTTCGGGCAACTTGCAAGTCGTCACGGATCCGTCATCGAAGCCGACGACCGGCAAGATCACGAAGTACGAGGCCTCTCCCTTCGCCGTGTCGAAGACCACCGGCAGCGTGGGCGACAACGGAGATGTGAACGTCACCGTGTCGGCGACGCGTAACATCCACATCGAGGCGGAGATTACCAGCGGAAGCGGGAGGACGACGCACGTGGTGTGGTCCCAGAACTTGCAGTTCTCCAACACGCAGAACTTCTTGGACGACCTCAACGTTCAGGTACGCACTCGGCTGAAGGCGCTGTGATGACAGACATTGACAGTCCATTAGAACATATTCCAAAGTGCGAGCGGATCTTTCCTGTCGACGCATAACGGCGTTCCATCGCTGGTGGACACGTTCTCGTACCCTCTCAACATCAACTTGACCAATCTCGTTCCGGACGGCAGCCAGTGTATGTCTTCTTAGCTTGTTCACTCAGAGACTCCCCGAGACTCATGACATGACAGTCATAGCGAACTTCGACCACTCGTATGAACGGACATCGTTGCCCGCGCCTTTCATCCTGGGCTCGACAATACACGAGCGCCAGCTTGCCAGTACGTCGTTTTCATCTTCGACTGTCCGGGTGCCATAGTCACATCGCTCCAGGTGGATTCTTCCACATAGCGTCGACGGGAAACACCGGGAACGGCACGAACTCCAACACGTTCTCCTACGTCGACCTGGCCGGGAATACATACGACAGGGAGGTCACTGCGGTGAACAACAATATTACCTCCGACCATCAGGGTGGCACGCTCGCCCCTCGCAGTGCACTTGCTCTACCCAAGTTTAGTCCTCAGACGCCGCTCGTCATGGCGAAGCCGAGGCTGCCTGGAGCACGGAAGATCGGAAACTAGTAGTGACCGCAGTACATGGAATACCCCACGATTGTATTGCGATCGTTGAGATCGTCACCTCCTCGGGACATACATCGAACACTAGCATCGTACCCAAGCGAGCCAGTGAACCCGCCGCACCGCACCTCGGCGCCGCTCCTGTCCTTGGAGAGTATAGTTATCTACCGCAATTTCATGACACACGTTGCGAGGCGATGAGGCCCCGCGATCTCCGTGTTGAACGGTATGCAGCGCATGGCTGGCTGGCTAGAGTGGCTATCTGGTGAAGATAGCGTCTAGGTGGTATTCGCTCTGTCGGCGAAGGTCTCTAGAAGAGACCGACAACCTTGCCGGTCTCGGGATCGAGTCCGACCTCCCAGAAGCCGGGCCGGGTTCCAAGACCGGGCATGGTCTGCATGTCGCCGAGGATGGGGTATAGGAAGCCAGCGCCCGCAGAAAGACGGACGGAACGGATGGGAATGGTGAAGCCTGCAGCAACAAGTTCAGTCACAAGTAGGAGTGCTGGCTGGCGTGGAACATACCAGTAGGGACACCCTTGAGCTTGGGGTCGTGTGAGAAGGAGTACTGGGTCTTCGCCATGCAGACTAGACGAATGTAAGCAGGCAGTATGACATGCGAGATGGTAGACACTCACTCGGGAGGTTCCCGTATCCCTGACGAGTGTACGTCTCGATCTGCTTTTGGGCCTGCTCGCTGAGCTCAATGCCGTCCGCGCCATAGATCTCCTTGGAGATGATCTCGATCTTCTTCTCAATCGGCAGGTTGAGGTCGTAGAGGAAGCGGAAGTTCGACGAGCCTTCGCAGACGCTGATGACAGCCTCGGCGAGAGCACGGGCACCAGCACCACCTTCGGCCCAGTGGTTGCTGACCACAGCAGCATCCGCGCCGGCAGCGAGAGCTTGCTCGCGCACGAGGTCGAGCTCAGCCTGGGTGTCCGAACTAATGACCAGATCAGTCCGTTGAAGCTTATGCGACGAGTGAGGCTGTATACTCACGCGAACTGGTTGATGGCAACGATGACCTTGACGCCGAACTTGCGCGAGTTCTCAATGTGCTTGGCCAAGTTCTTGCAGCCCTCGCGGAGCGTCACGAGGTCCTCCTTTGTGTACGTCTCGGCGAGAGGCTTGCCGGGCGAAACATCGGGTCCACCACCGTGCATCTTGAGCGCACGCGTAGTGGCCACGATGACGGTAGCGTCGGGAGTGAGGCCGCTGACACGGCACTTGATGTTGCAGAACTTCTCCATGCCCATGTCCGCACCAAACCCACCCTCGGTGAGGACGTAACCGACGCGGTCAGACGAGTCACCCTCCTCCGTACCTGCGAGCTTGAGCGCGACCCGATCGGCTAGAATGGAAGAGTTGCCGTGTGCGATGTTCGCGAAGGGACCGGCGTGGACGAAGACGGGCGTACCCTGCGATGACAAGTGAGCACTGTTGACCAGTGTTGCTCCGAGGAGCGTAACATACCTCCAGGGTCTGCATGAGGTTGGGCTTGATAGCATCCTTCATGAGGACAGCAAGAGCACCTCCGACACCGAGGTCATCGGCAGTAATGGGTTCACCGCGCTTGCTGGTGGCGACTACCATCGCGCCCAGACGCTCGCGCATATCCGCGAGACCCGTGGTCAGCGCAAGGACAGCCATACACTCGCTCGCGACGGCGATGTCGAAGCCAGTCTGACGTTCGTGGCCCTGCTCGGTCGGGTTCTGGCCGATGGTGATCTTGCGGAGGAAACGGTCGTTCGTGTCGAGGACACGGTTCCAGGTGATGGTGTCGGGGTCGACGTCGAGACGGGCGAAGCGGTTGATCTCTTCGGGTGTAAGGTCATTCGGGTCCGTCTTGTCGATGCCGAGCTTCTTGAGGCGCTTGAACATGAGCGGAGCAAACTCGCGCTTGCCCTTCTTTGCTGGGACGAGACGGCTGTACAAAGCCTGACAAAAGGCTTAGCACGATGAGCGTGCACAGAATAGGCCTTGAACGTACCTTGTCAGACTGAGTGGCCTCATGGAACATGCGGGCATCGAGGGCCGCAGCTGGATGTACACCAATCAACGCAAGGCAGAATGGATACGTCGTCAGTGGTACTCACCCAGCAGGTTGTTGGCAGCCGTGACAGCATGGATATCACCCGTCAAGTGAAGATTGAACTGGCGGACATACTCGTCAATAGACTAGGCTCTCAAGGTTGCGAAGGGGCCGCACCTCGTCCATCGGAATGACCTGGCTGTAGCCTCCACCAGCAGCACCACCCTTGATACCGAACGTGGGGCCCTGACTGGGCTGGCGGACGCAAGCAAAGGCAGGACGACCAAGGTGCGCGCCAAGAGCCTGTGCAAGACCAATCGTAGTCGTGGACTTGCCCTCACCGAGAGGAGTAGGCGTAATTCTCGGACGAAATGTCAATCGAGTGCTTCCATGACTTCCTCTAGAGAACTTACCCAGCGATGATGATGTATTTGCCGTCCTTGCGATGCGCAAGGCGGTCTAGCACGCTCAGCTCAACCTTCGCCTTGTACTTGCCGTAGAGCTCGACCTCGTCAGGGCGCAGGCCAAGTTCGTGCGCGAGTTCGGCCACGGGCTTGGGCGTCTGCGCCATCGCGATCTCTATGTCACTCGGGACCTTGGCCTGGATCTGCAGCTTGAGAGGTTTGACGCGACGCGAGCGCGTTTCCTCCCAGAGACGTTCCGCAGCCTTGAGCGTGTTGACCATGAGCATGGCCACCGTCATCGGCCCAACACCTCCAGGCACAGGTGTGATGTAGGAGGCGACAGCGGCGGCAGAGTCGAAATCGACATCGCCAACAAGGCGCTGACCCGACTTCTTTGTAGCATCTGTAGCCGCGCGTTACTCCTTGCGACTGTACAACGGTTCAAGTGGCATACCAGGAATATAGTTCGTGCCGACATCGATAACCACAGCGCCAGGCTTCAGCCATGAGCCCTGTACGAGCTGAGGCTTGCCGATAGCAGAGACGACAATGTCCGCTTGCTTTACCTGTTCCCGGAATCAGTTGTACCTTGGTCTTGTTCATTACCCACAGTGGGAAGTACATACGATTTCTTCCAAGTTCTTGGTGCGGCTGTGGCATTGAGTGACGGTCGCGTCCCTGTGGCGCAGCATGGCTGCGACAGGACTGCCCACGATATCACTGCGGCCGAGAACAACCGCACGCGAGCCAGCTATGGAGACACCAGTAGATTCCAGGAGACGGATGACACCAGTCGGGGTGCAGGGAGTGAACAGAGGATCAGACGCCCGGGAAGAGAGATGACCGATGTTGTACGCATGGAACCTATAAGGGTAGCAGGATATGTTAATGACTGTCGATATCACGAGACGAGGCATTCGTAGGCAGTCGCCAGAGGCCTCAACGCGTGAACGGCAGAGCGCTCTCGACCGGACTGGCGTGTAGCATGGGCTCACGCTCGTCATGAGGGTGAAAGTGCCGTGGGACTGGCACGTAAATGCTGGACTCGACGTCTCTCAGCTCCTATCCTGACCACGTCAGCCTGCAAGGATCCTTTACACAGCGCTGGCGCCGCTGATCCTCGCATGCTGAGGCTGGGAGGTCGGGGTACATGCTAAACCAGTGGCAGACCCTACTCACCCGTCGACGTCCTTCTCCGGACTGACCGCCTCGGTGACGGTGCGCTCGCCATCTGCACCAACGTGTGATCCGAGCGGAAGCTGCACGAGGATGCCGCTAACGGTCTCGTCCTCGTTGAGCTTCTTGACGATGTCCACGACCTCGGCCACCTCGGCCTCCTCAGGGACCTTGATGTGCTTGAACTCGATGCCGGCTTCCTCGGCAGCCTTGGCCTTCATGCGCACATAGACAGACGAGTCAGGGCGCGCGCCTGCCTGGATGATGGCTAGGCTAGGACGGAAGCGAGGGTACTGCGCCTGCAGGGACTTGATCCTGCTCGCGACCTCGTCGCGGATAGATCTACGCGAATCGAGTCAAACCCCGTTAAGCTATGTGCAACGCTGAGTAGGTGGGCGACAAACTTCGCGACCGCGGTGCCATCGATGATCTTCGCGCCCTGTGCGGTGGAGGCCATGGTGCGTAGGTGGTGGAGGGAAGAGAGGGCAGGGCGAAAGGGAGGCTGCAGGAATCGCCGCATCTCGAATTCCCTTTAGAGGCAGGCAGGGGAACGACGCGTAGCGCGCGATTGGCTCGCGTTTGGCCCCGTGCTCTCACGACGCCTGCGACTCTGCGCGTATTTTCTGCGGATTTTTCGCGTTCGCGTCGAATGGACTGGAGGAGAGACAAGAACAGACCAGCGGCAGAGTCGTCGAGTCACACTCCCGTTCGAAGAGGGAACAGCTGCACAGAGTAAATACGCCGACTCTTTGCAGAAGTGCCCCACGTGACCACGTCCCAAAATTTCCCGAGTCGGCTTCCAGCGCTGCCAGCGTCTTGCTCACCTCCGTCATCCATCCGTCCACCGACCTCCTCCGTCCATCCCATCTTCCTCCCGCTCATCGCCATGTTCAACGCCCAAGCTGCTCAAGTCTTTCGCTCATGCACCGTCGCGCTCTCGTCACGCACGCTGGCCCGCTCTTCTACGAGCGCCGTCGCGAGGAGAGCTGCGCTCGGGATGAGGTCACGCTATTACTCAGACGACAAGTCGCAGTCGACGGCGGAGCAGTCGGAGCAGTCCAACAAGGCTGAGACGGAGAACAGCGATGCTGAGGCAAAAGAGAAGGATGAGGTCGAGGTATCGCCGGAGACCTCGCTTCTACACAAGCTCAAGGCAGAGGAGGCGAAGGTCGCTGACTGCATGGTGAGTATACAGTAGCTAGCACTATCCGACAAAGAGCTATCGCTGATTGTATCTCATAGAGCAGGTTACGGTACTTGCAGGCCGACTACCTCAACCTCCAGCGTAACGCTGCGAGGGAAAAGGAGCAGGCACGCGACTTCGCGATCACCAAATTCGCCAAGGATCTCCTTGAGACCGTCGACGTTCTCTCCATGGCTCTGAAATCCGTGCCAAAAGAGCTCGTCCACCCGCCTCAGGAGAATTCCGATGTCGCTTCTTCACAATCCTCCCCCTCCAACCCCCCTGCCGAGAAGTCAGCGGAGGCGTACCTCAAGGAGCTCTACGAGGGCGTTGAGTCGACGCAGCGGTTACTCCTGCACACCCTTTTCAAGCACCACGTCAAGCCTTACGATCCCGTCGGCGAGAAGTTCGACCCCAACTTGCACGAAGCGCTTTACCAGGTGCCTATCCCGGGGAAGGAGCCCGGAACCGTCTTCGACTGCCAGAAGGTCGGCTACATGATCAAGGACCGTGTCTTGCGCGCCGCGCAAGTCGGTGTCGTGCAGGATACCCAGTCATGATGAACATCCGCGGAGGAGATTTGTGTGGCATATCGGTCAGATGCCGTATGTCGGGTGAGGGGAGGAGCGGTGTGGTAGACCATTAACGTAGTATCATGACCACTAATTCAACGAATCTCTACTCCGAATCTGTCCTTGAGGGTGGAGATGACCTGTGCATGTATGGCATTCGCTTCCTCATTGGACAGTGACCTACATACGTTCCACGTTCAGTACGGACTGCGCATGTTTTCAACCAGAACTCACCTATCCATGGAACAGTAATTAATACGGTAGCACTTGCTGCTGCGATTTGTTTTTGGGTGCGTGAACGAGTCAATCTGCCGCTCAAGGTCAGCACCAGAAACGGAGCGACACATGGGTAGAATCGCACCAGCACAACGTCTTGTACCAAGTCTCCCGCAGTGTCGCGGACAAGGTCGCAGAAGTCGTTGTCGTGCAGTCCAGAGTCCGGCAGCCAGAAGCTCACGTCCTTGTAGCACGCCGGGTATTTTGAGTACGGCTTGAAGGTCGTGATTTCCCCAGCCCTGAACTGAGACGAGAAGCGCGGATCTTGCGACCAGAACAGCCGGATGTCAGGTATCGAGAACAAGATCATAGCAATGCGTTCCAGCCCAAGACCAAAAGCCCAGCTGATGCTGTCCCGAACCCCTGCGACAGCTGCGTGAAGCGACCAGGAGACCAGAGGCAGAGTCAGACGTACTTGCGCGATCCAGCGTTTGCTGCTGGACGACTCCGCACCCAAGGATCTCGAGCCACTTTCCGCGGAAAAACACTTCGACTTCATAGCTTGGCGTCGTGAACGGGAAGTAGGCCTCGATCCAGCGTACTCGCAGAGGCTCGCCCTCGCCGACGCCTGCCCGATCACCGAACAGGGTCAACATGAGGCTGTTCAGCGACAGCTTCAGGTTGTGCGCGACGAGCTCCGCGAGGACAGGGTCGTGCACGTCCTGCCGCGGATTCGACGCAGTGATATGCGGGACATCCTCTATCACAATTTTCGACCGCGCGAGGTGTTGCGAGAGTCGCGCATTGTCTTCTTCCAGCTCGGCCTTCCCGTTCGCGTCCGCAGAGAAGACGCGCGCGCCTTCCATCTGGTGGAACACCGGGTAGTGCGACGCGTCAATCTCGTCGCGTCGGTACACGTCCGCGGAAAGCAGCCACTGTCGCTCTCCACGCGCGAACACCTCGACCTCATGCGCGGACGTGTGCGTGCGGAGCATGAGGTCCCGGTTGATGTAGTAGCTGTCCGTCGCAGCGCGTCCAGGGTGATCCGGGGGAAAGCCCAGGTCGTCGAAGTTTTGTGCGGGCGTGACGATGGGCGAGAAGCCCGTCATGGAGTTGAAGTCGCGGAAGTGTGAGGATATGAGCATTTGAAGGATGCCTAGGGGGTGAGAGGGGTTCATGTATAGGTTACGCCCGACCTTGTCAATTATAGAGGATGTAATATTCGTAGTCTGGTCCGTTGGGTACTGCTTCCCGAGGACAGAAACGGTCGCGGGTGTCGAGTAGCATCTCCGTAGCTGCACCGTGCGAAGGATATGTCGAGGAAGACGCGGTCGGCAGGTCATGACAGCCATGGCGGTAGACGGTAGTAGCGTCCTACCTCTAGGAGAGGTTGACGGCGTGAGCACAAGCAGTCTAGCAGAGCAAGCGCCTATAGTCCACCGGCGCTCGGCGAGTTCGATCGTTGTGTGTGAACGCGCGCTCAACTTTATAGAGTACATCGTAGTGGTTCCGTGTGCAAAGAGCATGAAGATGCGATATGACAGCACGGGCATGCAAGAAATACCTCTATATCTACGTGTACTTGACCCGCAACGAGAGATTGAAGGGGAGGGTTGTAGCAGTCACCGTGATCTCCCCGCCGTCCGGCACCAGCTCCGACACCTTCTTCTCCAGGTTCGGACGCGTCGCCTCTTCAAGCTGTGGTGGCGCCTGGAAGTAGATCTGTTTGCCAGGTGCGGAAAGAGATGGCCTCTTGATTTGGCTGTGAGGTATCGGTCAATGCTCCGATTATGTCGGTGTAGAGGTGGTACGCACATGTCTTGCCTCTCCACAAGCATTTCAATGAGCCGATCTACAGTCCATTCCTTGCTAATGGTGATGTCGAGAGACTCGCCACCGCACACAGGACAGTCGTCGCGCTTCTCATGTTCAAAGGTGTAGGAATACACGCCATCCGTACCGATGAGCATGAAGTAGTTATTCAGATACGCCGCAGAGCTCGTGGCGATCTTGAAGGCTTCATTGCAACATGATGCTAGTAGTTGCAGTGTGAGCTCATATAATTCGGCTAACGTCGCGATTGTCAATGAAATGGCGCGCACCTGCAATGATCGCGTTCGTAGAAGCGATAGCGGGGATGATGTTCTTTACCACTCCTTGCGTGAGCGAGTATGTGACGCCCTCAATCTTGAACTCCTGCGCACGGCGAAGTGCGACCTGGTACAGCCATTGGATGTGTTCCGGGTTATCGGTGTCCATCTTCTTCTCTGGAAGATCGTCAGTACACAACAATCAGAAGTGAAGCTTTGAGCGTACCTCCATGTACGCGCGGCCATTCTAGTACTGATGCCCACTCTATGCAGTGCTCGGGCAGTCGTGGTGTGTTCGCGATAGTGCAAATAGGGAACGCGGTTGGCTTGTTGAGCATGTCCAAGGAACATTCGTAACATGAGGTCACGGTAGGCAGGATGACACGAGCTTGACCCTTGAAGCCTGCGGTAGCTCAGTCAGAACCCGGACCTGGTGACAGATATCATGGGCGGACCTTCAGTACCGCCATCGATGAGCGGCTTCAAGCTTTCGGGGTTCTCAGGATCGACCATATTCACGAGAGTCGCGTTGATCCATCGTCGAGCCTCAACGGAATCTAGCCCACAGATGACGAGGTTGAACTGCATATAGTAGTCCTCATCCTTGTCCTGGATCTTGCCAAAGTACCTACGGTGAGGTTAGAGTACTGAGCGGCTGGTGGCTGAGTGGATATACATACGGAGTGACCTTGACGCCGGGGACACGGTTCATGATGAACTCTGCAGCCACAATTGCTTTGGACTTCCCGACGTCCTTTTGTCTGAACGCATGTCAAATGATGTATATGAATTTGAGTAGTCGCACTCACCTGAAGAGAAACTGACGGTTCAGGTTGCTAATGTCGATCGTGTCCATGTCTATTACATGAATGTCCTTGAAGCCGGACAAGGCCAGGTTGGCTAGGATCTCGCAACCAAGGCCACCCGCACCGATCACCAGAATCTTGCACTTGTTCCTCAGGAAGTCTTTCACCTACAAGTTCCATTCACTTCACCGATCCAAGAAGCAATAGATGCATGCTAGCTGACCTCATCTCCTGCGAGGAACGATGGATCGGTACGAGGCCCTGGCCTTTCGAGTATCTGGTCGATGTGGTAGTAGCGGCCCTCCCAGTCAGCCGAGGACGCGTTTCCATTAATAACAGCAGCAGCAGCCATAACGCAGGCTGAAATGATAGAAGGAAGGAAGGCAGTCGTAGGGGCCGCCCAAGAGCGAGCGGGTGCGCGGTGTGGTCGAGGCAAGGTGCAGTAGTCATCTAAGCGCCAGATGCATCCGGGGTACATGGGCGCTTCTTACTTTTTGATCGAGGAAGGCTTGCACGGGCGCGTATTTGATTATTGCCTCTTCGTCCTCTACCGTCCTCGGCTTAATCTACAATGGCCCAAGCACCGACGGTCTTGCACTTTAGCGGTCATCAGTATCTCAGGCATCGGCTTGTTCTATCTATACTTAGTGGAAGGCCCGTTCGTATCGATAAAATCCGCTCGGATGACAAGAATCCTGGTCTACGAGGTACTCAGACAGTTCACTCTACTGCTGGGCTCGATGCTCACGGAGGCTTTGCCCGTTGTAGACTATGAAGTTAGCCTACTAAGGCTGTTAGAACGTGTGACGAACGGCACCGTGATCGAGATATCTGTTACTGGTCAGTTGCCTGCTCCCTCTCCGTCAAGCGACCCTCATTGGCTCTCCAGGTACCGCTATTTTGCTCAAGCCCGGAATCATTGCCGGAGGATCGGTCACGCACGAGTGCCCGCTCTCTCGCTCTGTAGGCTACTTCTTGGAGCCCGTCATAATGTTGGCACCGTTCGCGAAGAAGCCGCTACAATTAACCTTGAGGGGGATTACCACCGACGAGCACGACCTCTCTGTGAGTACCCGCGACATTCTGCAGATCTGTATATGCTCAACGTTCCTACCATGCAGGTCGACATCATCCGCACTGTCACCTTGCCTCACTTGCAACTGTTTGGCGTATCCGATGGGCTAGAGCTACGAGTGGGTATTCAATATACGACACAAGGACAAGTATTCATCATGCCTTCGCAGATCAAAAAGCGAGGGAGCCCACCCTTAGGGGGTGGCGAAGTGCAATTCCTCTGCCCGATCGTAAAGCAAGTGAAGACGTTGAATTTCGTTGACCCAGGGAAGATCAAACGGATACGCGGCATCTCGTAAGTTGAGAGATTCACCCTATCAGTACATCGAGTAACGTTGTATAGACATGCGGTCCGGGTCAACCCTCAGTTCTCCAACCGCATGATCGAAGCAGCTCGCTCCGTCCTCAACCGCTATATACCCGACATATATCTGTACTCTGACGTCTATAAGGGAGAGGAAAGTGGAAAGTGTGTGGTCCTGCTGCAAATCATGAACTACTCGCTGATATGATCACTAGGTCGCCCGGTTATGCGCTGACTCTCCTCGCGGAATCTACGACCGGCGCAATGCACTCCGCTGAGGCCATGTCGAAACCGGGAGTACCGCCTGAGGATATCGCGCTCCTGGCTGCAAGATCTCTTCTTGCAGAGATTCGAAGAGGAGGCGCTGTAGATAGGCAGCACCAAACACTGGTGTTGTTGTTGATGGTTCTCGGAAGCGAAGATGTAGGCCGGTGTAGGATGGGTGAACCTACGGCGCGAACGTGAGTCGTCTTGCAGGATCACTAGCAGCATTGCCTGAGCTGACGCGATGTCTTTGCTTCCCGTTGTAGGATACAATTCTTGCGCGACGTGAAGGAAGCCTTCGGCACTGCGTTCAAAATCGCTCCCGCCGATCCCTCCGACCCAGAGTCAACGGACCTCATCTTCTCTTGCTACGGGGTCGGCTACGTCAACGCCAACAGGTCACTGGCATAGTAGTCTGTGTCTGATCTGCCGTTACTTCGTCACGACCGGGTCGACGGTCTTGATTATAGACATACCAGCAAGTATAATAGCCGTACACCTCTTATCTGTAGATTATAGATATCTGTCCGTACTCTTCGTCGCTGTCGCCCTCCTGCGCACCGCCTGCTGCGAACAACCATTGTCTTAGGACCGGCCAGCCCACCTGGAAATGCGTGCAGATCTCGTCCGTATGATGTTCGCCATCCAACAAAGGTAGCAAGTCCGACGGGTACGGTGCCGCACCCTGCAGCAGGCCGTGCGAGGCAGACGCCTCACGCACCATCTGCGGGAGCATGAAGCCGAACTTCGTCGACCTGCCCCCGCTCGACTGCTCGCTGTCGAGAGGGTCGACGGTTATACCGCCTGCGAACGCGTCCGGCGAAGACGACGAGATGTAGCGCGTCGCGGCATGGCTGTAGCGTTCGGCGACCTTCTGCGACGCCATCTCCGCTCTACCGGTGAACCGTGACATCGTTTGATGGGCCCTGTCGTGTATAGGCTTTCGGCCATCGCGGTTACGGAGCATCTCGAGGGAGCTCTCCGCTGCACTTGCGCGTCGGGTCGGTGTGACTCGCGCCGTCGTCGGGGAGATGGCGACGATCTCCGCACCGGCGGAGGCGATCGTGGGCTGTGCCTCGGGGACGCGACTACGGACACGGAGTGATTCCGGCTCAGCGCGGGTCGGGGGCGAACTGGTAGGTGGCTGCATCGTGGATGCAAAGCTCTTCCCCCGCTTGCGGCCGAGGGAAGCCATCGTCGCGCGTCGCTCTGGTTGCTGCTCCGTGCCCTTGGAAAGGAGAATGGGCCAACGGTGTACTCGGCGTAGAAAACCCTGAAGATCAGCTGGAATCAGCTGCTAGCGTCGGTCACTACGCTGTAGCATACCTTGATTACGCCAAAGCTGGTAAAGCGTCGAACGTCTATACCAAGTTTATGTACATCGTGTTCTTCCATCCAGTCACGGACGGTTTTGCCCGCCTTGAAGCGGGAATATAGGCGGAGCAGTTGAGGCCAGTCTGGTATGATCCAGCCTGAGATGAGAAGTGAGACTTTGCCACCTCTATAGGATGCTGGGTCGCAACAGGGCTCACCGGGCTTCGTGACATATGGCCCGCACTCTTTGATAATGTGCTCTTCGCCAGCAAGCCATTGGATGCTCTTCCGCAAGGTGTACATGTTCGAATATTGGAAGATGTCTATCAACATGATGACCTGGTAGTAGCTGAGAAACCCCTGCCTGTAAGTGCCAAGCCACTTGTCATGGGTTAAGCTGCATACAGGAGGTGTGATATTGCTAAGCGGGTGAGATTGAGGTCACAATTGGCCAGGCGCGCGATGCGGCTGATGTGGTTGGTTCCGTCGATATAAGGACAGATCTACTCGGCAGCATGAGTCTGGCAAAAGGACGGCGGGTTCATCACAATACCTTGGCGATGGTCAGGTCCCAGTTGGGTTCGATCCTACCTGTGAGGTTGATGAGCGCAAGCGGCACCATCCAGTCCTTGACGGGTGGAGGGTTTGGATAGAAGGGAAATATCTTCAGCTCGATGGAGTTGAACCTGTCGATGGGAATAGACGTTTCCGAGTACGAGTTCAGGTCTTCGTAGATTTGCTCTAGGACCGCGTGGATAGCAGAAGCACTACGAGGCGAGGACAGGAACCGGAATTCTTTCTGATATTGACGTCAGGCTAGGCGCAGTACAACGGGGGATGTCGCTAACCTCGCAGGTAGTGAGAACCCGACTGACTTTCCTGGCTACTGGTTCATAGCAGCTAAGGTCCGCAGTGCGCTCAAAAACGAAGCACACGTTGTACAGGAAGTAGTTTCGCGGGTAGTACTCTTCATCTAGCCTCACAGGGAACCCGAGGATACGATGAGCCCTAGTAGCACAGATCACAAGCCTACCGCAGAGCGCCTTCGGAGGTATAACGTATTTGGAGATGTCGTCAAAGTTGAAGAAGAACCGGTTGTCTGACGCGTTCCGGTTTTGAGAGGATCGTATATTCCTGCTCTCCGGTCTCGGCGCCGTCGCAAACGATAGGACAGAACTGGAAGGACGACGAGAGGGCACGTCGGAATCCACCAGTGACGGTGTAGAGGACGCAGGAGATGCTGCGAAAAGTGTGCTAGAGGAGCCGGAGGTATGCCCAGAGGAAGACGAGGTGGCGATTAAATCTTCGGGCACTTGAGACACAATCTTGGGTCCCTGCTCGACGTCGAACACGGCATAGAAGACTGACTCAAGTCGAGGCAGGAAGGATGCACCGTTCGACGACATGGCAAGTCGGATTCTCTACCTCCCATGAAGTCCGAGGTCGTGATTTTCCTCCCGGATGCGCCTTGTTGCTCCCAGGACATCCACGAATCGGACGCACTACCACGCAGGCATCCGCATTCTGCTGAAGAGGCATTGAGCACCTGTCATCGGGACAAAGCTCCGGTCATGTTGCACACACCGCGAATTATGGCGCGCTGTTGTCCCTTAGGTTGCTGTTTGTCCCCTAGGTTGCAGACAAAGCCGAATGAACCTGCTGCTGCCACAACGTTGACTTCGAGCCTGAGTAAGTACGAGTGACGGCCGGTGCGCGGGTCGAGTTAACGGCGCTTATGTGTCTATACTAGCGCCCGAATGAGCAGTTGAGATGCTGACTAATACTCGGGCGCTCATTCCATTGGGAGTTCGGCGCCTGCGGCTGAGGGTCGACCACCGTTCATCGCATACTGCTTCCTCCCTCTCTGCTGTGATCCCCACTGCTCTGCTTACTACGCGATCATGCCAAAGTCGGATATTAACAAGGCTGGCTGGGAGCAGAGCGAGTTCCCCATTCTCTGCGAAACTTGTGAGTAAGCGGTCCATCTGCCGTGTCTAAGATCCTCAAGCGGCCATCCAGGTTTGGGCGACAATGCATTCGTTCGTATGGTACGTCTGACGAGGACAGCTTTCACCGCTTCCTGTCAATCTCATGGGCGTCCTATGTTGTCCTTCATTTATGTAGTCCAAGCAAGAGTTCGGTCGCTCTTGTGGCACATGCGCCCGACCCTTTACCGTCTTCCGTTGGAACCCCGGTACTGGGATGCGGTTCAAGACGACCGTCATATGTCAGACGTGTGCAAAGATCAAGAACGTCTGCCAGACCTGTCTTCTCGACCTGGAGTATGGGTTGCCTACGCAAGTCAGGGACACTGCGCTTGGAGTCGAGAGCGAAGCCCCCACAAGCGAGATCAACCGGGAATACTACGCTCAGAACATGGAGACCAAGGTACGTGTGGATCTTAACCCCGTCTTTTCTATGTGATAATCAGCGTGTGTCGTAGTTGGACGGGGCGAAGTCGCTCTTGGACGTCAACAAGTCGTCCAGTGCAGGCAAGGAGATGTTGAAGCAACTCGCTCGCACCGACCCGTATTACAAGCGCAACAAGCCCCATCTCTGCTCTTTCTACGCTAAGGGAGAGTGCAACCGGGGAGATGCGTGTCCATACCGGTAAGTTCAGGCCGCCGAGCTTGACGGCCATTTGTCTCATGCTCCTTCAGCCACGAGATGCCGGTGCAAAACGAGCTGTCAAAACAGAACATCCAGGACAGATATCATGGTCGTAATGATCCAGTGGCGAAGAAGATCCTAGCGACTCATGCGGCGAATATGGGTCTGCAACCACCCGAGGATCAGAGCATCGTATGTCTTCCTGCACTCGCCCCGGGTAGAAGACTCATTGGACCCTGGCAGACCTCTCTCTTCCTCTCATCTTTGCCAGCGTCTTCCACCGAAGAGAGTATACGGACTCGAGTTTTGAAATCATTGCCTGCTGTGCAGCCCTCGCAGCTCAAGTCGGTGGTTTATGTCGCGAAGTCGAGGTTAGCTGCTGTCGAGTGTATATTGATCACGGCACTCACATGAAAGATGACAGGTGTGCTTTCGTCAACTGGAAAGACAGGGCAACGGCGGAGCTTGCGGCTCAGGCATGGGCCAATGGTCTTGAGATTGATGGTGAGACCGTTGGTGTGCGGTGGGGCAGGAGCAAAGGGGCTTCTGGCTCCAAGGCTGGCAAGCCTTCTGCCGCTTCATCATCATCTATTCCGGTTTCCTGAACATTGCTTTCTCTGCAGTGACGTGGACTTCTCTTATCCGATGTATATTACTGTACGATTGGAATGTAAGAGGTGGCTGCACTTTCTCGGGTGTTCTCATCTGGTGTGATGTATGCAGGTGCCTTTCTGTGTCCAACTCCGATGCGCCATTCATTGCCACATCGCTTGTTATTCCCACTGAGTAGCGCTTCGGTGGTTGAGAGTTTTCCGTAGACTGGACCCAGCCTGGATGGCGGCTCGGAGGCCATTGCCATCCGAGCGCCTGATGAGCGCTGAGCGCTGAGCATTCACACTCTTCGTCTGAATCCACCACCATGAGCGGCAGCCAAAATCCAGACTCTGAGAGAGGCATGTAGCAAAGACCTCACATACTACAGCGGACGTTGACAGATACCAGTCTCTAGCTCTCTCTGCATTGAAGCTATTGAGGAATACATGCACCGCGGCGATCGATGCTCTCCAACAACCTCTTTCCTCAACACAAACCTCCCTGCTCTCCTCCGTCCCTTCATCCGCGACCCTCCATAAGGACTACCAATCGCTTCTGACGCTCATATACACCTCGACGACGAAAATGACTCTGGTTCTGCGACCGTCCGAACCCACACCAGCCGCCGCCCTTGTCCCGATCAGCGACCTCGGAACATCCATCACTTCACTGGCGACATGTGCTACTCTTTTCGACCTTCACGGCGCTACATGGTCTTCATATGCTCGCCAAGCCGCCCGTGACATCTGCCACGCCGTTGACTCCCTCGTGAGTACCTTCACAGAGGACGCGGGGGAGGAGTATCTCGTCCGAACGGGTACCGTGCATGACCTCATCGAAAAGGCGCGACGCGAGGTCCCTGCGGACAATCTGTCGGCCGTAAAGCAATGCTGGAAGGCGGACCGGAACATGCTTGAGGACTCGCTGGGTGAGATCAACTCCATGATCGAGGACGCCGCGCAGGAGGGAGAGGACGGAGACGACCCCGACTTTGACGATGAGTGGGACGAGCTTGGCTTCGGGGCTAGCAAGAAGATGTCCGAATTGGAGCTAGAGCGAACGCGGAAGGTACGCGAAGAATATCGTGAGCTCGCGCCGGTTAGGCTGACTTCGTCTCATCGCAGGTACAACCACTCATGCGGTTCGCGACACTACTCCATAAGCGCGTAGTGCCCGACATATTGGCCAATCTACCTACTTCTACATCCGATTCAAATGCTCTGACCGCCGCGCTTGACGCACTGCCCTCCCGATCTCATGCTCTCGTTCTCGCGCTAGAGGAGCTCGTCGCCGCCCTCTACGCTCCGCAAGACCCTGCCGCTCTCGCATCTGCCGTCGCCACATTCTCGGACGCCACCAACAAGCTACACTCCTCAGCCACATCAAACATTCTGCTGCCGCCGGAGACGGGCCTGGTGAAACAAATGGGCGCCTTGAGTGTGGCAGGCGGGAGCGGCGCCAATGGTGGTGAGAAGAAAGTGAAGGATGCCCGGAAGTGGTTCGACGCGTGTTTAGCACAGGTCAACAAGTCTGCACAGGCCATAGACGAGTTGTTGTCTCCAGATACTGCGAGGGAGAATGCAACACGATGATCTTGTCGGGGATCTGGACGAATGCTTTCCGCAAGCTGCTCTGAGCGTAGCGCTGCGCAGCTGGCGTTCTATGTCGTGGCGAGGGATGCTTCAGAATGCATCTCGGGCGGCAGTTCCTTGCGCCCTCGGACAGCTTTGCCCCGGGCTTCAGAGGTGCTTCCACGCGTCAGCCGCCATCCCCGTGGCTACTGAGCGCGTCGGGACTACTTCTAGCCTGAGCGGGACTCGTCTAGTTGCATAATTTACCACAATGCTGAGTCCTCCTAATACAGTTGGGTCTGCTAATAACGAAGTCCTTCCGGTGCATCTACCCGTGTTCCAGGCTCCGAGTCGCTATTGTGCCAATGTCAACGTCAGTTTCGGGCGCAGGCTACTTCGTCAACCCGACCTGGCGATACAGTCCTCTGCGCCTGCAATTCATCATGCTCCCGCCGCCGTGCTCGGATCATTGGCCTCCATCCGCCTCGGGGTCCGTTACATCGCGAGCTTCGTTCTTCTCAACGTCGGAGTGGTCCGCGTCGTCATGGGCGCTGCGAGCGAAGCTGAGGGACCCCGCCTTGGAACTATGCGATGGCTTAGGGAATATCACCGGGACCTGAAGGGTTGGTGTCTCGGTGAAAACCTATATGGGAATTCATTGAGGCTGAAGAAGCAGTCACGCACCTCTCCGGTCCCGTTGGTAGCTAGTACAGACCGCATGCGTGATGTTTGTCCAATCGTATCTAACTCCAGGGCAGGAGACTGCGTGATTTGTGCGGAGAGACGTTGACGTGAATTCAAGCTGTAGGAATAGCATTCCGTCAGCCGAGACGATCGCTAGGCAAAGGCAAGAGATTCACGCACGCTGCGAGCACCGAATTGGCGTACACTGGAAACGAATGGCGGCCGAAGAACGGGTCAATTTGAATCGGAGTAGAGGAGGACAGAAGATGCGGCCCTACGTTTGTTATCGACGAAGGTGATGCTGAGATAGATGAAATTTTTTGGTGTGGCGAGAGACTGCCATGGATGGGAAGAGTCAACCTCAAGGACATGACACGATGCAGCATCTGTTACTTACGAAAATGAACACCAGCAATCCGACCACACTGGTGATCAGGACGATGAAAGAGATTGGAGATTGAGCCGGTCAAGCCGACTTCTAGTGGCCGTCGGCCGGCCACAAAGTGCTCACCTCGTCAGCAGCCCTGCTCGAACATATCAACAACCGGCAGTCAGACATAGGCTTAGAACTAACCGGTGTTTATCGCGTACACCATCAATAGGTCGAGGACCGAATCCGTCCTAGTGCAACAACAGTCAGCGATTTTTCATACAACCGACCGCAGTCACAGTGGTGACTTACTGTCGGATACCCGTGCGGCTACGCCAAAGAGCGAAGATGAGAGTCCCTGTGAGGAGGACGTCGACAAAGACCGTACTCCCGAAACATGTTGATGCTAGCCACTATGGCAGCTGATGCATGAGGTGCAATGTCCGGTGCCATGAAGACTGAATACCCACGTTGAACTTTGACAGAAATTCGACCACATCCGGTGTCTGGAATCTATGAGAAGGGCGGAGATTAGAGGACGTGCGTTCTGGTGTGAAGTTTTAGATAGCAACTACCCGACGATGACCCCGGCTTCGAAGGAGTGGACCCCTAGTGAGTAGAAATGGCAAAGGCACTCACTGGCGATGCCTCTCACCTATCGTCAAACCTTCGCATAACGGCGACAGTCAACGGTTAACATGGTTGCTCAGGAGACGTCCGAGATGACGCACCTAGGACGACCACGAGATATGCGGCCTGAAAAACCAGAGCGTACATGGCCGGTCAGTGTACCAGCCAACGTGAGAAGTCCGCAACTAGTATTACCGCGATGGCGACAATGATTCTGTAACGCTTTCCGACTACCACGGTTGTCAGCTATCTATGTAGCTGTCTACGTTGCGGATTACTTACCAAGATAGACACGACGAGCGTAGAAGCTGCCGGAGCGCGGATCGGCGTGAGTCCAGTTCATTGCACGGACTCTCCATCGGCGCCCACCTTTGAGAGACGACTGTTGTCAAACCCTAGAAACGGATAAGCCTCGATGATTACTATCAGATACACAGCGAGTTTCGCGTACCAAGAAAAGAACTGATATCTGTACGGAACAGTAGCATCAGAACGCATACACTCGAAGCGCTGATGTCCAGCTATACTCACGTTGACGGTCCTATTTGTCGGTGGAGGTACACGGACAGTCATGGTTCAGTACTGCGCTTAGGCGGAGATGCGTAGGGCTCACCAATGTGTCTGTTGGAGGGATCCGGGATTGTCATAATTCTGGACCATGTAGTGGTAACTTCGCCGCCGGCGATCGTGAGTCGAACGCCCTGACCTAGAAATGGCGTCTCCACTGACCACATTATGATCGAAAGAACCGTGTGACATGTATCGAGCGTCCTGGTATTCATGGAATCCCAAAGTCAGCGTATGAGTCTTACCTACACTATACAACGGAGCAGGAAGAACGCACATGACGGCCCATACCTAGTGATTCAACCTTGAGAGTGAATTCCTGGAGCAGCAAGCGACGACGTACGATAGCCTTGAGAAAGAATATGTCCGAGGGATATAGGCGGAGATAGCGGTAGAATTGGTGCAAGCCGAATCCATATAATCTATGTATATGGAGGACGTAAGCTTCCGTCTAAAGAGATCATGAATGGCGTACATGAGGCTGAGTTGCGCACCCAAGAGCATCGCTCCCAGTGTATTATCCAAGGCTGGAACGGCGGGCATGACTGCAAGACAGAGCGTCGTCGGGTACGGAGGGTATGCTCGTTGTTCCGCAGTCGTGGACGAACGCATTGTATTTGAATGCCACAGCCCCACAAAGTCCCGAACTCAGAAACATCGAAGCACTTACGACAACCCGCACCAGCTTTGATGGAGATCGAGGGCGCTGGTCCCAGTGATCAATGTATCGCTCATGCTTCGGGAGGCTCATCTGCAGAACGCACATCTCGGAGCGCCCGGCGTCTTCGGTAGGTCGTCTCCAAATCGATTGCCAGGATGATGGCTTATAGCTCAGCGCCGTCGGTCCCCAGGTTGAAGCGTGCTTCATAATGTGGCAGTGGTGCTGCATGTTCGTGGAAGCTCCTGCAACTCAGTCGAGACATCAGAAAAGTCACCACATCTCTCCCATGGGTGCTTGCCTAGTATGAGGGCAGGAGAGTCCTTGCCGCTTTCGGATTGTGGCATCGTCAAGCCTGCGTCTGCCGACACGATGGTCGGATCTAATGTGCCTGTAGCAGTTGCATCCAGCCAATAGAAGCAACAGAGGGAAGTGTGGCACAACACGACAGCAGCCTATCCTGGCGGTATGGATGACTCGGAGCTGATGGCCCGCTCCAATTCTGTGGTGATCGCATTGTTGGGAGGCCACTGGGAACTAAGAAGAGTAGTGCACCACTTGCCAAAGTCCGGTAAAACATGTCAGCAACCGGAACCCATGCTCCCATCGGTAGCTTGACCACTGCGAACATATTGCGAAGGGCAAGAAGCGATCATATGGGCGCGGTTCGAAGTCTCTTGAAACGCCGAGAACACTCCCTGAAGTTGGGTATCGCTGAGTGAGGGAGTGATTGCACTGCTTCACTGATTTCCCAACAGCACTGGCTGTGAGTACTAGACCTACGAGATTATCGCGGGATTGTCTGTTTATGCTGTGAGATAGTAGATTGGTGACTGACCAGAACCTTTAATCCGAGGGATGTTCCTTGAGATGCGTCCGGTACTTCAATGCGAGGACTCAGCCTGATCAATCCGTGTGGCGGAAATCGCGGCATCAGTGAAGACGTGTGTATTATGCGCCAATCTAGTCTGCATGGTATTCCGTGGGAGCGGCACGACTGCTGGCAGCTCTTCGTCGCGCCCCCCGTCGTCAATGGGATAACCGTCAGAGTACTGGTGCTCAATGTCGCAGGCACTCGACAGGCCTAGGCGAAAGCCCACGACGCCACGACGGCTTTTGTGACTATGCAAGTTCGCGGCTGCAGTCGTTCAAACGTTCGAGCCTTGCAACCATATGCTGGTCGAACTTCGTCTTTCGACCTGCTTGGATGAGCTTGAATAGCCTGCGACACCCGCGCGTGACTAGGACACCCCGGGGACTCTGGAGCCAGGCACTGCGCTGGCCGAAAACCTTATTAGCTGGCAGCCCAGTGCTCCAAGGCAAACTCCCTCTGGCCCACAGATACGCAATATCACATAGGACATCCTTCACAGTCGGAGAAGTAGATAACATTCGCGCTCACAGTGTCAGCGTGAGAGTGGTTGCTGCTCTTGTCAATGCGGGGTCGTTGAATCTCATCACAAGAGCGCTCTCTCAGATCCCCTTCTTCGTTGGAAGCTGACCAACTGGCAACCATCCTAACTGCATAGGCTGAGTTCAGGAAGGGCGTTTCCATGATGCTTGTGCACGATGGTTACAATTGAACCAGACTGTTAGGTACCGTGCGGGGGTAAGACCGGGGACGCTTGTGATCGTAGAGACTAGAGGAACTCGTGTGAGTTCACAGTATTATACTGATTACAAACCACGTACCATGCTAGACTGTTAGTGCGGCCACGCTCAAGTACGTATACCATCCAGCATAACGTCAAACACGGCATGCGTGCATGCTATCAAGCAGGTCGAGAATGATGCGCGACTCTCAGAGCTGCAATCTCAAACGTATCGTCCTCGATCTTCGCAGCCGCCTCCCTCCCATACTCCCACATCTCCTCCTCCATCGCATCGACATCTTCGCACACGACGTATCCGCTCGTGTGCATCCGTCGCAACGCCTCGCGGATCCACACGCGGCAAGTCCACGTCGGTTCGCGCTCCTTGTCCACCTCAGACACCTCCATCGGGATCTCTCGCAGGATGGCGTCGAGATCGTCGACGGACTTCCCAGGCGGCAGACAGCCGATTGTAGCTGCGGCTGCCACGGCGGGTGAGGTGGCGAGAGAGAGCGGGGTGCGATCGTACGACCATCGCTTGTCCTCTCCCTGCTGCCCATTGGTTATAGCGTGTAATTTGAGGCCTCCGTGAGGACTAGGACCGGAAGACGCATCAGGCGCGTCTGGGACAAAGAGGAACCAGTGGAAGCGCGGTGGCGTTGTGCTCATCAGGTCCAGCGCAAGGACGATGTCGGGGTAGCGGGGAAGGGGCGCAATTGTTGTCTTCTTGGACATGATTGGCTATTAATCGAAACGGGTAATGTCCGGTAGAGCGATGCTGGAGGTCCCTTCGTATGCCCTATGTACGCAGAGGGTCGCTGCAAGAGAGGTTGAATGCACTTCCGTCGAACACGAGTTTGGGCGCTACCGTAGATCCGCTCGGGGTTCACGGAGATCCGGCGCTTGGGTATCGAGGACAAGGGAGGAAGGCGAGATCGAGGTCAGGGTATCGAGACGTACTGAATAAGTCCGGTCACATGCTACATGAAGAGTGCTGGAGGATACAAATACATATAATGCGTCCCTGAACTACTTCTGCTCGCTCGAAGGGACGGGGGCGCGCCTCCGGTCGTACATTTCCTTGAAGGTAGCTCCCAGGACGTTGGGAAAGCGAGCGGTTGAATGTCGTAGGCGATGCAGAACGAAACGCTCGATCTTCTCCGGAGCTGCTTGAAGGTCGAAGCTATTCTTCTGCAGGACCACTTGCGTGAGTGCCAGATGCAGACGCTGACGGAACTGTGAGCTTACGGCTTCTGCTTGTCGCTTGGCACGAGCCTCGTCCCGCATTCTGTTCAGTTCTCGTCTGCGCTCCTCTTCCTTCTGCTTCCGATTCAAGCCGGAGTTCGGGGTAGATGCGCCAGGCTGTAGTGGACGGCAGTCAGCCACTACACTATATGGTAGACACGACGTAGCACATACCGTGCTCTTGAACAGCTCCGAGTATACAGACGAATCAAGCAAGTTGAGATCGGTTGAGGCACCAGCAGGCTTCCTCGTGCCCACTTGATTACTCGTAGGCGCAGGGGTGAGGGTCTCCTTCTTCTCCGTCGCAGCCACGGCGGCCTTCGCTGCAGATGGCGTTGAAGGCGCCGTCGAGCCTGCGGTAGAGGGCTTGTTCTTCTTAATGGGCGGGAGCTTGCGCTTCTTCGGAAGGCTCGCCTCATCTGGGAGTTCGACAGGAAGTGCGGAGTTACTCCTCAAGCCCTGGTCCTGCACCTGGAGACGTTGGGATGAAGCCGGCACGGATGGTGGGAGCTTGCGTTCGTCTCTGAAGGCGATCTCCTTCTCCTCCTTCTCCTTCGCACTTTTCCCCTTGGTACCGGCCTTGCCGGCACCTGCCTTCCCGCTCTTCCCCTTCCCGGCCTTCTTGCTTGAGTAGTCCGGCTCTGGGTCAAAGTCGTCGTCGTCGGTCACCACGACCTCGGGGTCATCGAACTCCTCGTCTTCATCGTCTGTCCACACGACCTGCCTGCGAGGCTTCTTGCCCGGAGCCTTGCTCTTGGCGGACTTCGACTCCTTCGCCCGCGCCTTGCTCGAGGATGCCTGGGCATTAGACAGTCTCCGCTTGGACCCGGCAGCAGGAGACAGGGAGCGTGAGATAGTGGGTTGGGGTTCTGGTAGGAAGCGGGTATCCTCGATGTCGCCGTCGATGTCTACCTCCACGTCGCCCTCCGCGTACTCGTCTCCCGAGTTCCCTGAAGCACCCCGACTGGCTCTCCGTGGCTTCTTCCGCCGCGGGACTGCAGCTGGCGGGCCATGTGACGACTCTGGGGCATCCCCAGCGTCGTCTTCGTCGTCAGATTCGATCCTCTGTATGCGCCGTTTGGTCGGCCTGGACTCGGATGTCTGGTTGCGGGAAGCTACAGTGAGATGCACCAAGCACTCGACCCGCTGGACGCACGAGGTTCTGTTTGCTAATCTTTATTTTGAGTGACATGGCTGTTGCAGAGCAGGAGGGACCCTTAGAGGAGACAGAGAGGAAGCGGCGGGACTGAAGCAAAGTACTGACGGCAACTCGGAAGGCACAAGCCACAGCTGTGCCGCCAAGCGCCCACGGCAGTGCACGCGTCGCGTTACATCACACGTGACCGCATGTCACAACATACTGAACGCCCGACTGACTGGCAAGGTGCGATTCCGCTCTGTGATCTTGCGCAATGCGAGCCGGAATCTGGAACTCGGAAGAAAGACGGAAAAACGAAAAATCATTGTTTGGGTTTAGGATCTGGCTAGGTAGGGTGATATGTAACAGATGTCCTTCACGGTCCGTGCAACGTTGTGTGTAGCCTCGAGAAACGCTCTCCAACCACCATTTACTGAACAATAATAGTGGTGTGCACGGTCTCGACACCTGGGACAAGAGCCGCCTGCAGAGATCTGATCAGTTGCGGCTCGTCTACAGAAGCAGCTTCACCTACCCCGCCCAAAAAGAAGTGCGCCACGGAGAGCATAGCAGTGCCCTTCGGCATTGTCGCCGGAATTTGTACCGTATAGTTCTGGAAGCCAGCGGAAGAGCCACTGCCAGGCGTGAGCTGTGGGTCGTAATTGCCTTTGAACAGCGGTGCACCGATGGAGCCGGAGGCTGCGGTAGTCTCGCAGTCTGAGGGGCACGTCTGCAGACCAATGACGACAGAGACGTCGCTAGGGCCAGACAGCCCTGGCTATAAAGACGGACAAGGTCGTCAGTCCATCCGCCGAGGAAGGAACTAATCACGTACCTTTTTCTCGACGTCGACAACGAGGTTGCTGCCCGCTGTGACCGTGGTGTTCGCAGAAGGCGCGAAGATGGTGATGCTCTGCGCCAGAGCGGAACCCGCGAGTGCAAGGAAGGCGAAGGCGAACTTCATGGCGTCTGGGTCAGGAAGCCAGGGTAGAGCGCGAGAAAGGAATGACAGGGAGGAAAGTGCACAAGAGAGGGCTCGTTGTGAGCTGTGGAGATCGCTTCAGCCCGTCGCCCTTATCCCTTATATCTGTACTCGTCCATGGCCAGGCGCTCATAGAGCAGGCGGTAACCATAGGCTGCGCACCCGCATCTCGTCGGCGTTGTGAGACCTGTCGCTCTACAGCTGGCAATTTAGCGGGTATAGGTCTTACGGTAGCATCGGGTTTCGCGGGTGTTTTTCTGCGATGCCGCAGGTGCTGTTGAGCCCCGATCTTGATTGATTCGGTCTTTCCGCGAGAGCGGCAAACAGCACCTTGGCTATGAGCGAGGGCGTTTGTGTACGTTATTCGCTATAGCCACAAGGCGGTACAAGACTACCACTCCATCCTGTGATGATGACTTGCTAAGCTGGTCACTCACAGACAACTCGCGGACACCCCTCTTCTGCTGCGCTTCGGGCGCTCAACCTCTCAGCGGCCCCTTTGGCTCGGCGAGCAGATGGCCAGTTGTCTGGCAGAGGATCGTACACTCGATGCACGCCACTTCGCCTTATTGGGATTCGCAGCAGCGCGGCGTAGTATGCGGTGATGTAAATAGCAGAATAGAATCTGTGATATGAAAGAGTACTGGTCCAGCCAGGGATTACAGCTGCAGCTGAGCTGGTAGAGGCGGCGAGTGAGACTGTGACAGTCTGTGAGTAGTAAGTACAGTATATACAGTGACGGCCAAAAGTCATGCCCCACCCCCGGGTGGTGGTGCATGTAATACAATCCCTTTGGTGTCTCAACAAGATATGTATGTGCATAGTATACTGTGTGTGCAATATCTACAGCAATACAATTTCTAAGAGGTATCAGGGCACTTTTCAAGAGATA
>MU277678.1:169412-300828 GCA_022385805.1 Pilatotrama ljubarskyi
CATCCAACTTCACCAAGATTGTCGCACAGACAATGATTGTAGCTGCTGAGAAAATATAATTTGATAGTCAAGAAGCTAAGCTACTATGCAGTCCATGTGATGGATCCACAAGGCTCAGTAGTGTGCTGAAACCCTCAAAGAAATCACAAGTCAAGTCGTCCCTCAAGAGGGTTCATGGCACTGATTTGCCCATATCTCTTGAAAAGTGCCCTGATACCTCTTAGAAATTGTATTGCTGTAGATATTGCACACACAGTATACTATGCACATACATATCTTGTTGAGACACCAAAGGGATTGTATTACATGCACCACCACCCGGGGGTGGGGCATGACTTTTGGCCGTCACTGTATTAACTCAAGAGACGCGTCTAGGCGCCTAGGCAGCTTACGTAAGAGTCGCGTCGGGTGGCGAGACGCGAATCTCAATCCGGCGCTTCACGGGGATCGTGTCTGCTCTATTCCTCGGGGGCCTCTCAACCACCAGCAAAGCTTACTTTCAGTCGGCATTGCTCAGGCACTTTGACAGGAGAGACAACTAGCACGAGTAAACCCTTCAAATTAGTCCTTGCCAGACATCACCTGAGATGGCCACCACGATCCCTGCAGGCTTTCGTGCTCTACCCCTCCCACTCGCCCAGCTTTCCCTTGCCGCGGTCTTGAAATGTGGACAGTCATTTCGCTGGCGCATTTTTCCTCTCCTAGGCCCAGACGAAGATATTGTGTCCTCCAGCGCACCTACACACGAGTATCGACTATGCTTGCGCGACCGTGTAGTCTGCCTCCGTCAATCCCCCGATGCTCTATTCTACCGCTCCGTTTTCCCGCCCGCATCCTCTGGCGACCTCGACGGACGAGAAGCGGAGACATTGGCCTGGATACGGGACTACCTTCAACTTGACATTGACCTTATACGCCTATACCAAGAATGGAGCACAAGCGACCCTGTCTTCCGCAGCCTGCGGGACCGCTTCGAGGGAATCAGGATGCTCAGACAGGATCCCTTTGAGAACCTGATATCGTGAGCCCCTTCGATTTGTTCGTCAAGTTCTCGCCATTGACTTCGCCTCGCAGCTTCATATGTTCCTCCAATAATAACATTGGTCGTATTACGAAGATGGTCAAGTCCCTATGTCAGCACTACTCTCCTCCTCTCCTCACACTACCTCCGCCGGCTGGGTGCACGCTACCGGAGGAGACATACTACCCGTTTCCTACCCCCTCTGCTCTGGCAGCGCCCGAAGTCAGCGGCCGACTGCGCGAGCTTGGCTTCGGTTATCGAGCAAACTTCATACAGAGGACTGCGGCGATGCTCGTAGAAGCCCATGGCGTCCTCCGAAATCCAGAGACGTTCATGGAGCCTTCAGAAGAGTGGCTCATGACGCTGCGGCAGCTCAACACGGCCGATGCGCGAGCTGAGCTGCTCAAGTTCGTGGGTGTAGGTCGTAAAGTGGCGGATTGTATATTATTGATGAGCCTCGACAAGGTACGCCAGTGTTTACAGGTTAATTGCCAGGCGTAGGCTGACCGCCTCGCACACAGAGAGAAGTGATACCCGTCGATACCCATGTACATCAGATAGCCGTCAAACACTACGGACTGCGAGGCGCCGTGAAGGCCGCCAACATGAACCCGAAGCTTTACGAGGAAGTCAGCACTAGGCTCGCGGCCGTCTGGGGAGAGTACGCCGGCTGGGCCCACTCTGTGAGTAGTGCAAGCCGCATGTGCATATGCTAGAGCTGAGGAATCTCCTCGACAGGTGCTCTTCACGTCCGACCTGAAGTCATTCGCCTCGTATGGTCTTCCGTCGACACCTCCCACGCCGACCATGACCCCAGACAGGTTTTCTACTGCGTCAGAAGACAGCCCTTCCGTAGCTACTCCGCTGAGCGAGGTTCCTCCCTCCACGTCGAAGCGGAAGCGGACGAAGTCTGGATTAGGTGCCAAGCTGCCTGAGGAGGTCGCGGACGCTTTACCCGAGGTCGCATTGGAGGGACCAGGGTATAGCTTGGCTGAGCGAGTGAAGAGGCGGCGGAGAGGAACACGCGCGGGTACCTAACGCTGCGTCCGATGGCTAGCTAAGTCTGCGCCTTTCCGCGACGTAGTCTGTCCGCATATTAGAGCGGTTTACATATCTTGTACTGGGGTATCTGTACCGCTTGTGTACTCAGTACTGCACCTCGGTCACGCTGCGATATCCATATTGATCAAGTCCGATTTACACGGAAGCGCCTGATCAGAGAGAGGCACGACTTGGACGCTGCTGCAGCAGTTCGTAGCACGTCATACCAGGTTTGCCACCTCCCTCCACACACCCTCGCTTCGCTCTCTACATAGCCATGTCAGAGGCCTCCACATCCCAGCAGAAGGCGAAAGAGAAAGAGATCGTTGATCAGGCAGCTGCCCTAGCGAAC
Organism: Pilatotrama ljubarskyi; assembly: GCA_022385805.1. Classification (NCBI taxonomy): domain Eukaryota; kingdom Fungi; phylum Basidiomycota; class Agaricomycetes; order Polyporales; family Polyporaceae; genus Pilatotrama; species Pilatotrama ljubarskyi. The sequence goes on from MU277678.1 coordinate 171,827, forward strand.
GGCGAAGAGGAGGACCACTCCGGATCCGAGGGTTCTGAGGACGAACAGGATGTCGCCGGCTCCTCCACTCTCCAGGCTGCGACGCCTTCCACTTCGAGCAAGAAGAAAAAGAAGAAGCGGTCCAAGGCTGTGAAGGCTCTGAACGCGCTCCGGGGAGGAGGCAAGGACGCGATCCCGGACGATGTCGTCAAGATCGTCCTGGAGAAGGTGCGCGCCGAGGGCGGGGAGGTGGGCGCGACCGCGGACGCGGAGACGGTCAGGAAGGCCCTAGAGCATATGAAAATCAAAGACGTTATCCAGGGCAAGGCCGGCATTGGAGGGAAGAACAAGAAGGACATGGGAGGGCACAAGGTGAGCACGGATCCGACCTGCTCTCTTTGCCGACCAGCTCTAATTCGACCTCATTCTGCCAGTTCTGGGGAACGCAACCCGTACCACAACTCGGTAAGTCTAGCGCGCGACTACCATGTCTGGCGTACTGAACGTTATGCAGGGGAGGCCCCACCCGAAGAGGACGGTCCTATCGAGCCCTCGAAGCCGTGCGAAGAGGTCCGCCAGGAGCCATATCCTTTGCCTAAGGAATTCATGTGGTCGGTAGTAGACATTGATAAGCCAGATGAGGTGCGCCCAGTGTCCACTTAGGGCCTTGTCTGCAATCGGCTGACGCGCTATGAATACAGCTGCGCGAATTGTACGAACTGCTATCCGCCAACTACGTAGAGGACGACGATGCATCATTCCGCTTCCAGTACTCCGCAGAATTCTTCCTCTGGTAAGCCTATCTCAGGGTATGGGTGAGGATGAAGTCACTGACGCGTTCGAAGGGCTTTGAAGCCTCCAGGCTACCACAAGGACTGGCACATCGGTGTCAGAGTCAGCTCTACCAAGAGATTGGTTGCATTCATCTCCGCGGTTCCGATACGGGTGCGCGTCCGCAATCAGTAAGTGCAGCCCACCCGTGTCCGAAGGCGTACTGACCGCATGCTCTCTGCAGTGAAGTGGACGCGAGCGAGGTTAACTTCCTTTGCGTGCACAAGAAGCTGCGCTCTAAGCGGTTAACCCCCGTGCTCATCAAGGAGGTGACCCGGCAATGTCATCTCAAGGGCGTTTTCCAGGCGCTTTACACCGCTGGCGTCCTCCTGCCCACGCCGGTATCGACCTGTCGGTAAGTCATTGCAGTCACTGTTTTCCCCCAGCGATGCGTAGACTTGGGTCTTTGCGCAGATACTACCACCGCTGTCTCAACATCCCCAAGCTTGTCGACGTCAAATTCACCGGTGTACCGGCTAACATGACGCTGGCGCGCATGATCCGTCTCCACAAGCTCCCCGACCGTCCACGATTGCTCGACCACGGGCTGCGGGAGATGGAGGAGCGCGACGTCCCACAGGTCACGGACCTCTTCGCTCGCTATATGCAGCGCTTCGACATGGTGCCGGTGATGAACGAGGACGAGGTCCGTCACCAGTTCCTCAGTGGCCTCGGCGAAGGACCCCGCGGGCCAGACAGCTGGAAGACTGCGCGCGAGGGTCAGGTCGTATGGGCGTACGTCGTTGAGGTCGGTGTTGCACCCAATCAACATGAGAGGAGCACTGACATGGGCTACCTCCATTGTGCAGGATCCCAAGACGCACAAGGTCACGGACTTTGTCTCGTTCTACTCGCTCCCGTCCACAATCATGAACCACCACAAGCACAACCTGCTCAAGGCTGCATACCTCTTCTATTACGGCACCGAGACCGCGTTCGAGCCGGGTGCGGAGGAGAGCGGGCGCCTGAAGAAGCGTCTCGAGGAGATCGTCGGCGACGCGTTGGTCATCGCCGAGAAGGTCCAATTCGACGTCTTCAATGCCCTCACGCTCATGGATAACGTGTGCTTCCTGCAGGACCTCAAGGTATGCAGCTGCTGAAGTCCTGTTTTCTGTTTCAATCACTCATCTTGTCTGGATTCAGTTCGGTCAGGGCGACGGTCTTCTCAATTTCTACCTGTACAACTGGCGGACGGCTCCCCTAGCGGGTGTCACCGCTGTCGGAGACAGACCTGCCGGCAGGGGTGTCGGCGTCGTCATGCTATAAGGTCTGTAATATACGGACAAACCATGTCAATACCGTGGAACAGTGCGCATCCCATTGCTGTATACCAGTCGAGTGTAGCAAACACGTTCTATTGTGCTGGCCTATATCATACAATGCGAGCGATATAAGTGGTCGCCGCGCTCCTTCATCTTCATCAACTCGGTAGGTGGGAGGGGACTCAACAATGCTGTCATGTACGGAGAGAAAGTCCTCGGAGTCCAAGAGCGTCAATCCCGGAATCCACGATCCAAGCTCAGTCGTCGCTGTAATACATCACATCGTCTTCGTCGTCTACTCCGAAGTCCGGGGTAGGGCTTCTAGGTCGTTTCTCCTGTTGCTGCGCACGTCGCTGGGGGAGTACTGGCACCGACGCGCCGCCTGCCCCCGTCGCACGCGGCTCCGAGCTCGCGGCTGGTCGGGGCGGGCGTGAACCGAGAGTTTGCCCACCGGAGCCCCATGATGCCGAGGATGATGACTGTTCCCTCTCCTTCCCTTTGACCGAGGGTTGAGACTGGGAATACGGCTGAGCGCGACCGGAAAGCATGTTCCCGGAACCAGAAAACGTATTAGGCTGTTCGTGACGCTATGATGAGTCAAGCTCAAACTACAGGCAAAGTGCGGAGCGTACCTTCGGTGGCGAGCCTGTCGAATCCGAGTTGGGCGGCACATAGGGCTGAACATTGAACCCGAAGAAGAGCTTGCCGAAAGGCAGGTTCAACGGGGCGGGGACGTAGACGTCGCCGTCGAGGCTGTCATTTGTGATGATGCGGTGTTTACTGAGGGGGGATAAGTATCACTTGGGAGGCACGCAATATTGAGATAAAGACATACTCGGTCCGGATGATCTTGCTGCCTTCTGGTGCCTCTTCAGGCTTCCGGTGGCTAATGCCCTTACCCTTCGTCTTCCGTCCCGAGAGTGTCTCGCCCTTGCCCTTAAAGCTCTCCCAGTGATCGCCGCCCTTGCTAATCGCGGCTGCCCTGGGCGCTGCGCTGGCGAAAGCACCACCCATAGAAGAGGATGGTCGGGATGAACCAGGAGTGGAGGAAGACAAGTCGATATTGAGCTTGGACGCCATAGTAGATGGAGGGGCAGCCTTCGGCCGCTCGGGCTCTACGTATCCAACAGGAGCTGCGAAATCCACCTCGAGATCAGTGTCGAGGACGCTGATACCTTCACCTCCAGGCTGAGTCTCCATGACAAGGAGGCCAAACACTATGGAGTTGTAGGAGATCTCGATGATGTCGCCTTGTGTGAGGGCAGAGAAGTTGCGGAGAGCCTGCTCGAGGCTGTCATGCGAAAGTGAGGGCTGTATCGACAAGAAGAGGGGCAGCGAACATACACTGCTTTAGGATCTGAGATTTCCAGGAAGTCTACCGTCTGTGCTTGCAACTTCACCATCTTGCCCTTGGGCAGTTCCGTGCCGGTGATTCGTATGGGGTCGCCTTCGTTCAATCGCAGAGTCTTCATCATCCAGTAGGGAAGATGCACACAACCCTCCTCGGCAATGAATTCCAAGACACCGCCATGAGTGGAAGCAGCCGGGTTGGCAGGATTACGGAGCTTGAACATCCATGGAGATTCAAGATCCATCTGGGTCAGGTTTGCGAGGGCAGAGGGAGGCATTATGACTATGGAGAGTGAGCAAGGATGCACTCATGATTATACACTCGACGGACGTACTCTTGCCACCATAGCTGACATTGTCGCGCGGTTTCCCGGGGAGCATTGCGACGCTGTACGCCTTGAAGTACTCATCGTAAGCCCGCGGGTTCGGCCTACCCATTCGGCGAACTCCCATTCCGCCAAGGCCCCTGACGGATGCATGAGGACGCAAGACCAGCATTGCCGGGCGTAATGTACTCACTGAGCGAACTGAGCCAGCAGGCCTCCTGGCCCGCCGCCGCCGAACGGATTCTGCTGATCAAACTGCATAGTACGTCAGACCATGCCAAACCGTATTGTCGCAATACGCACGAAGTCCATGCTGGAGTGAGAGATGGTGGTAGGAAGACAAGGACGGTGCGTGCAGGTGGACAGGACGCGGTGCCCAAACGCGTAATCCTGCCACACTGGGCGCTTCTCGCTTCACGTGCGCATGCTATGGGCGCCTAAGAAACGACGCGCCTCGCAATTGAGCACTTTCGACTTCATTCGATCCCTCGTCCTCCTCACCTACTATGGCCGCAGTCGCTCCTACACCCGCTCCAGTCGCCACTGTGGGTCAGAATGCATTTAATGACAAGGTGAGCCATGACTCTGCCCGGAACTAGAGCGATGCTCACAGTGAGTTAGGGCAAGCCCATGGAGGTGCGCCGGTCCAATATGGTCGCTGCAAAGGGTATGCACGTTGGGATTCTACAAACCGTGTCAGTTATTGACATAGTGCGATATCCAGCCATCAGCGATGCTGTACGAACGTCTCTGGGCCCGAGGGGTATGGACAAGATGGTGCGTGTATCATTGAGTCTAAGCTCGGCGTGCATGGTCACTCACTTCGTTTTGGCTTAGATCCAAACCTCCAAAGGAGAGCTGATCATCACGAACGACGGTGCGACGATTCTGAAGAGCATTCAAGCATTGCATCCCGCGGCAAAGATGGTGAGCCTGAGTTCTTCTCTTATGCGATGCTCGACGCTCATCAGGCGTCAGCTTGTCGATCTTTCCGCTGCACAAGATGTCGAGGCGGGTGACGGTACTACGTCTGTCGTTGTACTCGCAGGAAGTCTCCTTGGCGCCGCGGAGAAGATGCTACAGAAAGGCATGCACCCCACTATCATCGCGGAATCGTTCCAAAAGGCATCGGCCAAAGCAGTCGAGTACCTCACCGAGATCTCCACCCCGATCAACCTCGAAGACAAAACCTCCCTCCTTCGTGCAGCAACGACCTCTCTGAACTCCAAAGTGAGTTGTGCATAATCTCACATCGCGATGTATATCTCAATGTGACGGCTATGATAGATTGTCTCCCAATACTCCTCTACGCTTGCTCCCATTGCGGTTGCTGCAGTTACGCGCCTTGCCAGCCCCGAGTCCTCGAACGTTGACCTCCGTGATATCCGGATCGTCAAAAAGGTTGGAGGAACAATCGAGGACACCGAGCTGGTCGACGGTGTGGTACTAAACCAGAATGTCGTCACGACCGTTGGCGGCCCTACCCGGATAGAGAAGGCGAAGATCGGTCTCATTCAGTTCCAGCTGAGTGCACCGAAGCCAGATGTGCGTCTTTTCAATGCATCCGTGCCAGATACCACTTTTCCAAACAGTGCACCTCCAGATGGACAACACGGTTGTCATCAACGACTACCGCCAGATGGACAAGGTGATTAAGGAAGGGCGACAGTACCTGCTCAACATGTGCAAGAAGATCAAGAAGGCGAACTGCAATGTCCTCCTCATCCAGAAGTCCATCCTCCGCGACGCAGTCGACGACATCTCCCTTACTTTCCTCAAGCGTCTGAACATCCTCGTCGTCAAGGATGTCGAACGTGACGAGATCGAGTTCCTCTCGAAGAGTCTGGGGTGCAAGCCTGTCGCGGACATCGACGCGTTCACGGAGGACAAGCTCGGCTATGCGGATCTCGTGGAGGAAACGGCACATGCGGGCGCAAAGGTCGTGCGGATCACAGGCGTGAAGAACAGAGGTCGCACGGTCAGCGTGCTCGCTATGGGCAGCAACAGCCTTGTCCTCGAGGAGTGCGAGCGCAGTCTGCACGACGCCCTGTGTGTTGTTCGCTGCCTTGTCAAGAAGAGGTATGCCCGTCTACGTACCTTAAGCATATTGACGCTGACAATCTCACACTCTAGGGCGCTGATTGCGGGTGGCGGCGCTCCCGAAATCCACGTCTCGCGGTTGCTCTCGCAATATGCGCATACACTGAAGGGCATGGAGGCGTATTGTTTCCAAGCATACGCCGATGCGCTGGAGATCATTCCGACGACGCTCGCCGAGAACGCTGGCCTCAATCCCATCGCGATCGTCACTGAGCTCCGGAACAGACATGCCCTTGGCGAGCGCAACGCCGGTATCAACGTCCGCAAGGTAAGGGTATTCCGTACCGCCGTGCCTAACCTATGCTAAGCCACCGACAGGGTCTGATCTCCAACATCCTGGAGGAGGATGTGGTGCAGCCGCTGCTTGTATCGACGAGTGCCATCGAGCTCGCCACGGAGACTGTCTGCTTGTTACTCAAGATCGATGATTACGTCCAGACACGATAGATAGTAGCTGCTGAATCAACTGTACAGATATCTCGCGTACTGCTAACTCGAGGGTCCAATGCTGCTTCAAGCTTGTCATTGACCACTACGGTCATACGTCGGTGGAGTGCAAGCTCCTCGTGGAAGCGTCGGCTATCCCTCCACTACTACCTGAGGGTCGCCTTGATGATGTTACTGAGCTGCTCGTCCTCGCACCTCAACCACCATAGACAACTGTCATCGTCGCTTTCCTTAAGGCGGATGGCGGCGAGTCCCTCTCTCAATGGAGTCGGGCTTTCGGGACATACCACAATCTTCAGATCACCTGGCGATAACTCCAGTGAAGACCCATCCCTAGGACGCATTAGAGCTAGCGCACCTTCAAACGGGGGTCTATCTCGCTCCGTGACCTTCAGTCGGCGTTGCAGGCCTTGAAGCCGCCGTAGGATGGCGTCGATCGAGGCCTCGCACCAGCCCCGAGCGGTTGACGACTCTAGGCTATTCCAGGTCGTCTCGAAATCGTGCTCTGCGATGCTAAGCGTGCTCGCGATAGATGGCGCAGGTTCAGAAAGGAAAGGGGATTCTAAGGTGATGAGGTCCGCTCCCTGGATGACCGTCAGTGAGTCGGCTGGAGACATTCCTCCCGGCTGCGGAAGCTCACCGAGGTCTCCTCATCTAGGATTTGCACGACGGGGAGCGGCGACAGGTTCGAGCGAGGTGAAGTCTGTTAAAGTATCGTCAGGACGTCCAGCGAGACTCAGCATGCCGACACTGGTAGAGAGCCTCACACTTGCAATTGAACGCAGGTCGGAGGTTTGCGCCGCGATGGTCAAATCGCCGGGGGTTACCGTCATTGCTAGCGGGTCCTCGTACGGTCGGGGGTGGCTCACACTCCTAGCACTACCGTCGTCTGAATGCAGTGAGCTGCCGCTGCTCAGGCGCCTCAGTCTATGGGTAGGCCTCGGCGGGTCGTACGCGGCGTAGCGCAGCTTGCTTGGCGTTGGTGACACTCGAGAGGACGAAGGTTCCGGGGACCGCGTATTCGAGGGAGGAGAGCTGGGGAAGACCTTTGGTGACCGAGACGCCGTTCTTCGCTTGTCCGCTTCGTAGCGTTCTAGGGCGGCGACAAACTCAGGTAACTACTCCTCGGTCAGAGAGACATGTAAGCGATCCCGTATGATGTGTTACATACAGACGATGTATGTGTACCGGCGAGGATACGCTTTAGCGTTTCCTGCGCCTGCGAGAGGGCAAGGAACTGATCACACCGCTAGATCGAGGAATCAGCATGGCGGTCCTCATAGAGCGATTGTGCCACATACCCGCTTCACATGTCTGCCACTTCGAGCATGGAGCTCTTTGACCAACTCCTGAATCTCGGCGGGCATCGGGTCGCATGCAGCTGATACTCGTAGCATGGTGATTAGACAGGCATCTTGTAACGCCGCTGTGACCGGTCAATTCCTACCCGATCTTGCAGGTTCAGAGCACGTACCAGAATAGGAGGACAGCCTGCTAGCGAGCGACCGCAGTATTCCGTCCGGAGAGATGGGTGAAAGCTCCAGGTACTCGCACAAGAGGGCGGTGACAATGACCATGAGCGTGGGTCCGACCTCAGCATCCTTGTCCACAAGGCTCGCGAAAAGCACGCCGAGGCATCCGCTTCGCCATGAGCTGTCTCCTGCATGGCTGTGATTGAGCGTGGGCTTGACAAGGGCGATCCAAAGACTTACCAGAGTGGATGCGGAGCAGCATTTCCTGTACAGCTTCCTGCAGCACTGGTCGCTTGTCAAGAGGTCCTTCGCCTTCGATAGCCTTCAGCACATCCTTGAGCTGATGGGCGTAAGACTCTCCGTCATTTCCGGAAGTGATGTCCAGGATCTCAAGTAGACGCGGTAGAAGCTCCTCAGAGCCGTGCTCGGAGATCGTGGGCAATTCTCCTTGCAGAGCTCGAGCGTAGTAAGACTCTACGATAGCTTGGTCAACGCGCCATAGCGTCCGAAGGGTCTGAGAGGGCAACTCAGTCGTGTATCCAGGGAGTCGCAGAGCTATGCTGACCTGCTTCCGGATCGCCTTATCTTCGCTGTCGAGCAGCTTCATGACCCGCTCGACCTCCCATTCCTCCAGTACTGACGGTATCTCGGGAGTAGTTCCCGCCCATAGTCTCGGTTCCACAGATGCTAGACAACATACGAACACGTAGAGACCATTGGGCTCCTGGGATGTTAAGAGCTGCCGGATCTCCTGTATAAAGGAAGTACCGGTTTTCGCCTGCGCTTCCAGCAACACTTCAGTGGGGCAGACCGCGGCAGCCGAGAAACATTGGCGAATAATCGCTGGTGCCGGGCATGAGGCTTTACCTGACCACATTCAGAAGGTCTTGCGACTCACCGTAAGCAGGTGTGCCCATATGAACATAATGCCGGATGATCTCCAAAAACCGTTGCAAGTCATGAATACAAGGGCTACCAGACGCGTCAAAAAGATGATCGAAGTAAAACCTATACAGTCACTTACATGAGGTTCTCGAGTGCTTCAATCAGCCTGACAAGCAATAGGTCTTGTGAAGGTTCAGGCCGCTGTGACCACGTCGAAGCCAGCAAGCCCGACACGACTTTGTGGAACTTGTCCTTGGGCAGCAGCTCCGCCTGCGAGAGGCACGGCAGGTAAGAGCTGGCGCGAATCGCGTGTATGCTTTCCTTACCCGTAGGAGCGTTTCGCTCAAGGTGAGCGCCGCCATGACGACGACAGGCTCCGGATCCAGGAGACGTTTTCGTGCTGGGCTCACAATGTCTCTGAGAATATTTGGATCCTGTTCGGACAGCTTGTCGAAGGCAAGCAGGGCGCGTCGCTTGACATTTGCACTGTACATTCAAGGTTGAATGTAACGTCACATAATACATGGGAAACGCAACACACTGACGAGTTATGGGAGAGTAGGTCATGCAAACGTGACTGCACGGCGGGTATGACGTCCTTTGAGGGCGATTGTATGAGGGTATCAAGGGCGAGGCATATTCGAGAGACGGTAGGACTGTCTAGATCCTAGGAGAGATCCGTGGGCACCAGAGAAGACTGTCTCTCCATTGAGGCCTACCTTGCGGATGGAGTTGACGAGCATGAGTTGAAGTTCGTGATCCGGGCGCATTATCTCGGCGCAGAACAGGTATCCTGCATCGACCGTATAGTCTGCTTGCTAGCAGGGTCCCAGCCCAACATACCTGTACGCTTATCCTGTATTGTTTGGCCAGCTTCTGCCAAGTTGATCGCATGGGGAAGGGCAAACTCGAGGTCTACAGATGTCCCAGGGTGCACGCTCATGGAGCAGTAGAGAAGCAGGATCAAGCACTCCTTGCATTGTTTCTAGGTACACTGTAAGTTCTTTTCAATTACGTGGACCAAGCAATACGGACCACAGTCAACGTAGAACGCGTCAGCTGATGTCGAATAGACTGGACTTCAGCCAGAAGTATATGGTCGGCAGCCTGGGGAGTAGCGGACTCTATCTTGCGGACCAAGGCGTAGTGGGCCCTGCTCATGGCCCCCGACGACGAGAACGGTACTTCCATGCTCTTCACAGTCTAGTGAGAGTGAGAGGTCAAGCGCAGGGTATCCCAGATTTCGCCATGTTCGTGGTTCGCAGTCAACCCAATTGTGGCTGAAGCCAACGCGCCCGAGTCGCCAAGTGCAGCGCGCCGCGCGCGCAACTCGCTACTTGACCACTGGTCCACTACATAGCTGCCCCTCATGTCTTCCTCAGCAGAATCCTCTGCAGCGGCGACGGCGCACTCCTTCAACAAGATACTTGACAAGTACAAGAGTGCGTCGAAAGCGCGCTCGGCGTCGGATATGGAAGAGGCGACCAAGAAGTTGCGGCGGTTGATCCTGGTAGACGGTATTCCTTCTGAGGTGGTATGTAGTGCACTACGTCGCTCTCGGGAACGTGGAAATGGCTGACTGGGCCCTTAGGACCCGACTCTTCGACCGAGAATATGGAAGGTCCTACTGCGCGTACGAGACGTTTCGGCGGAAGCGTTCCTGGAGTATGTCGCTCGCGGACCATGCGAGGTCCGAGAGAAGATTCGAAACGACACATTCAGGTGTGTACGGAACTGCTCACTGTCAAGACCAATCCTTACGAGTCCCAAGAACACTCGCGACAGACCGGGGCTTCAAGGAGCGCGTGAGCGAAGATATGCTAGTGCGATTGCTAGACGCGTTCGTATGGCGGAATCATGGTGAGTTACCCCATCTTATGTCCGGCGACTCTCTTGCCGACTGCGTCTAGACCGACAAGAAAACGATCAACTCGGTTTCACCTACGTGCAGGGAATGAATGTGCTAGCAGCGCCCTTCCTATATACCATGCCATCCGAGCTGGAAGCCTTCTACTGCTTCGCCAAGTTCATCGAAGAGTCTTGTCCTTTATACGTCCAGCCCACACTAGAAGGCGTACACTACGGCCTGAAGGTCCGTGTTGCGTATCCAGCTTTTGAGCTGACGTATTGATGTGTAGCATACAGCTGTTGGATCGCTGCCTCAAGATCGTGGATCCCGAGCTATACGCTCATTTACGCTCGAAGAACCTCTCCGCGGAAATCTATGCCTTCCCTTGTGCGTCACTTGAGACGATCTGCCTGTGGGCCGTATCTGACCTCATGGCACTGTTGCAGCCGTCCTCACTCTGTGTGCATGTACACCACCACTGGATCAAGTCCTGCAACTATGGGACTTCCTACTCGCATTCGGTGTCCACCTCAACGTTCTCTGCGTGATCGCGCAACTGCTACTCATGCGGGACGAAGTGATGAACTCTTCAAGGTAAGTACAACTAGACCCAAAGTTGCCGCATCGCTGACCCCCCTCCGTTCAGTCCGATGCGTCTTTTGCGCACCTTCCCTCCGCTGGAGGCATTGCCCGTCATAGGAATCGCCGTGACTCTCGTCCGAGACCTGCCGACGGACTTGTACGAGGAACTGGTCCGACATCCATACGCGGTACGCGAGTGAACGCCCGACCATGGACTTTGCCTTCACGCTCTTAGTTTGTCGCTTTGTTTACCCTTGCTGTCGCCTATGTATCACTATGCTGTAGCTTTGCAACGTCTATAGGAAATGCCTTGTTGCTGTCGTTGTGACAAACTCTTACAAGGAGCTCCGTACCTCTGACCTTCAGGGACGACAATATGTCTCTGCCGTGCGGCATAAGATGTGAGAGCATCGCAGGCCATGCGTCCGCGATATACACATTACAAACAAGATTCTATGCGTTCTTGCATTACACTCGCTCTATTGTTGGCTTTCGTCACCGCCCGGCAGCTTGTCGATGTATGAAGCAGTGAGGTCGAAGAATGTCCAGAGGAGTCCGTGCGTGGTCACGCTCCGCAGAGCACTGACACCGAGACCTCGGTACAGCCTCGCAAGACCGACCAGGATAGGTTTCGGCGCATTAGGGTCGGGTCCTTCAAGACGGTAAATAGTTAGATGGTCTCATCACGGACGGAGCCTGGGAGGAGATTTGGGCTTACCTCGGATGAGCCGATGGAACGTCTCAAGGACGCCCCTGCGCTTCTCACCCGCCAAGGCGCGCTGTTGCACCTTCGTCTTCACTCTGCTCAAATGGTCAGCTCATGTCAGTAATAGCACACAATTAAACCTACACATCGAGCGGATAGATGAGAGCCCAAGATGTTACCCCCGCAAGCGAGCCGCAAAGGAATGGGACTAGGGACACGGGTATTGGGAGCCAGGGCGGGGTGTCGCCCTGCTCGCCTGACGCGTCGCGTCCCATAATGTATCGGAACCCGTCGTACTCGAAGAAATACAGCGCGGTTCCCATGGTGTCTCTCACTGAATAACTCGTTAGCAGTCGCCACCATCACATCAGGCGACCGTCCGCATACCGAAATGCAGGCGGAAGCCCGTGTAGAGCCCTAGCGCGCCGTTGGTACGGAATATGTCCCGCACGGCTTCCATGGTGCTCGGTGCCTTTACGAGGCGCAGACCTTTGCTGGCAGCTATAGTGTACTCAAGCTGTCGTCGTACCTGTCCAGGGAGAGCGGTTGAAGACGCGGCGAAGGTCAGACGTCATCTCGCTCACCTTGACGAGTTCGAAGGCTGCATCAAGCATGAGAGATGTGATGGCATACGCATGAGATAGGATACTTACGCGCACTCCCAAACGATATGAGGGAGCCGGAAAGCGCACCGCTGCGTGGAGGACGTCAGGAAAGCGACTTGAGAGTCGAGACAAGCACGTGGACGTACCTAATACCACCGGTTGCAGCGACATCGAGTATGTTATTACGAGACAACCAGTGGCGATCACGGAAATACTCCTTGGTCCGAGTGTATATAGTGAATGAGGCGGCACCTTGGAGGTTGGTACGTCATGACCCGAGCAAACCAAGATGAAAGGACCGTACGTACGAACGAAGGAAATGGTCATCAATGGGATCCATAGCCCCCGATAGAAACCGACGATACCCTCCTCTTGGTAGACGGTTAGGGCGAGCCTGGGGATAGAGATGCGTTGACGCGTTGTCTGCAATCTCGACTTGATGGAGTCCAGCTTTTCGCGTGTTCATCGACATTTGTGCTCGCTGTTGTGACGTAAGACTCACTGGATACCCCGCGAAGGTCGAGATGTAGCTCGCAGACAACGCGCATACGACCGCCTTGTTGCCTGCAGGACTACACGGTTACACCTCGAATCCGAGCATGCTAGAGGACGTAGGCCGCACTTTTGAGAGACTCATTGATCGCAGCCGAGTCAAACAAATAGCTCAACGGCCTGGACAACAAGAGTGTAAGTGAAGGGCGCAAAGGGGAGAGTGGCGGCATGCGGGGTTTCGGTACCTTTTCTCGCTCATAGGATGCTGTCACTGGCCGGGCAACAGTCCAGTAGCGTGCGGTCGCACGACGTTCAGCTATTTAACGCGATCCAAGGTGCAAGTCGACGGATGGAGAGCGGACTCGTCGAGGGGGTCAGAGACAGAAGACGAAGAGCGAGCAGGCCTTGCCCGAAACGAGCGCGAGTCTACTGACCGCTACTTACCGGATGTATTCCGCCGGCGCGTCATAACGCTCCGCTGCTTCTGCCTCACGCGCACGCTGCACTGAAAACACGTCTCGCCTTGCGGTCGCTTGCAATCTTCAGTCCAACGCAAAATACATAGGTAGAATATGCTATCTATGCTACAAGACTGTACACAGACATGCTCTATCATACGCGGCAGATACAACATACGGTGAGGGAGGCGTCTTCAGCCACGAATCAATGCTATATACAAGGTTTTAAAGTGATCTGCACGCGTTCTGCCGTGGGAAATCCTCCGGGGAAAGCCATTCCAAAGGCCCAAACCCGCTATGTCCCTGCCAGAAACAAAGCCCTGGACCGCTCAGAATCCTCCCAATCGTTTCTTGACAGGCTTCTTCTTGGCAGGAACTGGCCGTCCGCCATGAGGTCCAGGGAGCACTTGGGTACTCGCCATGAACTCCTGCTGCGAGGAAGGAGGAGCGGCGGAGCTGTCCGCCGGCTGGCTGCCGCTGGGAGGTACATGCGGTGTGGTCGCTAGAACATCTTGGGACCGAGTGGCGATGAGCGGCCTGCGTGGAAGGAAGGGTTGGCTTGCGGTAACGATCGTTGGAGGGGCTTTCGGCACGGAAGGAGCTATCGCAGGTGGCCGTTGAGTCTGAATTGTCGCCGGGGACCCGGAACCCTTCGTGTATTGCCCTTCCTTTACGATCGGTACTTTGACAGGTCGCTGCAGTCTCACGGGCACCTCCGCCTTCTCATCGTACGGGTCGTGGTACGTGTATTGGGCCGGGTCTGTGCCAACTTCCCATTCCTGCAGCAGTAAGCGGACACCTAGCGGGGTGATCGCCTTCGCTACTTCAGCCGTTCCGGCAGCGGGGGTAGACTCGCCAAGGGGATCCTCCTTTGGTATCGGACGGAGGAAGCCGAAGTGCACAGGAGGCGGCTCAAGCTCGCCCAGAGACATTGCTTCAGTCGAACGCGAGATGTTCAACATGTCCTCGTCGAAACTTGTAAGAGCATTCTTGCCAGGCCGCTTGTGAGTGAAGACGTCGGACGCCAAAGCCAAGTCCAAGGCCAGTTGAGAACGCGCCTCGCTCTCCTGGCGGAAGGACGGCGCTGTCCGGTCGGGTCCGTCAGCGAGGTCATAACGGGCCAGGTTCTCCAGCGTTTTCTGCGGGTCTTCCTCGAGTTCTGGAGCTGAGCAACGTATGAAGGACGATATGTCAAGGTGCCATCGCGCCGTTTGGATGAGTCGCTCATGAGGAAGATGCCCTTGGACCAGGGCACGATACCCCGCAGCGCAATCCAGGGCACTTCCGGTGAACCAGTCGTTCCTGGAAGCCTCGACGGGTTCTGGCCCAGATCGCATGGCCAAATCGAAGCTATGGCATGGTGAGCTTCATATTGCGGTGTGACAAGGAAGTGTGGCTTACGTGGTTAAACTATGTTCGATACCAACCTCCGTATCCTGCCAGAAGGAAGGCATGCGCTCCAAGGTGTCGAAGACTACGTTGGTCTGCGCGGCCAGGTCTTCATGTTTCCGTTCGACGAACAACCCTGGACACAAGATCAGCGCGACTAGGGGCGCCAATAGGGAGTGGCTCACTTTGGTATGCAGGTTGAAGGTCCACTATGCTATGAGCTTTCCCAGCGAGCGGCCCCAGGTCCGAGCGCGCAGCATCCGCGTCCTCTTTGAGCTTTAGCACGTCAGGCGGCCAATCTACTCGCCTTCTCGCGGAATTTGGTGTCTCCTGAGCAACGTCCTTAGACAGCCGTTGCAAGTTGAGCAGGGATATGCTCCCGCGCTCGGAGAGTTGAAAGATGCTCATAGATTTGCTGCCTGATAGAGTGGCTTGTTGAAAGAAAGCGTAGCCGAGGTGTGGCCCGTCCGGGCGCAGCGCAGGAGGCAGTGCGTAGGGCGCATCGTAGAGGTGGACTAGATTGTCGCTGCCCCGAGAAACATCATACACGGTGATGAGGGAATTGCGCCGGGAAGTGAGGAACGTCAGGGGCGCTACACGAGATGCGTTAGATTGGGTGAAATCAAGACACGTATAGGTGGGCGGGCCTTACAGCTGATCATGACATGTGTCTGGGCGCGAAGTGTGATGTCGATTTCTCGGCCATGCTTGACGGAAAGTAGAGGCTTCTTCGTATTGCGTTCGTCGAGCCACAGAATCTCTTCGCTCGAGACCAGCCGTATTAAGTGATCATCGCTTAAACTCTCGACAGAGGTCAGTACCACGTCTGGTCGAGCGACCACATGAAGAGCATGAGGCCGCTTTCCAGCCTAGAGTAGAAGTTAGATTGTGATGAGACGCTGAATGACTAGACCAACCCGGAGATCAAGCAAGGACGCGGACTTATCAGAGACCGACAGCAATGTCTCTCGCACTTCAGAAGCGGCTATGCGATATAGAGAGCGTTTAGATGCGTCACCCGTGTGGATGAGCTCGCTGCGATAGATTCGGTCAGTACGACTGAACATGCGGTAGTTGATGACATACATCAACTTCTTGCCTTCGGGAGCAGTGCAGCGATATATAGACCCGGTATCGTTCACGACGTATCCGACAGTAATGTTTGTAGGGGAGATGGCTAAGTCGACAGCATGTCTGTCGCCGATGTCGGACCGCTGCGCGGTGAGGAAAGGAGCAGGTTCGACCGTGAATGCTGCCCTATTCACAGCAAGTTTGACTTGCATGAAAATTGTGGATCCCATAGTTCTCACTCCGAGCATTGGATCTTTTGACTCATCATGAGCGAGGTCGCGGGACTACAGGAGTCCTTCACTGACCTGGCTTGCCTTTGCCCACTTCCCCATGCGGAGACGCGACAATCTGCCGGATTGGAGTATCAAATGCATACACAGGCGCTGCTACCGGCTTCAGGTCGACTTTGGTCCTCGGATGTATAACAACTGGAGACATGTCTGGAATCAAGCTTCAGTCAATCTCATGCTTCTCATTTCTCTGTCTCAGACACCGACTCAGTTGGCAATTAGTTTCGCCCATGGGGACGGCTATATAGGCCATGTTCTTGCGAGAAGCATGGAAAGATATCACGGCTATCATGTTGCCGGCGTAGGGATCCTCATGCTTCAGTTTCTGAGCCAGGCGAGTGTCTTCCGTGATTTCATCTCGTATGAGCTCCGCCTGGACATCAATGTCAGGGTAGAACGTGCGAAGAAAGCGGGCCTGTTGCAATTCTCAGCAAGTTGGGTATGTATGTCAAAGTACACAGGACTTACTCCTTGCTCGGCGCGTTGTAGCTCAGTAGCTTTAGGGCCTCGCCATGGTTCCGGCCGCGTAGGAGGGAATACCTCCACAGGGTCGTCAGGGACCAGCTTGTAGTCTTCCTCACAACTTAGTGCTGCCGTCAGAACGTCTGATCATACATGAACATACCTGACTTTCCATAACGCACGAAAGTCCACTCGTAACGCCTCTCTTTCTTCCTTAGCGTTGCAGCACCGAGGGCACCATGGTCTAGCACAGGATAGCGCCAAGGAGCTTCTACCCGTTCATCTTTGGCCTTGGCTTTGGCCTTGATCTTCTCCGGCGCAGTGCTCTGGCCGTCGGAGTATCCAGGCCACACATCCATTCCATTTGACTTGAAGACGGCGGACAAAGCAGAGGCAGCGGCGTGGTGGATGTATGCACGGTAACGTAAAGGGGAGGAAGGGAGTGTCCCGGGTCCCGCACCCTAGGGCGTCTCAAAATTCGGACGCGACTCTGTCCGCTGCCGCCACCTCCGCTGCCGCCGCCTCCGCTGCTGCTGCCCTCCACTATGCTCAGACTCTGGTCTCTCCGGACGCGCCCGGTACTTCCTCGATGTAGGGAATTCCACACTACTCTGGTTAGCAATGCTACTGCGGAAGCGGAGTCTTCGTCTGCAACGGCTAGCCAGTGGACTCCGAACTCTGTGCGGACAGGCCTCATCGCGCGGAAACGGGGCATGACGGTGATGTGGGACACCCACGGAGTGCGGTTCCCCGTGACGGTTCTTCAGGTATGTCTCGATGGCCTCTCATGAGCGGGGAAGAGTACGACGGTGCCTGGCATAGCTGGAGAATTGTCAAGTTACCGCGAACATCAAGACGGTCCGGGATGACCAGTCTGAGTATCACGCAGTCCAGGTGGCCTCTTCGGACAAGCCAGAGAAGTCTACCACCAAGCAGATGCTCGGTCACTTCAGGAGGGCTGGCGTTTCACCCAAGCGTATCGTGAAGGAGTTTCCGGTAACACCGGACGCCCATGTGCCAGTTGGTGAGCGCTCACCGCTGGCTGTCTTGTTGAACTCCTCTCCTTACAGCGCTGGACAGGCACTACACTGTCTGCCATACATTTTGTTCCCGGTCAGTTTGTAGACGTTATTGCGAAGTCGTGAGTGTCTGCACGTCGCATCGGCCTGCGCCCGTCCCTCATTCGTGTATAGGATTGGGAAGGGTTTCCAGGGTACGATGAAGCGGTGGAACTTCAAGGGCCTGCGTGCTAGTCATGGTGTCTCCATCTCGCATCGTTCGGCAGGTTCTATTGGCGCCCATCAGGTCCGTCATACTACTACTCGTCGTTGAGCACAATTGACGTGCAGCCGTGTCATAGGATCCCGGCCGTGTTTGGCCCGGAAAGAAGATGGCTGGCAGGTTGGGCGGCGAGCGCATCACCACGCAGAATCTGGTTGTCGTCCGAGTAGACTCCGACCTTGACCTCATCTACGTCCGCGGATGCGTACCCGGCGTCGACGACGCGCACGTCATGGTCCGGGACGCAAAGAAGAAGATGACGCAGCTTGCGCAACATAACAGCGCGAAGGGCCTCTTCGAGAAGATCCTCCCCAAGGGTCTGACCGGCCTGCCCTTCCCCGCCGGCACGAAGGAGTTAGCTCAGGTGCTGCCGCCAGTCATTGTTGCACCGTCGACTCGTGTTAGCGACCCGTTCGTTCCTAGGGAATAGATGCATCTCATTCCTCTTTTCCCCTACTTCCCAAGTCGGAATCTTGTGCAGCGTCATTGAGGTGGTACTTTAGAGCTGAAGACGGAAGATCAGGTGAGCTCTGGTTTACCGGATATCTGCTGTGATTAGCGCGTTGTGGTCCTCACGTATCGCAGATATGACGTTCCCTAGACATCTGATCAATGCCCAGCGTCATGGCTGAGAACAGGCGCGTTTAAAGGTGAACGTACATGTGAACGAGACATGCAGCGCTGACATTGCGCGCAAGTTGTGATAGGATGACCTGCTCTGCCACAAGGTACTTGCGTCCTCCTCAGTTGGGTATATGTGTCATGGCAGATTGTCCCCGCTGGCTGTCTCACAAGTTTGGCGCGACACGAGCTGGTGCGAGATCATGATCTATAAAAGCCCAGCCTTGTCGGTCTTCGAGGATCAGCGAGCCAGGTGCTCTCCATTCGTCGACTTCAGTTGCTCCGCTTTCGTCTTTCCAGTCTTCCATTTTTGCGTACATATCTTCACACATCCTACCTCCTGAACGTAAGATGTTGCTCTCACTTCTCACAACTCTTGTCGTCATCGCTGTCTCTGCACGGGCCCTGCCCTTGACTACGTGAGCCCAACTCTTCGTGCTGGTGCAGCAAGTAGCTTACCCTTGCGCATCACAGCCTTTCTGGTAGTACTGTACCACCATCTCTACACCGTTCACCATCTTGAACAGTGCAAGCACCGTCGCCGTCACTTCCTCTCTCGCCTCGCTGTCTGTCGTCCCCACCTCAGTGGCCTCAGTAAATGCGATAGACGTGTCCTTTGCTGCAGAGCCATCTCTCAGCGGGACGGATTCATCACTCTCTGCGATTGTGACGGCCTCTTTTGTGGCCAGCGCGCCGACGGTCTCTGATGCATTTTCCAGCACCGCTGACGTCGCGGGCAGTGCATCTCCGACGGATTCGTCTATCGCTACCGCTACCGACGCTTCCGGGACCAGTTTCTCGTCGACTCCTTCTAGCGACTCTTCCGTGAACGACCCCACGGGCCTTGCGACATTCACTGACGGTGCTGCTGAGGCTACGGCACCTATCTCCTTTGATATCCCACTCGTTCCTCCTGCATGCCTAGCTCTCGCCTCAGGCGGAGCGCTCCCTACGTCCCCCGTCGACGCCACACCCTCTTCTGCCGCCACACCTGTCACCACAATCTCACCTTCTGGATCATCCAGCGATCACATCGTTTCGACGACCTCGAACAACTCGACGGCCAGTCTGACGGAGACCGCAAGCTCGACCGCGTCCCCCGTACCTACTGACGTCGCTGTGAATGCGATGTTAACCAAGCGCATTGCTCAAGCAGACCTACCTGCTGTTGCTCAGTCGTGGCAAGATCTCTGTGTAAGCCCAAGTTTGGCGCCGCGTTGACCGCACGTCCTTTCTCACTCTTCTTGGCAGCTTATCAGTGGCGGAGACATCTTCACGAACGAACCCTGCGTGAAGCTCGCTGGCATTGACGGTATCAACGCTCTCCTCGCCGACGCGGACCCGTGCGCTCAGCAGGATAACGCGGACGCGATGATTGATTTTGCGAAGTCGGCCGGAGTTACTAACGCGGACACGCTCATCGCAAACGCGATCGCCTACAGAAAACATCCGCGGAACGCGCTCAACATCAACGGCGTGGTGCCGTCCACGTCGTTCTGTCAGCGGGCGCCGAGGAACCCGGAACTAGCGGCCGTCGTGAACGGCCAGCTTGATGGAGTGAACCTCGGCATCTTCGGGAGTGTGGAGCTTGGGCTCTTTGCATTTGGGGCGAGTGAGTCAAGTATTGCTCTTGGCCAGAGGTGTGCTGACCCGGGTCGAACCCCGGTCAGACCTTTTTCTGACCCAAGTCGGACCCAAAAGGGTCTGACCTGGGTCAGGGTCAGCACGTGATGCTGTGGGAAATAAGCCCCACCGCGCCGCCACCCAACGAAAGCGCTGGACCGAGCGTGGACCCCGTGGGCAGCAGGTCCTGCTCCTGTTCAGGCCCATTCTGCCACGTGTTTGACCCTGACCCCGGTCAGGCAGAGGTCCGACCTTTTCCTGACCACAGGTCGGACCCCAGCTCCACCCGACCCCGACCCTTTGGTCAAGGCCTGACCCGCGCACCTCTGCTCTTGGCCATCCTGCTGCGTTCGGCTGTGACTCACACTCTCCGACTTAGATGGTACATGTCCATTCGGTCAATGGCCAGATGTCACCACTTGTAGTTGCTCTTGATCGGTGCGTTATTCCACCGTCGTAGGATGGACGTGACCATAGATGTAAGCGACGGAGGGCGCGGGACTGGACCCAGAGGGATGCCTGGGCACTGCCCCTACTTCCGTGAGCCTGATGTCCTGTAGAAGTCGCAGACCGTGGCTGCTTCACCATGATGTAACGGTCAGCGCTCCCTGCCCTAGCCTTTAAGTTGGGCCAGAATACTACTGGAGGCCTAAGCTGGTGTAGACGCGCCGTGAGAAGCTTCTTCTCGTGCCACCGCCCACTGCGGAAGGGACGGCAGTCGTGGCGCTGAGGCGGAACATGCCGGCGGATGCAAATGGCGGGACGGGAAAGCTGTGCTTCGCTGCTTCAAAGTTCATGCTCCTCCGCCTCGACCCTCTCCTCCGAGCGAGTCCGCTCTCTCTAACGCCTTGTCGCAGGGTACAGATTGATACTAGACTATTGCTAGCTGCCGGTTTCGGTGAAACGCAGAGTAACGATGGGCACCCATGCAGGAAGCGAGGTATCCGATCACAGCAGCACCCAGGCTGCTGGAATCACTGGAGCTATAGGAACTGTCCGGTGACCATAGAGTCGCTCGTAGTCCCGAACAACGCGCTCCCTCGCAGTGCGCCATACGTCAACGTTCTCCACGTTCCGCGCTGCACGGCGGCCCATGGCCATAGGTGCCTCCGGCAGACATGTCGAGGAAATCCTGAACTTCGTCGCTCCAAGCCACACCAAATGACTGACTCCTCCCGATGTCACGGACACTCCAGATCTGTAGAACAGACTTCGCTTTCGCGGCAAGATCTCGCGTTGTCTTCGAATCGGGAAAGTGCATCCACACCGGATGCATCATGCCGAGGAGTCTCTTGATATTTGGCAGTTGTGACTTCGGCCACGAGGTTACAGGACGACCTCGCTTCGTCATGCCGGCCTGGCTCCTCTGCTCCACCCTACCTACAGCAAAGGTGTATAAAAGTGATGGCCGCGCCTATTCTCCGGCAACATACCATCAGGTTCAAATTTCGCATTCGACGCTAATTCCCCCTGCGCTCCCCACTGCAATACCGCCTTCTCCGTCCCTGCCATGAAAGCTGTGATCACCGCTCTCTCTCTTGTAGCCTTGGCGTTTGCTCAGAGCGTCACGATACTCTCCCCTGCTCCCGGTACCACGCTCTCGGCAGGGGAGTCATTTGTTGTCGACATCGACAAGGCAGTACGTGCTCCGTAAGACCTACGCTGTGCTCACTCAATTCATGGTGCCCGGATATAGGACTCCCTTTCGCCTTCTTACGACGTCTCCGTTGCCATAGGGCTCCAAAGCTGCGGAGAAACGCCATGCTCGCAGCTCGCCTCGGCAGGCATACTCGGAAATGTCCTCCATGCGGGCGATTTCACGCCACAACTGCGGCCTAACAGCTCCCACTTGTTCCAGAACTACAGTGTTCAGGTGCCGTCCACCATGCAGACTGGTCCAGCTGTTCTCACCGTGGGCCACTTCTACCTGCTCGGCGTGAGTTCAGACGCATGATCGTCGTCTCAGTACGAAGTTGAAGGCTGATGTCAATGTTTTGCTAATCAGGCCGGTGCGAGTCCCGTCGTGGAGACGGTCAATGCAACCATCGTTATTCAATGATTCCGAGTGATGCACCAGGCATACTGTATGCCTCCTAGTTCGCGGTCGGGTCAATTCCATCTGGCTGAAGTTCAGGGCGGCCATATGGTACTCGTGCCTGTTCATCGCGTCTTCTTGGATCTCTTGTAACTGTGTCGTATTGTAATGCATTGCTATTTCTCAGATTTGAAGTCAGATTGAGCGCGTAGTGCGCTCGAGCGGTTCGCGTTTGTCTAGTCGTGAATTCTGCGATCAATACAGTCTCATAGAGACGCTTGTCAGCGCGCTCTTCGTGCAGCGTGTTCTTCCGCCTCTCTTCCTCTCTTTCACAGTAGGCGATCGCATAGGATGAATTGCCGGCTAAGGAGTGCTGACTGCCAGCCTCAGGGGGAGTAAAATGTAGGAATTCAAGGTAGGCACCGATTTTGCTCTGACCCAGCAACTAGGAACGCCACTGGGATCACATTGAGGATCTCTGCGGCACCCAGGCTAGCTACTGAATGTCCAATCACTGGACCCGTACTAGGAGCTGTGCGTCGACCTTAAATGAGATTGGCCCGCAGTCCAAACAAAGCGCTCCGACTCGGACCTCGCAGCTCGCCCATACGTCAATGTTTCCACTGGCGTTCATTGGCACGCAGTACGGCAGCCCAGAGGTCTCGCCGGCAAACATGTTGAGGGGATTCTACAGCCTCGTTGGGCCAAACGACAGTTTGAAATATCGTGCACACTCCAAATCAGTCAAAGAGACTTCGCTTTGGAGGCATCTCATCACCCGTCGCCTTCACGGCGATTTGGGATAATTCCGGTAGGTGCATGCCAAGTCCACCGAGATCCATTTGCCGAGGGGACCTCCGATATTTTGAGGTGGGGTACCACTGCGAGTCTACAGGACAAGCTCTCTGCGTCATGCTGGCCTGTCTGATGCGCAGTGTCACCCCAGTCGCTGCTTAGGTATATAATTGCTATGCCAGCACCTCTTCTACGTCAGTAGTAGCCCGCCAGGTCCCGCACTCACCAGTCTCACCTGTGATTCCCTGCAATACCGCCGTCAATCCCGTCGCCATGATGAAAGCTGCAACTATCGTTCTCTCTGTTATTGCCTCCGCAGTCGCTCAGAGTGTGACCATACTCTCTCCCGCACCGCGCACCACACTCTCGCCGGGGAGCACGTTCGTTGTCGACGTAGATGAGCTTCCGGTGCGTCTCCGTGAACCGTCTAGTTCCTCGCTTCTTGAATGACACCAGATCTTAGGACCCCATTTTGCCTTCTTACGATGTCTCCATCGCCATAGGCCTCGAAAGCTGCGGCGCGAATCGGACGCAGAATGAATGCGTCCAGCTCGCCTCGGAGGACATGCTCGGAACCGTCCTCTATGCCGGCGACTTCACACCACAGCCACGGCCCAACAGTACCCACTTGTTCCAGAATTACACCGTGCAGGTACCATCGACCATGGAGCGTGGTCAAGCTCTCCTCAACGTGGCCCACTTCTACCTTGGCGGGGTGGGTTTCGCCGCATAGCTGGAGTCCCAGCACCGAGCTAAGCTGACTATCTTTGGATTTTCAGGACGGAGCGAGTCCCTCTCTGGAGACGATCAGTCTCTTCGTCACGATCTACTAGTGGGCGCTAAAAGTATGGAAACGCCGACCCATTTTGGGTCGCTCTTTTCCCACGCCCAAAATTCGCGATATATTGGTAGTCTTTCCATGGGTCCTTCAATGTAAGAAAATATGGATGGATATGTATAATGCAGTACAATCAATACTTGGTTTGCCGTCCATGTACCCGCAGAACAGCCCTGACCCTTGCGCCCATCCTCGATGTCTCCCGCTTGACCACCTCATCTGGCATTTCCTCCCACGCCGCCTTCGCTGCTTCCCAAAGCGAGTTCAACGACTTGTAGGCCCCAGGGGTATCTTGCACCCGCTTCTTCAGTTTGAACCAGATTGGCTCAATAGGGTTCAAATCAGGCGAACTTGGCGGATGCTCCAGTCGCTCGATGCCCAGTCAGAGACGTGCTTGTGCAGCGATCTTTGCCTTGTGTGCAGGAGCTCCATCTTCCACCACCAGCATCCTCTTACCCGTCAGATCCTGCATCTGTGTATAGAATGCCAGGAGAGGGCCTTCAAGGATCTGTTCCACGTACCCCTGCGCATCCAAACCACCACGACTGCCCAAGGTGCGTGACCCAGCAGACTTTTGTTGAGACCGTGGCAAATCCAGACGCACAAGGGGCCCCTTCCTCCCATGCGCAATGCAGCCCCAGACCATTACAGTCTGTTTGCTGCTGGTAGGAAAGGTGGGTGCGACACACTCAGGTAAATTACTTTCGCCAGGTCGGCGAGTAACATACCGGTGTGTCACAACCTCACCTAAACGCAACGCAGTCTCATCTGTCCAGATGACTTGCGTCCAGTCCCTTTTCAGGTTCTGGCGTGCCCATTTACGGCGCTTGCGCATGGTTGCGAGGGATAGGAAGGGCTTACGACGGGCAACATACCGGCGATATCCTGCCTCCCGCGCAGTCTGACGGACCTGCCTCTCCGAGTACCCTCCAGCTTCCTTCCCAATCCACTTGTAAGGCCAAAAGCGGTGTTGTTTGATAGTTCGGATGATCTTCCGCTTGTCACGGGGAGTGAGGGTTCGAGGTCGGCCAGAACGAGGAAGAGAGTGGCGAGTGTGATAGACCTCATCACGCTTGACTGTTTTGTAGCAGGTGGATTTAGCAACTCCTAGCCGCCTGGCTATCTCCTGATAGGAGAAGCCTGCATTATGGAGGGCAATAATTTGACCACGCTTAGAGGGGGAGAGTTCAGTGGTGCCAGCAGGAGCCATGATAGTGGTTGTGGTTAAAGAGATATATTGATCAAAAGTTGGGTTACGGATTTCGGCGCCTAACGTGACGCGTGACGTAACGGCGTTTCCATACTTTTAGCGCCCACGAGTAGTTGTCGGGGCAGCCTTAGCAGTGGTCATTTACGTTGAGTCGTTAGGCCATTTCGCTGTGTCGCGCCTATGGCACTCAAAGCCATGCAATGTATCTTCTTGGAGTTTGTCACGGATGTGGGCACCTACAGCTCGGCGCCGATCTGCTCCTCTCCGGTATGCGTGGCCGAGCAGTGTCTGGAACGGCAGAGGCGATCGTGGACGAGAGGCTGACAGTGACGGCCATGCCGAACCACAGCACCTTCCGCATATGGTATAGACGCCGGCATTTGATAGCTTGTTGATTGACACGTGATGAATGCGACGCGACGCGACTGTTTGTTCCTTGTTTGTTGTCATCCGCTCTCGAGAGCAATAAGAACCCGCCCGCCTCATCGTCTTCTCCTCGTACCAAACCATCATCATGTTTACCCATTTACCTTCCCCCACTTGACCTCCATGCTTATATATCCTCTCGCCCTCGTCGCTGCGCTCCTCTTCCGTGCGCTCACCGACATCTCTGTTGTCTACCTCGCGCCCTTGGTCACTCGTTTTCACATTCCACTCCTTACAGTCACTCCTTCCACCATACACTCGTTTGCATCACTGTCGTTACCGTTTGGCGCACCGTCTCCCCTCAGAACCCCGTCAACACCCGTTCACTACGACTGGCAAGACTATGGCTCCTGCGTTGAACTGGATTGCTCTCTCTCTACACTTCCTGAGTACTCCCAGTCTACACCCGCCGTAGTTGCATCTTTGCCATCCGCGCTTGGAACTCTTGTGCCTCTAACTCAGGCCTCGAGAGCACGGCTTCCGCCGCCGCCACACCATGCGCCTCCTGCTATCTGGTCTGGATACTTGGTCGACTTTCTGGTCGTCTGTGGCTACCTAGCTGCCCTCTACTGGATGTCTCTTGGCTTCGCTATACTGGCCTGCATCGCCTTCCACCGTGTTGCCTCTGCCGTGGACGTGCAGCGTATGGACTCGCCGTGGTCGTTCTACTCGCCCGGATTGCTCGCGGAGACTTCGTGTGTTTGTCGCCCGATTTCGTGCGCGCCCGATCTCCTCGTCCCCAATTCGTCCCGAGTACACCGCATCGCCCGAACTATACGTCCTGTACCTCCCGCTTTGGTCGCACCGACAACTGCTCCTGTGTCGGAGAAGGTCGAGACTCCCCACAGAGGATCGCGTGGCGGAAAACGACAACATCGTCGCCGCCATGCTCAGGTACGCGTTGTGTCTTCCATGAATCGACGACCCTGTCTGACGTCGCTATAGGATATTCGTCAGACACAACTTGAGGTCGGCGTCCCTCCTGCGCCCCTTCTTCCCTCCACCTCTGGCATCTCTACCGCCGAAACTCGTCCACTGCGTCCTCATCTGTGGGACGCACCAGTAGACTCCCAATCACCAGAGTCGACCTTCATCTCCGACGGTCGCGGTCGTATTGTATCCATCGCCGATGCCCGAAAAGCCCCCTTCGTCGGCGCACGTCGACTTCTAGCCACGCCGGCTAAACGGGCCCAACCTGCTACCCGGGCATCGACTCGTACTGTTACCCCGCCACCTTCGGTCGTTCCACAGGCGGCACCTGTGGAGGCCGTCCGTGGGCGCACGTATTCGCATCGCGGTACGCCGCCGCCCACGCGGCCTGCGATTACAATCTCGCGTCGCATGCCATCGCTGGAATCAAATCTGGCGAACGTAACCATCCACACTTTGCCTACGGGCAAGCTCAACCAACGCGCCAGGCGGGCGCTGATGTCACGGCCTACCCTCCACGAATTCCTCGACACTCCTTAGGCATCGAGACTCTGCGGCAGCCGTTCCCATCCTTATACTCACTATCTACTCCCATTATGCTTACCAACCACTTACCGTCCTAACGGCATCTGTCCTTACATACTGATCAGCCTGGGCTGCGCTACAGTACTCATACGTTCGGCGACGGCTGACCATGACAGGGTCAGAACCTGGCCAGTTCTGACCCTGTCATGGTCAGCCGTCGCCCATACATATTCCTCGACTTGTATACGCGTGGCCTCGCGATGTATGCCATGTGTCAAAGTTTGCCACTTCAAACGACGCTGCCTTCCGCGCGAGACTATCGGCAGTGTATCAATGCTATAGACCACCCCGAGTGACATTCTGGTCGTGGACAGAGTGGTTGGAGACTCGGAACATGAGTGACAAAGAGAGCCTCCGCATGATCATGGCTGTGAGGCGCCGGGCACTTTGGGCGCCTACAGATGTCCCTGGACCCGCATGCGAATCTCGATTCTCGCTCTCTGTTCACTCCATGACAGCAGCAGTGCCGCTGCTGGTCCACCCGCCTAACTTATAACATACGTCTATGCGCAGGATTTCCGAGACGCTGCCACCATGACTGTCGACCCCTCCCGCCCACTGGTCCAAATAGCCTCGTACAACACAAACCTCCAGGCCGAGCGCGGGCTGCCCCAGGATCTTGTGGACTGGCTTTCTCCCACTCTCCAGGTCTCCACCTTTCTCGCGCGCGAGCAGCGCGCCCCCGACATATTTGCTGTGGGCTTTCAAGAGCTCTTGCCTCTACATCTCGGTTGTAAGTACCCCCGCTGCTCTAGACTCCCAGGAAGCGACTGAACGCCACGAGAATAGTGGCAGGACTCTCCAAAGGGGTCATCGAGAGCCGCAACGCCCTCATCCTCTCGCAAATCGAACAGCACGCGCCAAATAAGGAGCGCTACACGCTCATCGCAAAGGTTGTCAACGTCGGCGTCGCGCTGCTCGTGTACGGGCGCGACGACGGTGTGGGGCGCCGCGCGTGCGACGTGCAGACGCAGTGGACAGGCTGCGGCCCGTTGTATATGGGCAACAAGGGCGCGGTCGGCGTACGCTTCCGCGTGCCTGACGAGGGCGGAGGTCTGGGCGAGGTATACACGTACGTTTCATATGCTCTTCAATCGCGGGTGGGTGGAGCCGGACTAACGAAGGGCGGCGGAGACAGCTTCGTCTGCGCGCACCTCACTGCGCATGCTCTCAAGCTCGCGGACCGGATACAGGACTACAACCACATCGTCGGCTCGCTGCTCTTCCCCCCGCTCCCGGGCTCCGAGTTGAGCGCGCCGACGACTATGTTCGCGACCTCGCACCTGTTCTTCTTCGGGGACCTGAACTTCCGTCTCGCGCTCCCGCCTACGCACGCGCTCGCGCCGCGCGAGCAGCTCGGGAGCCTTGTACAGACGCTATCGACGGAGGAGGGCCGGGCGGCGCTGAAGGAGTACGACCAGCTGCTGATCGAGCGCGACGTGAAGGGCACGGTGTTTCAGGGCTTCCGCGAGGGTGAGTTTTGGCGGTTCAAGTGCAGCTACAAGTTCCGCCTGGGCAGGGTGGATGAATACGAGTGCGTTCCCCCTCTCTCATACTGAAGCCTGCTCCGCGATTGACGCGCCTTCGCGTGAAGTCCGAAGCGCATGCCTGCGTGGACAGACCGTATCATGTACGCGACGCACGCAGACTCGCCCGACGCGCCCCAGACGTCCCACATCACTAACGTGCTGTATACCACGATACCCTCATATACCACTTCAGACCACGTACGTTCCATCCCCGCGCCGTTCCACGACCTGCCACCACTAACCGCACGTCCGCGCAGAAACCCATCGTCTCATTACTCCTCCTACCCCCTCCCACACGAGCAAACGCGACCGTGCCCGTACTCCGCCTCCCAGAAGGATACCGCCCGAAGCCCGACCCGTGGGCGAACGCGAAGAAGTACACGGGCCGCACGCTCGACCGGCTCATCGGCTACTGCTGGTGGCTGCTCACCATGCTCGGCGCGGGCTCCGCCGTGGTCGGCCTCGGTAACCTCGTCGTGAGCCTGGGGTTCTGGCGGTGGTGGCAGGCGCGTTCTCCGGAGCAGGAGCTGTTGCTGCCTTGACCGTCGACTTCGTGCGTCGGTCCGATAGGTCGTGTCTCTTGTGTTGCATACTGTACGCGCCCCACGTCCTGTGGTCATGTAGCTCTTGTATGGCTCGGTGTACTTTGTAATTTGCTCTTTGCTTGCGCGCGTGAGGTACATCAACGTCAGGAAATTACGTCTACAGGTAGGGTCGCTTCGAGGAGAAATCTGTTTTACAACAAACCGATCCAAAGACGACCATAAACAGAGGAAGAGAACATGTATGTAGTCCACAGCTTCGCGGAGAGTCTAGGCGAGAAAAATACCACTATGTCACGGCCTACGGCTTCATGACCCTCTTGCCTCTCTCCTCATCGACATCGTCAATAACGATGAGCGGCTGAGGCATCTCAACAAGAGTCTCCTCGCGGTCCGGATGGGCAGGTACCGCGGCACTGGCCGCGGCCTGCAGCTGCTCCTCGACATCGACGTCGGGTCCTGTCAAGGCGTGCTTTGGCAAACGCACGAAGGCGAGCAGGAGGCAGGATACGGTCACTGCCCCAGCGGCGAGGAAGAACATCGCCTTTGGGAACGTCCCCACCGTCTTCGCGTACGTGAGGCCGTACACGAACGGCCCGAAAATCTGTGCGCTGCATACCAAGCCGCATCAGCTGATGCTCTCCACGACAACGACGAAGGTGAAAAAAGGAGGGCGCAAGACGCACCTCAACGCCTGCACGACGCTCATCGCGCCAAACAGCTTGCCCGTGTCCTTCCCGCCGCGCCGGTTGTACAGCGTGAGCGCGACGCTCTGGATCGCGGGCCCAAACCCCATGCCAAGCGAGCCGAGGCACGACGTCGCCGCAAATGCGAGCCCGTTCGGCGCGAGGGTGAGCAGCACGTACGTCAGGGCGTCGATCGCGAGCGACCCCCGCGCGAGCTTCAGGTCGAACTCCGGGGAGTGCTGGTGGCTCTGGTGCGAGAGTTGGCGGGAGGGGGAGGGTCGGGCTGGGGAAGAGGAAGGTGCCGCCGGAGATGGGGAGGCGGAGCGAGCGCGGCCGTCTAGAGGTTCGGCGGGCTCGGTAGGGAGCTGGATGGGCGGTGGGGTAGGCTTCGCAAACCGGATGATTACTAGAGGTGAAGCAGGAGTGTCAGCTCGTAGGCGCATGCGGCAGCATTACAGCTTCGCTACGCACGTGGTAGGATTACGGTCAGGAAGAGAGCTCGGGTGACACCGATAGTGCTGAACCAGTAGCCAACCTGCGCAAAGCGTCGTATGAGCCCAGGATATGGACACCTAGGCGGAGTTACATACCTCTTCCGTGTTCCACTCGAAGAACGTCTGAATATACTGCATAATGTACACGTATGAACCCTGCGACGGCCCGTCAGAAACACCATACGAAGTATTTGGTATGTGCTTCCACTCACCATTAATGAAATAGTAAACCCATATGCCATGACAACAAGACACAAACTCCAGTCGCGCCTCTTCCCCTTCGACGGCGTACCGCCCTCGTTCAGCTCAATCGGGAGGAACAGCATGAGCGGTGTCAAGAAGGCAAACATTCTCTTCAGCAAGACCAACAGCCCGCCATGGGCATGTGCAGCGCGATACTCCTCCTCTTCAGCCTGCTGACGGATCCGCGCTGCTTGCCTCTCCTGCGGATGGAGCGACTCCGGAATGACGAACCAGATGAGGAGTGCGTAGACGAGGTGCAGGGCAGCGGCGACATAGAAAACGGAGATAAACTGCTTGGTGAAGCGGATCAACAGCCCGCCGAGGGTTGGACCGATGGCCATGCCTGTGAAGAGCAGGCCGAGGTGTCGAGAGAAAATCTTGGAACTGCGACGGCGAGATGAGTCCCTGTAACAAGCGCCGTAGGGGAGATTTGGGCTCACCGGCTAGCCGGCGACGTGCAATCAGACATGTATGCGTGAACATTCGCAGACATAGAAGACAAACCTAAGGTGGGAAGAATCAGTAAACCGCAAGGGACCGGAGACCCGCGAAGCGGTCCGCTTACCTCCCAGTAAACCCTCCAGGATGGGTCCGACGATCAAGAAGAAGTACCCTCCTGGCAATTGTTTGTGGAAGAAATACACCAGTATCAGGTTGACGTCCGTCAACAGAATGCCGACGACGGAGCAGCTCATGACCCTCGTACGACCATAGCGGTCGGACAGCTGATGAGGCAAGACAGCAGCTTGTCAGCCACAGTGCTTCGTGCAGCTGCTAATGAAAGCGTACCCCGCCCCACCAAGCGGTGGTCATGCAACTCAGGACGCCCATTACGGTCGTCATGATGATGTTGAGCTCCGCGACCGCGGCGGAAACGACCGGGTCCGCGTGACATACCCTTTGGCTGGGTTCTATCGAGAGGCATGAGTAGCGACTTGAGCGTGATCGTCAGCAAGCCTCACCATCAAGAGTAAATGTATAGTTTGTGAGGCCGAGGAAGGACAACACGTCGCGATCGGGGTTCACGACTGGCTTATGAACCTGACACGCAAGATAGGTATAGAGCTCGATCTTGGCGGCTGCGGTGATGGTCATCGCAATAGCGGAGAACGGCACATATGCCAGGAACCTATTGAACGGTGGAGACGACTCGCGTCAAGTACAGAGGTTACACGACTAAGTGATTGACCGAGTACTGACCACCACGGCGACGGCCTCTTCCACCAAGGTAGCTTCTTCCTCCATTCATGGTCGATGTTGAAGACCTCCTCCTCGCGTTCCTCAGCCGACATGTCCAGAGGCCCCTCTTCCTCCGCGAGCGTCTCCTCGCTGTCGTGATGGTGTGGGTGCACAAACTCGTGCAACAACTCCGCAGTCTCCTCGCCGACAGATCCACCGGGGACCATGAGATCATCCGGGCCCTGGGGCAGCAACGGAATCGAGGAGGCTGTCGTATGGCGAGAGCCGCGAGGGCGCGAGCCCGGACGCGAACCAGGGCGCGAACCAGGGCGCGAACCAGGGCGGGAGTCTTGCCTGAGGAGGGAAACGTCTCGGGATGTCGGGCGCGACATGGTGGCTGCGGACGCCTACAACGCGGGTTTTCCACGACGGTGGTGGGTTCCGACAAGAGCGTCGAGGATGGCTGCGCGGGTCTTATAGGAGGGGGAGCTATCTAGTATCTGGTGGCGAAGGAGGGGGAGATAGGATGCGGAGCAGGGATTGGCGTCCGGCCGGGATGCAGAGAGTGCTATGTCATCATGTTGCACGCATATAACCACCCGTGCGATTGCAAGCCCCCCTGAGCGGAAAGTGGACATGCGTGTGCTGTACTGTATCCCGTCGAGTGCGCGGTCTCCAGATGCCGCAGATGCCGGTCAGCCGTCGTCGCTTCTCCGCTGCACGCCGTTGTCGCGCAGCTCAGCGTCTCAAACAGGTCCAACAGTCGCAGAATCAAACAGGATGCTCGGGCGCTTGTCCAGTCCTCTCTCGTCGCGTGCACCACAGTCAAGGCACGCGGTCGATCATAATATTCCTTCTGCGATCCTCCGTGGTACTGTATATTCGACTCCGAAGCTGAGGGCCAATGAGCAGGCCATATTTCGCTACATTAATCCAGCTGGCAATTCAGGATGGATCGTGCTACACATGATGCACCATCGAGCTCGAGGGCAGGACATCAGTAGAGCTGCGCCGCTGCGCTCGTATACTATAACCTTACATACACCGCAGCCCTCGCCAAGGTATCATCCAACCATCCATTGATCACTTCTCCACGAGAACCTTCAAGGCCCTGCGGGGACCGCAGCAGTCTCTCGCACCTCCGAGTCGCCGCCCTCTTGCGAGCGCCGTTCTCGGCCTGGCTTCGCTTGCTGACCACTCCCCCGCAGCCGGATGAGCATCAGGAGCAGCAAGCTCACGAACAGCGACGCGCAGCACAGGAGATAGATCGCCCCGGGCAGCGTCGCGACCGTCTTCATGTACGTCACCCCAAACAACGTCGGGCCGACGATGTGGGAGCTACACAATGCGAATGACACACGGCCGAGGTCAGTCCCCACGATTTTGACCGTTACTGCGATGATGATGATGAGCGTACCTGAGCGCAGACACAACCGTGAGCGCGCCCAGGAGGCGGCCCGTATCCGATCCTCCCCGTCGTGCGTAGAGCTCCAGCGCGAGGCTCTGCATCACTGGCCCGAAACTCGCACCGAGCGAGATGCACATGCCGTACACCGCGTAGAGCGCCGCAGAGGCTGCAGTTGGCATGAGCGCGTAGAAGAGCATATCGGTCACGAGCGCCGCACGGGCGAGTATGAGATCCAGCGACGCAGCTCGTAGGAGCTTCTTCGGAGCGGGCACGATCGGGGGCTGTTCTGGCTCCCCGGAGGGCAGGAGAAGCGGCTCAGTCTCTGGTGCTGATGCCGGCGGCTGTGACCATCTGTTCGTAAGGAATTTGACGATCGCTGAGGGAGTACTTCGTTAGCTATGATGACTTAAGCACGTTCGAATACCCTACATACCCGGAAATATGAGCGTCAAGTACGCCGCTTTTGATATGTTGACACCTCCGATCCAATAGTTCATCTACAGTTTGTTTCAGCCGCAGAGGTCATGGAAATAGCTCGTCGACTCTCACGTTTTCCGAAGTCCATCCAAATGTGAGGGACGCGTACTGCAGCTGCTGGTATACTGACGCCTGGGGACGGTTAGCCATCTAGTCACGGTGCAGCCCAACAGAGCAATACCCACAAGAACCAATGTTCCAAACCCATACGCCGCGCCAAGGATAGTCAGGTTCCAGTCCACAGTGCGTCCCTTCCCCTCCATCTCCACCTTCTTCGGCAACAGCACCGAAAGCGGAGACACGACATCGAATGCCGAGGTCCATCGTTTCAGCGCGCTGGGGGCCCCAGAGCCCGATACCTGAGACTGTTGTGCCCTCTCGGCACGTCGCTCCAGCATCTTCGAGGTTGGAAGGGACTCGGGGATGATGAACCAAACCGAGAGCGACACCAACGCGTCGATCGTCGTCGTGGCGTAGAAGACGGGGAAGAGCCTATGCGTCGCGCGCATGATGAAGCCCCCGAGCAGCGGCCCTACGCTCATGCCGAAGAAGAGAAGCCCCATGAGCTGAGAGAAGGCTCTCGACCTGTTGCGGGTGAGGTCAGCACATTGTCCTACAGAGACGACAGTCGATCTCACCGAGTTCCAGGGTCAGAGCAGTCCGAGATGTAGGCGTGCATCACGACTGAGGCCACGGATATACCTTGGGGCACGACTGAGCACAACAGGATCCAAAGTGTACAGCACAATATGCGCACCTCCCACCAGTCCCTCCACCGCGGGGCCAACAGTATACCACCAATACGTGCCAGGTAACCGATCCCAGAAGTACGCCACCGTCAGGAAGCTCAGATCGGACACCATAAGCCCGGCGACATTGAACCCTAGTACCCATATCCGCCCATACGAATCAGATAGCTAGCGACCGAAGCACTCCCGTCAGTATCGCATTATCTTTGAAGGGTCTCAAGGCGTACCGAGCCCCACCACGCAGTAGTCAACGTCGCGAGCAGCCCGGAAGTCGTCGACAGCACTGTGATCAACCTCGCCACCGCGGCTTGTACCGAGCGGTCCGACAAACATTCGTCCGAGGACGCGTCGACGCCGTACACTTGACAGATGGTCCGGGTGTAGATCTCGATACGGGGTGCTACGACACCGGATGTTGAGATCGCTGCCGTAGCCGAGAGGACGAGTATCCTGCAGGCGCGAAAAGTCACCGATATTCAAGCACGGTCGGCGGTGTTATGAGTAGGACCCACGTACCAGATGGGCGATGGCTTGAACCAGCGGCGGGATGGCGCTGTCGCAGCTACGCCGTTCACGGCCCCATACGCACGAGCGCCTTCGGCTAGAAGAAACGCAGTGACATCAACGAAAGCCAACCCTGGCATAAGCAGGCTACCGCACCTTCATCTCCGGTCGCGCGTTCGTTCGCTAACAGCGGTCTTGCAGCAGACATGGGGAGAGTGGTGGACGCGGACAACAGCAGTCGCAATCTTACTACCCTGCATCACCCGCTCGCCCACATCATCGCGTGCCCGCCCGAAGCCAGAGCGCTCTTCCATCTTCTATTTCCACGAGTGCAATCGTTGTTCCGACGGAATTCAGTTCACATCGCGGCGCAGACACAGTGAGCCAGGACAAGAGGCCCAGGGTGCAGTTGAGAAGCCAATCAGGACGGCAAGATACTGTCATCTTATCAGATTAGAAAGTCGATCGGGTAAATCTTATCAGATACTCACCGATACTCCGTGATCAATCATCATGCGCACGGCGTCAGTAGCATCGACTCCGTATCTGTCGGCATTCGGCGCGACAGCCTCAGCGAGAACAGCATCCTCCTCAACCTGCTGCAAGCATCTAGCGGCACTCTTGGAATCGACATGGTCTGTCCGTCTACCAATTAACAGAAAGCGAGAGTCTGAGTCCCGATGTGACCAATGTCCTTGCAATGCTCAATGGTTGCCCTCCGAACGAAACGCAGTCTCGCACCGTTGATATACCCCAAGAGCTCAAGACCTCCCTCCGCAAGTTCCGTTTTGCACGGCGCAATGCAGGCCACGCCGCCATGGTCGTGAAGATCAACAAGCAGAAGCTAATCATGGAGGAGGTCGAACAGTTTGACGATATTAGCATCGAAGACCTCGCGGAAGGTGTGCAGCTCTCCTTGCCTCCCCCGGACAGATCGTGCTAGATCGCATATCCGTCCCTTCCTGTGCGGCTTCGTTGCATCTCACAGAGCTTCCGGAGAACTCGCCACGATACGTCGTCCTATCGTATGAGCTCAACCACTCCGACGGCCGCAAGAGCTTCCCGCTCGTCCTGGTGAACTGGGCGCCGACGTCGAGCGAGATGGGGCTCCTAACTCTCCATGCGAGCGCGTTTATCGACTTCCAGAACACGGTACGTACCTATGGCGTTTGTTAGAGCGTAGTCGCTAATTTCAAGGAGTAGGCTGACGTTAGCAAAGTCATCGAAGTACGAGACGGCGCGGAAGGCTTCACGAAGGACTTCATCGACCAGAAGCTACTCCACGGATGAAGCACTCTATCACACGCACAAGCCGTTCTTGGGAGACATCAGGTATAAGAGAGAATCCGTCCATCTGTACAACACCTTGGATTATCCGCTATGTATAGCTAACGAGAGTATACACACCTCACGTTCATAACGACCATCAACTGTACGCGTCCATTATACCCGCAAGAACCCAGCAATTCCCGATGACATATACCAATCCCCGCACCCAGAGGCTGAAGAAAACGTTTTGTCCCAAGAATTCCAGGTTGTATGCTTCACCAAGCCATACCGCTTGCGTCCCGATCCAGACTGCTCCGTAGGTGATAGCACGACGAGACGACATCGAGAGTCGTGGAACGAGAAGTGGTAGGAACAGGGTATACCACAGGAAGTACTGAAGGTAGAATGAGTCACGTCGTTAGTGCTGCCAACAAGGAGTTCATGATGGGGAAGCGTACCTGCGACGTGCACACTTTATTGAAGACAACAAACACGAAGGTCTGTACGAACCACGCGAAGACCAGGTCTTCTCTGCGCCGCCCAAAGAGCAGTCCCGTGCCGAGCGCCAACGTCATTTGAGGAACAAAGCTGGTCAATGGGGATCTGAGGAGCCGCTTCCATAGTACTGGCTCAGGAGTGAACGGCTCAGACGGGTATGTCAGGTAGACGAGATAGAAGTATGGTGAGAAGTTGTGACGGTGGTCAAGCCGCGTGAGATGATAGAGGTACGATTCCTGCAGGAAGGGCTGGCCCCATCTGAACGGACCAGCAACCGCATCAACGTCGGGATGTCAAATTCAACGTGCGAGCACTCACATAGCATACATCGCAGCACCCAAACCGACGAAGGTCATCGCACTGACCTGTCCAAACCTGACGGTCCGCGCGTTGACGAGGCTCCGTCCGAGCCCTGCTAGTCCCCTGCCCACGAGGACTCGACCGCCAATAACTCCTAGGCATGCGACACCGTAGATGAAGGGGTATATCTTCCAGTGCGTGGAAAGTCCAAGAAGGAAGGCCGAGACGTCCCATCGGCCCTTCAGCGCGTAGTAAAGCGTAGCAAGGACGAACAGCGTGAGGACCGACTCTGAAGACCCTCGAGTTGATATTGTGAAGACAAGCGGGTTTAGCAGGTGCAGTGAGACTAGGAAGGTCGCCAGCCGTTGTGTAGATTCGACGGCGGCTCCTGAGGATGCCGATCCAGAGTCGTCCTTTCCTCCTTCTTGCTGCACCTCGGCGGGCTGGGCGTGCGGCAGGATGACAGAGACCAGCAGCTCGTACATGAGCAGCCCCGCTAGGATGTCACATGCTGCGAAGAGGAACTTCCCAAAAGACGGATGAAGCCATTCGTTGGGCGTTAACAGTAGAGCGAGCAGTGGGGTATAGCGGTACGTCGCTCGCGTGTATGGGCTGTCAGGGTTGACATTAAATCGTCCCGACAGGGAGTCAGACAAGTTGGCCTACCTGCCTACATGGAGGTAGTCCGCGAGCGGACCCTCGGCACGGTTGTCTGAAGAGGGATGGAGGATGAAGCGAGCAGCGTCACTGAAGACACGGTAGTCGACATCTGTATACTTGACGACCGAGTGCGCGTCGTGCCATTCGCTGTACACTATGAGGGCGAGTCGCAGGATAGACGAGGCCAAGAGGACGCGGGAGAAGGAGGGAACATGTCGAAGAACGTGGTAGGAGCGTGAAGGCATGACCGTGTTCGAGGCGCTCGACGCGTCTCGTCTCGTCTGCGTCATCGGTTATAGCCTGCCAGTGCCACTAGTACTATCGGAGTCGGTCTCGCCAACATGCTCGACTTAGCTCTCGACGCTATCAATTCAGACGTCGACCGAGTCACGCAGGAGACAAGACCCACATCTTGATTCGAAGGCAAGGAAGAAGAAACTAATAACATTCCACAACACAGACGAAAAGACGAAGAAGACTAGTCCAGAACATGTATGTCTACGGCGGTATGTCGGTGCTAGTAGAATAGCCGTAAGACGACGCTAGCCCCAACAGCAATGGCAGCCTCAATAGCAATGCTCAGATCTGGTAAGGATCATTAGCATTGCAGGCGACAGCGATAGGCTGAATACGTACGTATTGTGACAACCAGCGGAAGCCCTCTCCGTAACCCTGCCTCTGCACAACGGAGCACATGAAGATCTCAATGGGACGGATGTCGTTGAGGGGGACCTTGCCCTGCAGCAACGTATTGAGCGATGGCAAATAGCAGAAAGCTGACTAACTTACCTTGCCGGTGGTCTGGTACAGGCCTAGGTGATGCCGGAGCTCATCCTCGCTCACAGCACCAGGTGCGTCGATCTTGTTGCCGAGGATAAGGAAGGGAACCTTCGAGAGCTCTTCGATCGAGAGGAGCGCGTCGAGCTCCGCCTTGGACTCGGCGAAACGCTCGAAATCCGCACTGTCGACAAGGAAGACGATACCGTCAACCTCAGGGAAGTAGTCGCGCCAGAGGCGCCGAGCTGTCGCGAGTTTGAGGAGCTGAGAAAGGACATATGAATGGCACGACGTACCCTGCTGGTGACCACCCAAATCATAAGTCGTGAACTTCACGTTCCCGATAGCAAGCTCCTCCGAAGCTGCATGACCGCTGTTAACGCAAGCCACGACGGGACAAAGAGCGGTACTTGCTGGGGTGGAGCGTGGGTTGCAAAGTGGCCAGCCGGTCATTCTTCAGCATGTGGAGAAGTGTCTATGTAGCATTGTAAGAGCTTCGCTCTGGGTGATTAAAGGCTGATTATTCGCACCGTCTTGCCAGCATTGTCAAGTCCGAGGAACAGAATTTTGGCATTCTTGTGCAGAAGACCTGTCCAGGGTGGATTGAGCTGGGCGTATTGGACCATGGGTCTGCAGTCCCACACGCACCGAGCTGCGCAAGGATGTCCCAGAACCAGTTGATGATGAACATGGTGTCGACGTCGACGGGGTGAAAGGCGGAACAGTGAGGAGACGAGTGGAAGGTGGCTGAGGAGGGCAAGGTCCGTGACCCTGAATGTTACAGTGACGTGGACATAGACGCCCGTTCCCACACCGCCTGGATGAAGTCCTCAAACACATGGCACAAGCTTTAGCCTGCTCATACTTTGAGTGGTAGAAGTCGATGGCGAACTGAACCTAACAGCATTGTGCATTCAACGCGATGCGTGTGCATGCACAACATGATACATGCCGACACTAACACTTGCACGGCTGAACGTGCACTAAGTAGACACCAGGCAATTTTGCACTCGCGAGCGACTTCGACGCGTTCAGAGCAGTCTTGTTGGTAGACAACATCAGGAGTATGCGCATTGGGTATGACCAGAATTATATTGGGTTGAAAAGGTGAAGTAACCGGAGGGATACTAATCCGACCAAGAGGAGAGATGTGGGGAGGATCTGACACTCACTACACCACGGTATCCGTGAAGATAGGTGCGTGAGCTCTTAAGCCTCCCCATCCAGCGGATGTACTCTCCGCAATACCGAATCGCCGTGTCCTCTGTGGACAGAGTCGAAGGGACAGGCACTGTCTAAAAGGTTGCGTGAAGGAAAGAAAACTGCTTCAGCTCCGCCGTTTATATAGTGAGGGTTATTTGCAGCTGTTTGTGACGAGCGCCGAAGCAAAGGACACGCCGACCCGTCCACCATGGCACGGCCGCACGGTCCATTATATACGCGCGCGCGCGTGCAGGCTGAGTTACAAGACACAATGACCTACATATTTACATAGAGCGAAAGCTCAAGGAAGTTCCTCAAGCCATTGCCGAAGTGGTAGGAGGTGATCATTTTCGGCATGCTTCTCCCCATCCGAGGGTGCCGCTTTGCCAATAGCGACGACGGACGTTCCAACGAACCCTACCTCCCCGCCCTCCCATTCCGCGAACTTGAACTCTCCGTTGCCAGTGCACTCCAGGCCGCCCAACTCCGACTCTGCATCTTCTGCCCCCAAACCCTCTACCGCAACATCGTTGACATGAGAAGCCCTGCGCTTCTCCAGCTCGCGTTCGAGGATAGTCCGCACTCGGTTGATTGCGAGCTGTTCCGCCGACGCGTTCGCGGTGCCCTTGAGTAGGTCGCACTTGTGTGCTACAATGACCAGCGAAGGGGTTTCACGCGATGGCGGTAGTGACGTGAGC
Source organism: Pilatotrama ljubarskyi (assembly GCA_022385805.1). Taxonomy (NCBI): domain Eukaryota; kingdom Fungi; phylum Basidiomycota; class Agaricomycetes; order Polyporales; family Polyporaceae; genus Pilatotrama; species Pilatotrama ljubarskyi. The sequence goes on from MU277678.1 coordinate 211,943, forward strand.
GCGTGCATAATCTTATGGAGATGTCTGCAGGGGCCATCCTAGTAAGCGACTGAAGATAACATGCGTTTTTATCCGTGACGTACTCAGCGACAGCTGCGCCATTGCGCGATACAGTGCTTGCATCAACTATGAATGCAATACCCTTCGCTTGAGGAAGGTGTTCTTGGAACTGGTCACGGATCCGTGGGTGCCCCGGAACGTCAATGACGCGCAGAATCCTGTGCGTGGAAGGAAGGGCGACCAGCGCTGCATTCGTTTGCATGGACGCGTGCGTAGGCAACGTCTGCTGATACGCCAGCTACACATCCTCTCAGACTACTTGCCCAGGACCCTTTGCCAGTTCACGCACCGTTGTTAGAATAGCTGTCTTGCCCGCATCGGAGCAACCGGCAAGGATGACAGCGTCGCCCCGTTGAGCTGATTTCCTCCTTGCGAGTAGAACGGATACTGCGAGACTGTCAACGGCGCTCTTCATCATAGTGGTTTCACTACGGACTAGCGACTAGGAACACGGCCACCAGGAGAGCCGCCAGAGATAACACTTGAGGAGTGAACACGGAAGCTGGCGATAGGACCTCCGGCTCTGGTACTCGGGGTGAGGCGACAGCTTCAGCTTCCATCTTGCTGTGTGACTGTACAGGCAGAGAAATCGGAGCTAAAGCAGACAAAGGTGGAGGACGAGCTTGGAGCAAACAGATGAGAGTTGTGATACGAGTCCGCTGGAACGGCGTTTGCCAGTGAATAGTGAGCGTCACTGCGGCACGCACGGGGTTAGATCTGAGACGGTGTTGTTTGCTCGTATTAGATTCAGAGGCTGTTGGTAAACAACAGCAAACTCCTCGAGGCTTCCTGTCACGGGCAGTGGCTTCTCTGTGGTCTGTGACCGCGGCGGTGGGGTGCGGGTGTAGCACACCGTGGTCTGGGTAAGAGACCAGTTTCTCTGCTGCCGCTTGGATGCATACGATACCCACTGGCTGATAGATGCCGCAGCGACGCAATGTATGTGCCAAGCACTCGAGAACAAGCATTGAAGTTCTGTAGTACATGATCCCCATTGCTATCTCATAATCCCTCGAACCCAATCGCATCATAGAATGCTTAGCCAACTTTACTTGCAGGTGCAGGTCTTGACGTCGGGCTTCTTGCCGAAGGGGCAGGAGCCGGCTTCATGGAGAGTACCGGTAAGCTTCAAGCTCTATCTTCAAATCCGAAGAAATACTCACGCTGACCGAAAGGGAAAATCGGGATGTTGGGTGCACCGAAGAGGCCAGGGTCGACGCCATTGAGCTGTGCGTGTACAACACCCTTGAGCTCGGGGTTCTTCGGAGCCCTTTGGCAGAAGGGCGTGCTGGGGACAACACCGTTGATGTTGAGGGCGTTCCGCGGATGCGCCGCGTACTTGATGGCATTGTCGATGAGCGCGGCCTTGTTCTTGATCCCCTTCGACTTGGCGAAGTTGATCATCGCATCCGCGTTGTCCTGTTGCGCGCAGGGGTCGGCGTTCGCTAGGAGGGAGTTGATGCCGTTGATGCCGGCAAGCTGGACGCAGGGGTCCCCGCTATGGATGTCACCACCGCTCTTCAGGCACAGGTCCTGCCAGCTCTGCGCAACCGCACCGAGATCTGTCTGAGCGATGCGCCGGACGAGGGGTGCATCGTCCGACCGCTCGGCGAAGTCCTCTCGCTTCTTCGCTTTGCACGCGGCGGGGGCCTTCGCAGTACGGCTGTTGGGAGCACGAAAGGCATGAATTCACGAACGGAGAGCTCAGCTATTCTACACTGACGCTTCCAATTCCGGTTCAGAGCGGCCGAAGAGTCCACCTGACGCCCCCGTAGCAGCAATACGAGCCTGAGCATCCGCCTGAGTATCGCAGACCAAGCTAGGAGACGCTGATCAGCAAAGAGCTTGATGTGGATCGCAGGTGTGATCGTACCTGGTGCCAGGAGATAGAACCAGAGGCAGTGCGAAGCAGGTCAAACCGGTGTTGCAGGGAGTGGTCACGAATTTGCCGCCAACACACTGCGCGAAGCCGCCGTTGACACATGCGTTTTCGCCCTCTTGACATGCAGAGTTCGCGTTGAGTGACTGGAACTTCCTGTTCAGGGCCTGTGCCTCCCGGCCGTTCTGCAATGTGAAGGAAGCTCGGCTGCAAGGTAGTCAGTCTCCGGAAGCCAGTTCCAGGTGAATTCCAGACGTACGACTCAAGTTCGCGGCCCCGGAGACCACCAGAAGCGCCTGTACGGGCGATACGGTCTGCAGCGTCTTGCTCTGTATCGCACGTAACGCTATCATCTGTGTCAGAGTGCGGTCTGAGATGGTACTTGGGGTGCCTCGGTATACCTCGTTCCAGGACTGTTGACCAGGGGGAGTGCGACACACGTCAAGCCACCAGCGCAAGGCGTAGTGACAAATTTGCCGTTGACGCATTGCGCAAAAGCACCGCTGACGCAGGCCACTTCGCCGGATGTGCATGGCGAGTTGGAGCTCAGCGACGCGAACTTCGCGTTGAGCTTCTGTGCGTCCTTGCCGTTCTGGAGAGTAAACGACGCCCGCTTGTCGACGACGGGACCTGCTGCCACAAGCACAGCAAGGGAGGAAGAGAGGATGGCAAAGCTGGAGAGACGCATGGTGTCGTTATGAACGGGAAAGGAACGAGTGTCGTGAGTACAGGGCGAGAATAGCAATGGGGCGGCTAAGCGCGAGTTCGTGAAGGTGGAGAGCAACCGGGCTCCTGGGTCTCTCGGTGTACGTCGCACGTTATTTGTACCAGGTCGGAATCCAGCGTCAAACGAGCGGCTGGATCGCCCGCCCGAAGCCCATACGGATGTTGAACACTACACTTACCTAAAGGGGAGGATCATGATGCGGCAGATGAGACGCATCTCTGAGCGCGGTTGCCAAGCGGATGCCACATTTCCCGTACTCAGCATTGGTGGCTTATGCATCACCGACAGCCGGATTCTCGCCAACGGGTTGGGATTGTGAGTGGAAGCAGCGTAAGTACTTGAGCAGATAATGCGCATGCCCAGCGACCCCAACTACCTGCTTGCATGCCCAGCGGCCATTGCGCGCTCTCCTGAGGACGTACCGGGTAAAGGAGAACCTCGGGCGGCGTGATTGTGCACCCGCGCAAGCCTGTCGGCGCGACGGCCTCTTAGGATCTGAGGCTGAGCCATACAGCTTGCCTGCTTTCATCAAGACCTGTGCATGCAGAGGCCAATGCGGCGGGGGGAACACCGTGAATGATGTGCTCAAATCATCCCTTAAGGTGCAAGCGACTCACCAGGCCATCCGCCATCAAAACATATGCATGTGGCGGTGTGCCCCAACAGAAGTTGCAACATAACCACTGCCTTCAACATGCCCCATCCGATCGTACAGGTCCTATGGCTGGACAGGCGGCAACGAGCTCGAGACTGTCGCGACTGCCATTGACCTTGGTCTGTACACCAGCGGCGCTCAGCGCTGTATTAATGTGGCGCATCCTCCACACACTACTGTATGAAGGCCGTGCGAGGGTTAAGCCTGAATGTTCCTCGTGCAGCCAGAGCGTCCTTCGTGATCACAAGCACTGGCAACGCTATGCCTACATCATCGAGTAGGTTGTCACTGCCATGGTGGGCTTCCGAGCACCCAACCATCCAGTACAACAGTAAGCAGGCAAGCGGCCCAGGACCGGCCAAGTACAGCCGTCTATAGGCGTGTCCTGCAGACAGCGGTGGGTCAACGAGGTTTGGTACGAAGGAACCAAGGCCGCTAGAAGAACGGCGAACGCAGCTGGATCTAATCTAATCATTCAAGGCGTCACGTGCGCGAAATTCTTGAGCGCGATCGCAAGTGCTCTCACTGTCAATGTCAGGCTCAGGCTGCTCACCACTACCTCTCCCAATTCAAAGACCTGAACTCGACGGCGGCAGATAGTACTCTCTTCGAGCTTTGCCGCCATCAACTCCTTGGGCGTTTTCTCAAACACTCTGCGCCGCCTGCCATGGGAGCAAATGTCGACACTCGGGCTAGTCCTCCGCCCAGGAAACGTCTAAGGACAGAGGATACCTCCGCTGCTCAGCCGGCCAAACAAGAGCCTCGGCTTTTCGCGCCATTCCGAGCTCTTGGTCTCATTACGAACAGCGTGCCTTTCGTGCTCCAGACGCGCTCGCACAAAGGTGCCACCGATGGTCCTCGCATACACCTTGTGACTTGCCTAGGCAAGGCATGGGCGATGTGGGAGGGCGGTAAAATGGGGCTCCTTTTCGTAGGTACGTCCAACCCGTGGCGGTATCAAGACATGTCTTTGCCCGGTCGTGTGCGGTTGTTCACACCTTGAGTTACGCAGGCCCTGATGCTCCTTCGCCGATCGCATCTATGGCAATGGACGGGAATGCGGTGTGGGTCTCCTCAGGTCCATACGTTATAAAATATTTGCGCGGGAAAGAGGTACGTTCCCGTCATAATTCGTAGAGGCCAACCTTTGAATGCGTCCTCAGGTCGAGCGGCTTTCCAATCCACTGGAAAGCTCCCTAAGCCATATCCTCATATTTGGGAAGCAATTGCTAGCACTCACAGACGACGGCAGCAGAATGCTAGTATGGGACACTGAAAGTGGAGGTACGTTTACTTCACGGATGAAGTTGTCAGTATATTCACAGGACCTTCAGAGCTGCAGACGACAATCCAGTTTGAGCCCGATTTCACGGCTATCATGATACATCACCCGGCGACGTACCTGAACAAGGTCCTTGTTGCTAGCAGTCAAGGGAACATGCACTTATGGAATATTCGCACACAGTATGTCTGGACGGCTCCTTGATCTCTATTGCATATTGACCCACGTCTTCGTTAGAACGTTGATCCATACATTCGCCGCCGCGTCTCTTCTGACCTCGCCTTCTAACACCACTTCGACCGCCATTACTGCCTTGGCCCGCTCACCTGCCATTGATGTCGTCGGAATCGGTTTCTCCTCAGGGGAAATCTCGGTCTACGACATTCGAGCCGATGAACGCCTTATGCGCATGGTTATGCAAGATGGTGGCATCCGTGCCCTGTCCTTCCGTAGTGGTGAGTATCTGAGTATCTCTTAAATGGAGTTGTCGTTGACGTTCTGCAGATGGTCACCCGATACTTGCGACGGCTTCCTCCACTGGGCATATAGCTCTATGGGACCTGAACTCTGGTGGTCGACTTTTGCATCTCGTACGGGGTGCTCACGACGGCGCCGTCACCGCTCTGGAATGGGTGCCAGGTCAACCCGTATTGGTCAGTTCCGGAGAAGACAACAGTGTCAAGGTTCGTGTAGAGGGCCCCTCGTGCAGCTTTGAGAGTTGCTCACCGTTCTGTTGCCGCCAGCAATGGTTGTTCGACTCACCAACGGACGCACCGAGGTTGTTGAAGTTCCGGTCAGGACACCATGCCCCGCCACATCTTATCCGCTACTACGGCGAGGATGGGAAGCAAATCTTAACTGCTTCACGGGATCGTAGCTTGCGGTGTACGAGTGTCGTCCGGGACTCACGAAGCTTTGAGCTCAGTCAAGGTTAGCACCACTGTCCTCGGGATATAGCACTTATATACTGAAGGGACATGTGTACAGGCTCGCTGGCCAAGAAGGCTGCCAATCTCTCGATCCCCATCGCATCCCTCAAATTTCCTCCAATCTCCGCGCTGTCCTACTCTACAACACGTTCAAAAGATTGGGATGACATCCTTACTGCACATACGGACGAGGCTGTTGCGCGGACGTGGACCATGAAGGACAAACGTCTTGGAAAGCATGTTTTCACTGTCGCGGGCGAGAAAAAGAAGGGTATAGCGGTAGGCTCAGTGAAGGTACGTGCGCCTAAATCATGTTATAAGCCATTCTGGACTGTTGATTACGCTACACATAGGCGGTGTGCGTTACTGCATGCGGCAACTTCGGTATCGTGGCCTCATCGACAGGGGTCATCAATATGTACAATATGCAGTCTGGAATCCTGCGGAGGACGTTCGATGTCGGTCCTTGTCCATCCAATGTACCAAGCCGCTTCCGCCCGACAGCGAACGGGAAGAAGAAACAAGAGCGCTGCATCACTGGGCTCGCTAGCGATGCCCTTGACCGGGTACTCGTGGCCAGCACGTTGGATGGCACGATTAACGTACGTTCGTTCGCGAAAAGTGCATTCTCGTTGCTCACTCTATTGCCAGTTCTTTGACTTCCATACTGCTGCACTGGAACATACACTAGTGCTTCCGTCGTCTGCCGTTTCCATCACGCTGCATCGGGATAGCGGGCTCTTGGCTGTCATATGCGACGACCTCGTCGTCCGTATCGTCGACATTGAGACTCGGCGGATCGTCCGAGAACTTGGTGGTTTCAGAGGGCGTGTTTTGGACTTGGTTCGTTTGCGGTCATGTTGTACCGAAGTCCTCCACAAGTCTCTGATCATTTCCTACAGACGTTCTCACCGGACTCCAGGTGGCTGGTCACGACTTCGATGGATTCAATCATCCGGACGTTTGACATCCCTACCGGCCGACTGATCGATCTCTTCCGCACATCGAGCGTGGCCACAAGCGTATCGTTCTCACCGACGAACGACTTTCTGGCCACCTCGCATGTGGACAGCGTCGGAGTCTATCTTTGGTACGTTGACGGTTCAGCTCGTAGTGTTGTTGTCGTCGGACTTCCTCTGAACTCTTGTGTGCAGGGCAAACCGCGCTCAGTACTCCGAGGTCTCATTCCAGAGTATCGTCGAAGAGGATGTTGTGGACGTGTCCCTTCCTTCGATGCAAGGCGTCGCAGAGGACGAAGGTAGCATTTCCGCGTCTCTCTCGTGGAGACGATTTGCTGACTGCTCCCGTAGCATTGGACGCACTTTCTGCACTCACCGTGCAGGATCAGCCGACGGACGTCTTCGTCACGCCGCCTCAGCTGGACGGCGACCTCGTCACTCTCACTCTCCTCCCTCGTTCGCGATGGCAGACCCTCCTCAACCTCGAAGTCATCCAGGTCGGTCCTTTTTCTGCTCACCTCAGACCGTTTGTTAATAGCTGTCCCCCGCATATAGCAACGGAACAAGCCGAAGGAGCCACCAAAGCAGCCCGAAAAGGCACCATTCTTCCTCCCTACCCTCCCAGGTGTCGAGCCTCGCTTCGCGCTCGAGCAGAAGAAGGCGGAAGACAAGAAGAAAAAGGAGACGAGGCGGTTGCAGCGCGCCGCCGGCTCCACCGAGAGCGTGTTCTTCAAGAAGCTCTCAGAGGCGCACGAGAGCGACTCCTCCGACTGTGAGTTGCGCTCTCACCCATTCATCCGTGTCCAGATATTTACGGCACCATTGCCCATCGTAGACGAGGACTTCTTCAACTACGCCAAGGCACTCTCGCCAGCAGCAATGGACCTCGAGCTGCGCGCGCTAGTCACGCTCGACGCGCTCCAGATGTTCCTCGCGGCGCTCACTTCGCGTCTGCGCTCGCATCGTGACTTCGAAGCGGTGCAGACTTTCATGAACGTATTCCTGCGGCTGCATGGTGACGTCCTCGCGACGAACGCCGAGCTGCAGCACGATCTCGAAACGCTCGCGGAGGCACAACACAAGGAGAGCGAGCGGCTGCTGGAGCTGCTGGCGTCCTCACTGGGTACATTGGGTTTCGTACGGGACACGATGTAGTCCGTATGGGGTATGGCTATGCTACGGTACAGGCATGTTTGCGTACATCAGGGTCCGATACAAGTCTATGATTTTACACTTCAAACTGGGTCGGATCGTCCGAGTCTAGTCCGTGATATAAGTAGAGGATAACAATACGTTCGCCAACAGGTATCAATGCGCCGAGAAAGGGTGCTTGAAAGGACAGTAATCGACGGGATCTAACAAATGATCCACAGAAAAGGCTCTCCAGATGCCGGCGGTGTGCTCGTCACCTCCAACGGACGCCTCGAGGAGCAGACCACGTCGCTTGCTTGCTTCAAGTAGCACCTCGATAATCTGCTCCCACTCTCCGCGGGAACGCTGTCTTCGGATGTGCCGTCCAAGGGGCAAGAGGAATCTGATCTTCTCCAAGGCTGGAAGCAGTCCCGCTCGAAGCCATTCCGCCAGCAGGGACACGTGGTCGACTCCTAACATGTACGTCGTCGACATATCGTCGACAAGAGTGAGGTAGCGGACGGTAGGAGGGAGCAGTTCTGCCACAGGGCCAAGCCGGGCGGCGTTGAGTATGATGCTGCAGGAGACTGTCCACTCCGTGAGGTTGCTGCAGTGTCCCAGGCAGCGCACAGCAGATTGGCATGCGACGAGGTGCTGAAGTTGAGGACCATGTGCCTCGAAGAACGCCTGCAGTCTCCGCTGGGAAAAGTCGGTGAAATGGTCGTCTTCTATGTGCAATGTCCGGAGCGCGGGCATCGTCCACGTGGGCGGAGGTCCACCCCATCCAAATCCCTCGTAAAGGATGAATGTATGCACCAGCGGGAGGTGCACAGTCTCGAGGACCTGACCTGGGATGATTCGCCGAGAAGGGAGGATCCAAAGAGCCTCCAGAGAAGGCGCCAGAGGTGGCAGGATCATTCCGAGCAGAGCGATGTCACCTCTCAGTTCTAGTCGCTTGAGGTTGGACCGTACGCCGGCCTCGCACACGGCGCGGAGAAAGGAGCGGCTCTGGAAGAGCGATGCGTCGGCCGTGGAGAACGCGGTCGAGAAGACTGTTATGTTCGGGCAGTGAGCGAATATGCGGGCGAGCGCGACAGTATGCTCCTCGTCCCAGCGGTGAACCCCTTCGAGGGCGAGCTCCAACCTCACGGTCCAGCGTCCGGCAGGATGGCAGCTCGAAGCGTATTTCCCGTATTCGCCCAAAGCCGCAGCAATCTTAACAGCGTGGTCCCCGCCCTTGATCAAGACGTACTTGAAGAGAAATTCGGTGGCTAGAGGCGTCCATGCCTTGCAGACGCGACTGACGGCACGCATAAGGTCCGTAGCTTCCCGATGCCGGCGGTGCGCGCTGATCCCGTACTTGTCCCGTGAGAACGCTACAAGTGCTTGTCCGTCATCGTGCGTGAGTGCTCCGGGAATGTACGTCGCGTAGGCAAAGACTGTGAGCCATATCTCCGGAGGTAGTCCAGGGAGTGCGGTGTATGCGCTCGATATCGGGGTCGAGCAAGAAAGGCTCATACTGCCATCGGTGGTTTGTCCGAGGACACGAGACGAGACGACCACGACGAAGGACGTCGTGGGGACGACGAGAGCCTGAGCGAGAGTCAAACATGCATCCGAGCGCGAGCACGATCGGAGTGAAGGAGAGTGCATACAATAGACGCCCATAACTCCTTGCTTTCGACGCCGTCTACGCCTCCGCGCGCCTCACTCTCTCAGCCTCGACGCCTCGACGCCCGCGATGGATCCCGCCACGCCGGTCCACGTCGCCAAGGGTGCAGCCGCTACATGCGAGTTCGTTCTCCAGTTTGTGGAGCATGTCTGCAGAGTGTTGACCGTATTCCTTGCGACGAACAGCCATAGCTGCAGGGATCGCTGCTGCACTTCACGGTCTCTACCGGGGGTCACGGCACCCGGGACCGCTTGCTATCGCAGCGGCGACTAATGGCGGGATAACAGGTGCTATATTCTTCGGTGAGTTGTTCTAGGTTAATGATGGTAGTATCACTAAGCAAATCATGTATTTCGTCCAGGCATCCGTGAGGTTGTCGTCAGCCCTGTACTCCGAGTAACACTACGAAGTAGCGAACACGCTCAGGGTGCATCCAAACCTGAAAGCAGTCACGCACAACCAACATGGACGCAACTCCGCACGCGCTACCTCCTAGACTCTGCAGTGAGTGGTGCCTTCACCGGCGCGATCATCAACAAGTGGCGAAGTGCGTGAAATCCAATCGCTTTCTGTCCCGCACGTTGCTCACTCTCATATGCTGCAGAGGGACGAGTAATGGCAGGGGCCCGCACAGCAGCCCTCATATGTGCCTTGCTCCAGTTGGGCTACAACGAGCTCGGCGTCATGAGGGTCAAGTATATCACTCGCAAAATCCAGGAGACCCAACCTCGACCCGTCGCAGCCCCGGTCCCGCCAACCGTCCCGCCAGAAGCCCAAGGGGCCCCCAAGTTAACGGCCTTCGACCGCCTCTTGAGCATCATTGGCTTCCGAAAGCTGTCGGACGAGGAGTACCTCAAGACCCTGAAGAAGCAGCGGGACGAGGCTCTGGCACGAATAGCTGTTCTCGAAAAGGAACGGGAAAAGGAGCTCGCATCGGACCATAGCACTAGCTCGCCTTCAACGTTGTCATAGCACGGGGTCCGGTGCACCACTATCTTACATAGCTAGCCATACAGTAGCCCCACCCTGATTTCCCTGCATCGCTGATCCCTGCTCCAAAGTTGGATGTTCAGGATACCTCTACGGTACCTGGAGACAATAGATGCCACGAAAGCTATAACATTATCTATACCTCATATCACAGCGCTTTCGCCCGCGACATGCGCCCACTGTCCACCGCATACACACCGCCAGCGCCAAGTCCTGTGCCATGTCTGCCACCGGATAGACGTCTCCGTACCCGCCACGCTCTCCATGGCCACCTCAGACCGTCCCCCACATCGCAGACAGACAATACCGGGCCGTCGGGGCAAGAGAAGACCCTTGTTGACAACGTCGATGTCTTTGCCCTTGTTCGTCCGGGGGCCTGGCTCGGACACCGAGAGTCGGTTGACGCCGTCGACGAGGTCGGAGGGCTTGATGAACAACCGCGCCCGGTCGATCGCCTTGGAACTGAGGATCTTGTCGATCGCTTTGCGGACGTGCGGCTTAAGCGAAGGCGTCGGGCAGCATGATGCGAGGCTTCGCCGGAGCTCTTGCGCTGCAGAACGAAGCGGTTCGTCAGCAAAGCACTACACGGAGACGGAAAGGGACACGTACCGTCTGATTGCTTGCAGTCTTGCAGGATCTCCGTTAGGAGCGGTCCCAGCGACTGGAGGTCCAGGCCTGAGCAGTCCGTAATATCCATGAGCACGTCTTTGGCGATGTGCGAGTTCTCGCCCTTCGCTGTGAGTTTCGCAACGTGGTCCCTGAACCGCTTGACGTGTTCGATTGCCGTCTGCAGGCGGCTGAGTGGATAGGGATGCACCAAGTGAAGGAATATCGGGCTGTCCAACGATAGACCTGGGATAGTTTGAGCTCCTCGAAGCGCACAGACGGGTGTCGACACGACTCACTGTCGGGCAGATCCCGATCCTTTGGCGTTGAGGGCCCAGCTACAGGGTTATCCCCGACTAAGACGCACTCCTTAAACATCCTCTCCACGAGCTCGACAATCCACCCCGAGAGTCCGACGAGTTGCCACACGGCATCTAAGATCACTGCTCAGCTGCTGTGCAGGCGGCCCACACCGCATCCACTTACCCAGGTCATATGCGTCCCCTTCCTGGCACGCGTCGAACGCTCCGCAACACGCCTTCAAAGAAGTAATATCATGCGCCGTTTGCCAACGGGCAGCACACAGATCCTTCTCCGTGCCCCTGTCTAGCCGCTGCGCACGAGAGCTGCACGGCCGGTATGAGCGATACGTATTCCTCGGAGATCGAAGAGTACCGATGGGACTGCACCTGTACACCTCCGTGGCGACTCCCAACAGCTCCGCGGTCCAGATTTCCACAAGACCGTTGGAGTCGGCCTCCATCATAGCGTATGCATTATGGAGCGTGTTCACTGTAACCTCCAGAGGTAGAGAAGGCGTTGCCAGGGCGTGGACTATATCCGACGGCGAGTATCGCGCCCGAATCGCTCTCACGAGTTGTCTCGCCAGATCGCCATGTAGGTGGCTGGCAGTAATGGACGCCAAACCGCCTGACACCCTGCGCGGCAGCACCTGGACCGACATATGCGAGCCCAGGAGATGGGAGGAGACACAGCTAATGAGCGTCTCGTTGGGTGAGAGGGCGACGCTGACGGGCACTTGAATGAGATCAACGCCTGCACCATGCTAGGGACGCGGGGACGCGGTGGGCGCTACTCACCATCGACGTTCCCGTGGTCGACATGCGAGCGAATCGGGACGCTGTCCCAGTCTTCGCTAGCGGTCAAGTCTGGACTGATAAAAGGACTCCCGTTAGGTGAAGCCGACTTTAGGTGAATGCAAAGAGACACGTACAGCTTGAGTACTTCGATAGCCCCCGCCGTGGTCTCCTTCGAATTCTGCTTCCGTCGAGGAAGCAAGCCGCGTGCGTCCATGAAGCCCGCCAGTATGCCTGCACGGCCGATGGACGGAAGCAGGAAGCAAGGTACTTTAGTGGGGCTGGTGCGCTTTCTTTCCTCCTTCAAAACCTATGGTCGAGACATGTAAGGTCAGCACTCGATGTTCCTCTGTAGCTTCGAGACACATACCCAATGGGTGTCACCTGGGCCGGGAGGCGGGTCTCGTGCTGCAAACGCGTAGCATACGATCTCGGAGGTGGGTAGGGACGTATCTAACGCGCTCTTGCACTTAGCGAGGCGCAATCTGCAGAAATCCGGACGATAACTCACAGTCGCCAGTATCAAGGAACGTTGCAGCGAGGTATAGGCGTGATGCGTCGTTGCTGGATGCCTCCGGCTTCGGTTTGGTATCAGACGCAGCCGAGGCTTGAGGGTGTGGGACCGGAGGGCAGAAGAAGACAAGGTCTACGAGCTGTGAGCTTGGGTGGTATATTGGTGGAAGGGGCCGTGAGGTAACAGCTATGAGCGGCCCCGACGTCAAAACATGTCATGGCCTACAGAATGGAGTATGGACTCACGGGGGACGGCATGACGCCACTCAAGGCGTACTTCACACAACGATACTACAAGTTCCTCGCCCCATAGCTCCCATTCGGCAAGAAAAGGGCTTTCAGGAGGCGGTGGTTGGGCCATATCTAATGACAAACTGATATCTAGAGGATTCTGCGGTGCTTGCGAAGAGTTCTGCGAGGGCATCAGCCTTGACCGCATAGCGACGAGGACTGTGTGGTCTGCGTCAAATGCACGCATTAGACACTGCAGCATATAAAAATTGTCGTGCTTGCCTTGGTAGCACAATCCTATCGCCGCCTGCGTGCAGATTCTGTCGCCGCCGATCCTGCCGAGAGGTTCGCTGTCGGCAGGCTGGTGCGCTGGGTCTGTCGGTTGTAGCAGTGTTGCCCGCGTTATCTTGAGGGAAGCCGTGGAAGGAGGCAGTGTGCAGAGTTGCAACTGATGGTTCTGCGTTACTAGCAGCAGCAATGGGCTTCCAACAGGCGTTATAGGTCCCATCGTAGGTAGGCGGCTCGACGTGCCTGCATCAGACACTGTCCACTATACGCTCATGAGCTTCTAGGTGGCACAACCATGACGAGGAAGAAAACCAACCTCTCGATGCGCCGAGGTCCACGCGGCAGTGACCACGCCTGAGCCTACAGCTATACTCCATGTCTCCCACACAGCCCAGCTGTCTAGTTGGCTGGCTTTACGCCAGAGACACCCAAGGCCGTCAACTCCTTTCCCTGGGAAGTACGCAAAGAACCAGTCGTCGGTTGGAGAGATAGAAAGCACACTCGGTGGATCGTAGGCACCCAGGGCGGAAATGATTGGGTTCGGAGATGGTAGGGCGAACTGGCGCGAGGTAGGGAAATGGCGAGCGAGAACGAGGGGCTGGCTCTCGTGCGCGGTGAAGATCACAGACGACTTGCTCCATTGGATTGGCCTGTGAGTCGTTGTCAGATAGTTCCCTCGTTGCGAATGAGATGTTGACCGACCGCCTCGTTCCTTCTAGGGAATGGGAGAAGTCCCACCAGCCCAGATGCCAGTGCACGCTTTCCTTAGCCTTTCCCTTGGCAGCAAGCGATGATATGCTCCGCTCGTGCATCGTTCTTTGCTCAACTTCGGACTGGAGCAATATGGATGATGGTTCGAGCAGTCCGAGCCTCGAGGGCACGGAGCCACAGCAAAGCTTCACTACTCTAGGTTAGGCGGTGCTCAGTCTGTATCCTCCAAATTTCCTGCACACTGATGTGACAGGTCTGGTCAGAGCTCGGTATATGGCTGCATTGGAAGGCTCGTCGAGGAGCGAGAGAGAGACAGGAGGGCGTGAACAGAGTCGGACGAGGACAAGCACGGTGCGCGCCGCGAGGAACGGCGAGCGCGACGTCAGAAAGCGCCGAGAACGCGTCCGCATGCGTGCGCCATTGCCGCGCGTTCGTGCTGCCCGCTTTCCACTACCGCACAAGCTACAGGACTTGGCCAGGATGCTGCAGACATCCACGGCAGCACGGGATATCGATGGCGTGCAAACGGACGTGCTCATCCAAGCGTTTGCGGACCGTGTTCTTGTCCTGGTCACGCAACTTGGCAAAGTCGGAAGTCTGGTGAGTATGATATTCTGCACGCACATCGACGTGAGATTCTCTTGCTCAACATCGTCACCAGATCCAAGCCAGCATGCCGTCTACGATGCCTCTGCTGCCGCCCCCACCTCCGGATCCTTCGCAGCCCAACGAGCTCCCCTTGCCAGTTTCTCCACCATCTCTTCAGCTCACCCCCTTGCTGGGAAGTGCGCCGTCAGAACGTATCCACACTCTACACTCTCTATATGCATCACAGATCGCGACACTTGTCTGGACCCTGGAGGAAGCCAGCGTGCTCGAGGTTGACAGGCGGCCTGTAGTAGTCGGCGTTGCTCTGGCGAAGTCTACTGAGCCATCCGAATCGTCCGAGCTGAGTGCGCATGACCGCACCGTCTTCCGCGGCGTCATGGATATGGTCAGGGAGTTGCTGGGAAAGCAATGAGTCCTATGAGTGATCTGTAGTGCGTAAATGTGATTGCCCTAGGTGGTAGCCCCCGACTCCGGTCATTCACTGACGACCTTCTCCGCGTTATGCACAGGCTTAGCTGCAGCAGAAGGAATATGGGCTCGTGTACAATATTCATCGTATACTCAGCACTCCCATAGGCATCTTTGCCACGGCTAGCGCGGCCAACAGTAGAAGCCGCAGTTCGGGCGAGTGAATAGTCCACTCTCAAGAACGCCTTCACGCGCAAGTCGTATGGATGATACAGTACATAGTGTCCGCAAGGGGCGCTAGCCTCCAATCAATGTACGTGATCAGAAGGTGCGGTGCTATTTTCCAGCAGGCTGTTCACACAGATGTGCCTGAATGCGCGCTATAGCGATGCAGGGTTTGATCGCATGTCACATTCGAACACGGACAGCAGCTTCGGCCGCGCAAGTGCTTGACCTCTTGCTACCACCATCTTTCTCGACGACTTCTGCAGCAGGACACTAGTCCAGATTGTTGGGGGTCTTGACTTTTGAGGACCGCAATCAGCAGTCTTTCAACCGCCAGGTGAATTACATCCGTCTGGGCGACATCTAGTGAGTATACGCCATCAGCTTGCCTTTACTAGGCTGAATGGGAATCGAGCAGGCTCGGGCTTGAGGAGGCATGCGGCTCATTGACACTCGTACTGGCTTGTTCCACTGGGCCAACGAGCCTGGCGACGTACGATACGCCATTCTCTCGCACGTCTGGATTCGAGACGAGGAACTCTCGTTCGAAGAACTTCTCGCCATTCAAATTGCAGCACGCAGTTCCCCAGAGCCCCAGCAGTACATTTTCGGGACCGTCCCACCGAAGGTTCGTGAATTGTGCGTCTTCGCGCGGGATCAGGGCATCCCTTATGCCTGGAACGACACATGTTGCATCAACAAGAACAGTAGCGCGGAGCTGTCCGAAGCGATCAATTCCATGCACAAGTGGTACCAACTCGCCGAACTGTGTGTTGCATACCTGGGAGATGTTGACGACCCGCTTCCCGTGGCTCGGGGAGAACATCCGTCGACGGAGGAGTATCCTGCCTCTCCCCTCGCCGGACAGTCTCCCCACTTCAGAGGCAATCAGTCATGGCGAACAGCTGGCCTCCCCGTCGCAGACCCTTCAACACACAAACAATTCAGGGAAAGTCGCTGGTTCACTCGGGGGTTCACGCTTCAGGAGCTCGTTGCGCCCAAGGCCCTTACCTTTGTCTCGCGGACATGGCGCGCGTTCGGAACCAAGCATAACTTCGCAGATGTCATCGAGGACGTGACCGGCATACCCCCCGCCATCCTTACGCACCAGGTCTCAGTGGACTCTGTCAGCGTTGCTCAGCGGTTCTCGTGGGCATCGAATCGGAATACAACTCAGGAGGAAGATAAAGCCTACTCGCTCATGGGCATCTTCGGTGTCAATATGCCTACCATCTACGGGGAGGGTGGGTATGCCTTCATCAGACTGCAGGAGGAGATCCTCAAACGACTACCGGATGACACCATGTTCGTCTGGGGAAGCACGCTGGCCCCGGATAGGAGCCGCCTCAGCCTTCTCCCCTCTTCGCAGGATAGCGCGTCGCCGCTTCCCGCCATCCACCACCCGCCTGATGCCATGCTGTTTGCCCCGTCGCCATCCGTGTTCCACCGTTGGTCCTGGAGCTCTGACGAGCCCGCAGCTGATCAGATGTGCGTGGCTCCTCACGAATGGCTTTCACAGCTCCTCAGTAGGCGCGATCTACCTTACCCCGAATACACGATGACTTGCTACGGCGTCCGCGCGAGGCTCCCACTTCTCACACGACAGCTTCTGGCTACTGGGGTCCGTGGGCTCAGTGGACCTCTTTCTCTACTCAATCTGACTATGGCTATCCTGGGATGCACCGATGGCAGAGGTCGCGTAATGGCTCTTCTGCTGGACCCGCCCGCTGCGGGAAGTCGAGCATATAGGGTCGGTGTCGACGCACACGCCAGAGGGAACGGTTATAGTCCATCCCGTATAGCGAGTCTACCTTGCGACTGGATCCGGTCGGAGAGCCATCGCGTCACAGTCAAAGAAATCTACATCGTCCACATGGACGGTCCATGGCGCGACGTCAGCCCCCCACCCATCTATCCGATCCTTGGCATCGCGGAGGATGCAGGCCACGAAACGCTCTTCGACGTCGCGCTCATTCCCTGGTATGAGTCCGTGCTTCGATGCGAAGGCTATGTCTTCCATAGGGACGTTGTTCCCACAACGGTACATCCGAACCCCCGAGAGGCGCCTTTAGTGCCAGTGACCCTCCCTACATGCATCTTCCACATGGCAAGTACGCGCATCCACGTCCACATCACCGTCGGGCCATGCTCTTGCGAAGGCGGGCACGGTCTCCTGCGCGTCACGGTCTCCTATCGCTGGCGTGATGGAACTGCAGGTCGCTCATATGCTGTCCCCCGCGAACTCCTACCCCGAAGGATACGCAGGAGGGCACCTGACACTCCAAGTCGACCCTTACATAACACTCTCGTGCACGCAACGACGTGGAACCTGAGACAATACTCGTCCTCATCCGTGCGGCTCTACAGGGAATTTGGCCTCCAGAGGCTCGGTCGAGCGTTCTATATCTTGCGCTTGACTCTGCAACCAGGACCTCCAGGAGGAATGCTCCTTGGTGTTGAGATGATCGACGTCAGAGACAGGGAGCAGAAGGCTTCAGACGTGCCGGGAGATGTAGAGGGCGTGATGATGAATACTGCCGACCCGGACAAGCTTCGGGAGGAAGCTAGCACGGAGAGTACGAAAATGGGACCTTGCAGCCACTAGATAGAGTGTAGAACTTCTTTCGAGAGACTTATCCCTGTAAATAACGCTACAGGCATCGATATTCATGACTGATTGGGTCAGGCCAGTCTATTTGATACCGATTTTCAGCCCGCATGCGGACTCGCAGGGCTCCGTGTTGCTGGCAGGCGACAACGACGCGGCCGATGTACACGACGAGGACGTGAAATCCAGGGGCAACACACTCTTTGGTAATCTCAGGCCAGCTCACACCCAAAGCGAGGAAGCGGACCGTTCGAGATGCTCCATACATAGGCTGCCGTGGAGAAAACGGCTCATGATGCTGGCTCCTGGGGAATGTCTGGTAGTGGCTCATGCCATGCTTCCACTATACCCTTGCCATCGTTTCCAAATCCTCCGACAACCACCCAGGTGTCGCTGATCACCATCGCGTTAACCTTCTCGAGACTGGACGTCGCAGCGCTCCACAGCTTCTCAACTTGCAGCGCCCCCGAGCCCTCAGTGTCTCTGGAGATGTCATACGCAGAGATGGCTCCAAGGAGTGAGCATGTTACGAGTCGCTTATTGTCGCGGAACGCTCTGCAGTGAACATAGAGTGATGAGAAGTCATGTAGTAAGAATACAAGTCACATACTGACGTTGAGACCACGGGACCGTCGGCGACTTGCAGCCATAGGCCTTCGTCCTCCTTCAGGCCTTCCCATTTTCGCGACCGCTTCTTCTTGCCGCCTTGCGAGGCAGCTGGTCGCTTCTCGCCACCTCCGCCAAGCCATACCCGACCGTCAGCGGTGCTCGCTGCAAGGAGTCCGGCGCTACTGATAGATATCGACAAGATGAAGGGTGGCGAAAGTGAGACTCCATCTGAAGCTGGTGGTGTCTCTAGATGGCCCACAATCGTCTCAGTAACTGGCCGGCATCGAACCTATCAAGACCACCCACTGGCGTCGTAGCGTGACAAGATGCTCCCTTGTCCGACGTCGAAGTGTAACAGAGCATAATCATACCCGCCGCTAAGCAGTTCACTTGGGCGGTCCGGGATGAATTTCACGCAACCGCAAACCTGATAGACGTGTGAGCCG
Organism: Pilatotrama ljubarskyi; assembly: GCA_022385805.1. Taxonomy (NCBI): domain Eukaryota; kingdom Fungi; phylum Basidiomycota; class Agaricomycetes; order Polyporales; family Polyporaceae; genus Pilatotrama; species Pilatotrama ljubarskyi. The sequence goes on from MU277678.1 coordinate 230,578, forward strand.
AACGAGAATCTGTCCGAGGGTGCATGGCACTGACAGTGGTATGGCGAATTTTCATCCTTGTTATTTGTTTCGAGGGCACGTCAATGGTGCCAACAGCCCCCGAATCCGAACCGAAGGCAAGCAATTTGCCGTTATCACTGAGACTGAGCTGGCTGATCGGTTGTGAGTTAGAGCCAGTACGACGGATAAAGTGACGGCTACACCCGCCTCGTTGAGGAGGTCATCGTCATCCTCGCCGACTACCAGGACGCAAGACGCGTCTTCAGCAGTCATGATCATTTTCTGAGACTCTGCCGGAAACGAGAATATCTGAGTGAAGAGTAGTGAGTATTCATGAGGCTGCTTCAGAGTGCGGCAGCTCACTTTGCGCCCACTGGCGACCCAGATGGTGGCGTGCTCATCTTTCTTGGGCCTCGACCACACAACGGAGGAGATTTCCTCGCCGAGTGATTTCACAGCCCTTTTCACTCTCCCTTCTGGTAGGCTGTACCACCTCAAAGAGCCATCATCTGCCTAACAGCTTTAGTAGCCATGGAGAAGCGGTACGATGCCAGACGCACCTGATCCCACACAGAGCAGGTCATTTGGTCCCAACGATAGTGCTGAGACTGCCGAGGGGACCTTGATGGTTATAGAAGCGGGCACAGACATGCTATGACCAGCCACAGTAGAGTAACCACCGTTTTGTCTTGATGTAAGTTAAGTGCTCGACGATCGAGATCAAGCCAATCGCGTACCGGCGCTAACGCATGCTAGTATCATCCTCCACAAGCGCCTACGCGATCTGTAGTTGAGTAGACTAGACCGACCCCGGCGCCACCAGGAACGACTCGCTCGTATCTGTATCTCTCGTTCTGACCCCCATACCTGATCCCTGATCTCCGCACAGCTGAACGTGCCACTTATAAGTTCCAAGTTACATCTGCAATGCCTCGCGATAGTATCAGCGGCGTCACAGCGACGCAGAATGCCCCAAAGTCAATCTCGGACCTCGAGGCATTGCTGAAGGATGACATCAAGGTCAAGGTAGCCGGTGAGTAGAGATGATTCGGACGTCACTCGCTGGCTGATCCTTGTGGAACACAGGCGTCGACGGTGAGCTCGCGCGGAGCCCCTTCGGCAGGAGAGGGTAACTAGTAGCTCATCTATGTCCTAGTTGACGGTGTCCTCAGAGGGAAATACATGGCAAGTCCAAACGACAGTGACCGAGATCGGCGTCCTGATAATTCTCACAGTCAAAGGAGAAGTTTTTGAGCGCGGCTAGCTCGGATGGATTTAACTTCTGCAGCGTCATCTTGTAAGTTCTGCACTTCTTCGACATCCGCCGTTTACTGATCCGCCTTGTACTACAGTGGTTGGGATATGCACGACACGGTCTACTCGAAGGAGCTCCTCATCTCCAACAGAGCCAATGGCTACCGGGATCTTATTGCATCCATTGATCTCGCGACATACCGTAGAATCCCTTGGGAGAACAACGTCCCGTTCTTTTTGGTGTCTTTCTTAGATCCGGACACCAAAGAGCCAATCTGTGCCGATCCTCGTGGGGCACTTCGAAAAGTCGCCGCTAAAGCGCAGCTCAAGGGATGGCGCTGTTTGGCGGGATGCGAATATGAGGTTGGTTCGAGTCGCTCAACGGATGATGGGCGAGACTGACCTCGTATCAGTACTTCCAATTCAAGGGTCTGGCGCTTTGCAGTGACCACTTGACCGCAGTCACTTATGCCGCCTACAGAAACCCCGGAATCTCTTGCGAAGAAGAACTTCAAGGATCTTCAGCCGTTAACGCCCGGAAGTGGGTGACGATCAGATATGCTTTATGTTCAGTTTGTCTGATGTCTGCATATCCCAGTGCACGGATACTCCCTCCTGCGGACACAACTGAACACAGAGTACTTCAACGACCTGTTCGACGAAAGTTTGAAGTTCCAAGTACCGCTCGAGGGACATCGTACGCGCTCTCCGCTCTGGAGATCACTGCCGTCCTCACACCCTATCCAGACACAGAGACGGGACCTGGTGTATACGAGACGGCTCTCGCCTATACGGATGCTCCGCGTATGGCTGACAACGCCATCCTCTTCAAGTTCCTAGCCAAGAGCATCGGCATGAAGCATGGCGTTGTGCCGAGCTTCATGGCTAAGCCGTGGGGCAATGTGAGTCGTACCTCCCCGCCGGGTTGCTGTTGGCTGACCTCAGTAGCTCCCCGGTTGCAGCGGGTGCGTATGGGTATCGCTAGGCTCTCCACTTCGCTGATTCACAGAGCTAGCCATATCCACGTCTCCTTACGGGACGCCAATGGCAAGAGTGTGTTCGCTGTTCCGGACGATCAGCTGAAGTCCGGGCGCCCGGATGCCCAGTACGAGGACACGAAGTTCCTTAGTCAAGAGGGAGAGTGGTTCCTGGCGGGTGTATTGGCCGGCTTACCCGATGGTGAGAACCTACAAACCTTCTTTGAGCCCAATTCACTTATTTTTTCCGTGTAGTCATGCCCATGGTTCGTACCATTGATGCTTTCAAGAGCCCTTGGTTGATTCTGACCAATCTCCACTTTCAATAGCTCGTCCCGACGATCAACGGCTACAAACGTCTGGTCGGCGGTGAAGCTTTCTGGGCCCCCAACGCTGTCACCTACGGCTATGACTCTCGGGCAGCCTCTGTTCGCATAATATCTCCGCCGTCCGTTCCCCCTTCATCGACGCGTCTCGAGATCCGGGTCCCCGGGGCTGACATGAACCCCTACTTCGCCTTGAGCGCCCTCTTCGCGCTGGGCCTTCGTGGTATCGAGAAGAAGCTGCCGTTACCCGGTCCGCCTGTGAGCCAATTGACGCAAGAGGACAAGAAGAACGGCAAGGTACGTCCCGTTACCGCGCGGAATGCATATGTCCAGGATTCAGAGCTGATCGATGAATGAAACGTTCAGGTACAGATGCTGCCGCAGTCGCTCGAGGCCGCCACGGAGCGCATGCTGCGTCCTGATAGCATCGCACGGGAGGAATCCGTGTTCGGGAACGACTTCGTCGACCACTTCGGCGGTACCCGACAGCACGAGGTGCGCCTGTGGAACGAGGCGGTGACGAACTGGGAAGGCGAGCAGACTTTCCCCTGTCTTTTCCCGGGTGCCATCCTCATACTTTTCACAGTGGAGAGATATCTTGAACTCGCTTGAGAGCATTCATCGAACAGTGGATGTGTGTACGATATGGCCATACCAGCATAGTGCGATCTTGCGAAGAGATCACCGCAATCCATACAATCTTGAATCGTTTGCTCAGATGAGACAGGAATGAGTGTGGTTATCCAAAAAATCCATCCAGTCCCACTAGCGGTAGCGTACACGACATCAGAAAACCAGAGCAACAGGGTATACTGTATGCGGGTCTGCTAGCACCCGCGGAGCTCGCTCCTACGCCGTAGCACCAGCAGCTCCTGGACCCGACGCCTCAGCCATTCCCGAGTTAGGCGGAGCGGACTCCTCCGCCGTAGCGTGCATATCTGCAGCCGTAGATGGAGCAGCTTCTCCTGACGTCGGCTGCGCCTCTGCCTTGCCTCGGTTGGCATGCAGCCACTCGAGGAAGTGGGTGACGTCCTACCGGAATGCAATGAGCAACGATATGCATGCTACAAATAGAGACAGACACTCACGCGAGAGATGGTACTAGCCATGGACGACTCGGCGACGAACTGGGGGATCTTGCCGCCGGGCGTACTGGAGGTCGCCATGCGCCATTCGACCTTGCCATTCTCGAGCTCCTGGATTCGCTCGACGCTCGCGTACCGACCCTTGACGCCTTTCTCCTCCATCTTCGCCAAGTCTGCATTGTCAGAGAGGTCTACTGGCAAGGAGACAATGATGCTGCCGTAGCTTGTATCAGCCGTAAGCACTCGAGAATGTAGCAGACAAAAGTACCCGGTCCTGGGTGACTCCGTGCTAAGCCAGGTCGTCTGGACGACCGTGAACACCCGTGGAGAGACGGGCGGCGGAAAATGGTAGAACAGTGACCATACAGACTGGGTAGGAGAGATGCGCTTGATCAGGGTCACTTTCTTGATCTCCGGCATGTACCTGGGGAAATTCGCGTAAGAGACAACCTCACATGCGCTGCCTAATCACAGGGGACTTACTGCATCTCGTTCTCTGCTTTGTTCTCACCAAGCTTGCTCCAGAACTCATCGAAGGTCGCGTCTTCCTTGGGATGCTCGCTTACACGGGCGTACCAGCCAGCACCATCCTTGGGACCCTTGGCGCGAGAGTATGTCTTGACCTTGTTGTGCTGGTATGACTTGCCCTGCTTCCAGGAAGATGTGCCCTCTAGGAGCTCCTTTCCAGCTTTGATTATCTCGTCTTCGGACGGGATCTCTGTTGTCGCCGTGTCTCGGTTACACGGGCTACGACCGTCATTCAACAAAGCAGAGACGTACCCGAACTCTTTACCGGAGTTATTGACAAGTGCAGAGTCGACTCAGACATGACTGGCGAGATGCGTTATGATGGTCTTGGTGTCTGTGAGAAAGCCTGCTGGCTTGCGAAGTTGCGGCGGATATGAGGGATACGCGAGCAAGAAGCGCATCCCGGTAACAAGCTCCGTATCTTGTGGACCCGGTCGAGGTGCATGCTATTCTTGGGCTGTCATTTCGACCAGTATCTGTCAGTGTCATCGTTGTCTTTTAAATCTTGCGAAAGGTCTCTGAGACTAGTACTGGGCAATTGAGACCTGGACATATCCTCGAGCTGGCTGGATCAGCGGAGGGCGGCCATGACAATCGGGCGGATCGGAGGCGGGATCGATGACACTTTCAGCTTGCTCTCCGACCGCCATCATCAGAGTCTGCATTCTGCCTGCTCTCGTTTGTCTCGGATACACGCTGGCACTCATGGACATGTTTGGCTCCTCTGCTGGACCCTATTATCCAGCCTGGGAATGGTCACGACGAACGCCAGTGGACATCACAACGTGCAGCATTGAGCAGCATCTCTCCGAGCGGGTTGACGTATCAGAAGCAGCGAGGAAGTCGTCCCGAGAGGACGTATGAAGCATTGCCGTGAGCGTCGTTTCCCTCTCTGTGCACGCTCGCACAGCTTTGTGGTCGTATGATATTAGGGTGCCCTTAGCTGCAGGGGCCAGAACCTCAGCACACGGCGTCAAACCTTTGAGGTTCGGTTTGCCGTCTCCCATACCGCACTAGCTGGCTATGTCGACTGCCACAGTCCTCCCGGTGCTAGACGGAGTCGGCGGGTCGCAGGCGGCGGAGAAGCCCAGCTTGACTCTTGCGCACCTGTTGCACCCAGAGCAATGGGATCTGCCCGAGTGGAACGGACCGCAGTGAGTGCAATCGTACTATATGGCGTTGCCCAGTCCCTCTGACCGACATCTGGAATTGTACTATTTCAGTTCCAACGACCCTGAGTGCGTTGCCCAGAAGGTGAGCTGTACTGATGCAGAGCTCGGGCGAAAGTTCTGACACGGAAGCGCGATAGCTGGACGTCCTAGACCACTCCGTTGCATTGCTCAAGCGGTACCGCAACAGCTTGCGCCCAATACATAGGCTGACACCGGACATACTGGCCCTTGTCTTCCTCGAGCTCATCGAAGACCACGACCACCCGCTCAGTTCCCAATACGGCGCTATCTCATGGACTTACATCGCGCACGTCTGCCACCGCTGGCGGGCGATAGCCCTAGGATGTGCGGCGCTTTGGACCCAACTCAGCACGCGGTACCCCGAAGCCGCGATCACCTGTCTGGAGCGCTCTGCGGACGCACCACTCTCCTTCGTGATCCATTCACGGGCTACAGTCGGTAGTTCCAAAGAACTTATTGATCGTGTGCGACCCCACATGAACCGTATGCGCCACCTCTACGTGCCATGGACGCATATGCGCGATGCGGACGGGAACATATCCGAACTGCTCTCTTCACTCCTCGATGCCCCTGCAACTCAGCTGGAAACGTTCTACGTGTACCGCGTTCGGGCGGACGGCACCTGCTTCGCGCTACCGACGCTTTTTGCGGGAGACACACCTCGTCTCCGCGTTCTGAAGCTGTCTTACTGCTACCCCCAGATGGGCTCCGTTTATTTGGGCAACTTGAGGGAGCTGTATATCCGCGGCAGGAAGCGCGACCTGATCTCCATGGAGCTCTCTCGCCTCCTCGCAATACTGGAGGCGTGTCCCGCTCTAGAAATTCTCGTCACTGTCAAGGCGCGCTTCGTAATTACGCAACCCCCGGAGCAGGCAGGCGAGCCTCTCCGTCAAGTCAGGTTGGATAAATTGCGGCGGCTTGACATTGCACGCTGCTCCGCATCTGTCGTATCCACCTTGCTCGGCCACCTCATCGTCCCAAACTGCCAGTTAGCTACGAGTGTTTGGCTGGAGCGCGGGATCGACTTCCGCTTCCTTTTTGGGGTCCCGGACAATCTATGCGCAGAGCACCCGCTGCGCGACATACGGAAGCTGCAGGTCGCCTACTGCAGCTCAGCCTCTAGCGTCACCCTCGACGGCACGACGAGCGTTCACCCATTCCAAATAAGAGCGACGATCGAGCAGGGCAGCGACGTAGGGGACATGCCGACCATGTCGGGCCCCCTGTTGCTGTCCATCGCGAAGACACTGGACCTGGAGCTGCTGGAGGAGTTCACTATCGCAGAGACCTCCTTTTACCACCCTCACGTTGGATTTTCGAAGGACCTCTGGGCGCAAGTCCTCGCGCGCATGCCGCTTCTGCGCACCCTCCACATCCGCCTGCAGAACATCACGGACAGCGGATTCTGCAGGGTCATCCTGTCCGCACTGTCGGCGGCGGACGAGGTCACGGGAAAACTGCTGTGTCCGCACTTGGAGACGGTGACGCTCATCGAGGACAGGACGTGGTCCTCGCTGCAGTGGTACAAGTTCGCTAAAGCGCGAAAGGCGCGCGGGCACCCACTCCGCCGTCTGTCGCTGTGCCTGCCTCACTACGAGAACGTGGAGGACATGGCGGAGACGGACCTGGCTGAGCTCCGCGAGGTCGTGGACAGAGTCGACCTTGACCCTCCGGAGACCCTCAACGTCGAGTTCCCGGTCGCGGTCTGGTGAATGTGGGAGCGGCTCTATCTCGGAATCGCCGTAGTTTGTATACTAGTTACTCGCTGTCGGTCATGCTTTCCAGTTCTGTTGATCTTCGTCATCTCTGCGAACGTGCTGTCTCCTCCAAGTGCGATTACGACAGTAGTTACAATGTAGAAGAAGTTGTGTACGTTACACATTTTGCAATCGGACCCGATGATGCAGGGGTGAACAGCAGCGAAGCGTGAGATAGCATGAAACGACCGAAGGTAGGACATGGCCGTCATGATGATACCGTCGCCTCTGCAGCAGGCTCCCTCTTGAACGCGTTGAGGTCCACAAGGCCGAAGAATCGACTGCGGCCAAGACTTGTCTCGTCCCGGGGAAGCTTCTCACCCTTGTTCAGGACAATACCGACGTACTTGCGGTCCTTGCGAGAGCCGGGAATCTTGTAGAACCGCACGTATCCCGGAACCGCGGCATACAGAGTGTGGTCGCGGCCCATCCTGACCTAGAATGCCAGAGATTAGAAGAGGAGGATGTGATCGACTTGGCCAGGGCGTACGTGTTGACCAGGGTGGAAAACGGTTCCGCGCTGGCGGACGAGGATGTTGCCGGGGATCACATATTCGTCTAGTATCAAAGTTCACTGGCGTGCACTGCACACAGAAGGACGAGGCACACACCAGAAAACTTCTTCACACCCAACCGCTTTCCTGGTGAACCTCCATGGTTGGACACCGTTCCTCCTGCACGTTTCGTGGCCGTGCGGACCGAGCCCAGACCTATGAGGATACAAGTACTGTGAGTGGCTGTTCTATAGAACAAAACACGAGGAGCACATACCGGCTGGCCTGAAAGGGTTTCTGAGGACTTCTGCACACCGCCAAAGGCCCTGTAGTGACATGCTGTGTATTGTCCGGCCAGGGAGAACAAGGAGGACGGCTGGCGAGCGAAGAGAGCACAAGCCCGCGGCCCTGCCACTGGGACAAAGCGCCTGCTTATCTAAGCCAAAGTCAAGGGATACTTGGACTCGACTCGCTACCGCCGTCCCTTCATCAAACCACCATCGCCCGTCCCCCATCCCCTCCTACCACATCTCCTGCACCATGGTTCTCCTCGTCACCTCCGATAACGAGCAGTTTGTCGTCGACAAGGAGGTCGCCGAGCGCAGCGTCCTCATCAAGAACATGCTCGAGGGTACGTCGTGCTCGCCGCTTCGCCGCCCCGTGGCGTGCGACTGACTTTGGCTTTCTCCGCAGACGTTGGCGAGAGTGACCAGCCCATTCCTCTCCCGAACGTGTCCTCGGCTGTCCTGAAGAAGGTACGTTGTGAACCGAGTGAGTCTTGCGACGATGCTGACCGACGCCACAAGGTGCTCGAGTACTGTGAGCACCACCGGGGAGAGCCCCTCCCTGCGGCGGACGCAGAACAGAGCCAAGATGAGACCCGCAAGCGGACGACGGATATCAGCGAGTGGGACCAGAAGTTCATCACCGTCGACCAGGAGATGCTCTTTGAGATCATCCTAGCGGCGAACTACCTCGACATCAAGCCCCTTCTGTGAGTATTGCTCTGGCAGGAGATATACGTTCGCAGTTGTTCACGCGCTTGCTATAGCGACGTCGGCTGCAAGACCGTCGCGAACATGATCAAGGGCAAGACCCCTGAAGAGATCCGCAAGTTGTTCAACATCGTCAACGACTTCACGCCCGAGGAGGAGGTACGTGTCGTCTTTGTCAGTTCCGCCTCGTTGTCTGACACGTTCTCCGCGTACAGGCTCAGATCAAGAAGGAAAACGTAATTCGCCCCGCAACCTCGCTTTTCTCACACGAGACTAACTGTTTGCTGCTTCATAGGAATGGGCGGAGGACCGCTAGATGTTCTCGGGATTCGGAAGCGTTTCACGTCGTTTATCGTTGCACTGTGTATATGTTTTTGACCACCCCTTATGTATTCATACCGCATGAGAAAAGCCCTGCAAAGCAGCTGACGACCCGCCCTTCTCCGTGTCTGAGCTGGATTTCAATAACTAAGATGTCGCGATTCGACTTCATATGTCGAGCTGCGGCGACGTTGCCTCGATCACGCAGCTGCGCGCGTCACCCCAGTGTCTAGACTCGCAAGCCAGTCGGTCTAGCAAGTCCCACGCGAGCGATCGGCGGAGTTTCAAGTGGGGGAAGGGACTTGCTATACCTCACAGGAGTCCTCGACTGAGTTTAAATGCCCTCACACAGGAGTCCTCGACTGAGTTTAAATTACGTCAGCACCGAACAGGCTGGGAACGAGCCTACCCAGTGTCACTCGTTTTGCGCGGCGTAACGGCTGTCTGTGATTCAGTGTGACATACTGTGACCAGGCGCGACGCCGTATCACGTGCGGCGTCACAGCGTGGACGGTGGCGGATTCGGCTCTCAGCTTTCCTCTGAGTCTTAGCACTCGTTCTCCATCTGCAGCTTGGTTTTCTCTCTTGCTCCGCTACTACCACCATGCCTCGAATACCAGACCTGCCGGGAGTGCCCGTTCCGCCAAAATCACCACAGGAGCAGTGGCTCAGACGACAGGTAGCCTATCTTTGCCGCCTCGAGAATGAACGGTATGTGGCGCAGGCTCCATGAACCCCAGTGTGCCTCAGTAAACCAACGCCATCGTTTAGTTTTCCAGGAAGTCAGCCTGTGAGCTTTGCCGCGAAGGATTTGGAGAAGCTGGAAGAGCACGAGTACGTGCCGCCACAGCATGTCTTGACTGCCCGGTAGTGGACTCAGCGCGTATGTCCCGCAGTTACTGGGTCGCCGAGAAGTCAGACGGCGTCCGCGTCCTGCTCTTCGTGAATACAGACCACAACACCGGAGACCAAGCGGTCTACATCGTGAGTGTCAATCGGAGGTCCACATGGTGTGGCGCACTCACATTCGGGTATGGCTCCAGATTGACCGTCACAATACGTACCGCGAGATTACTGGGCTCTACTTCCCAAACCACGAAGACCCAAGACGGCCGATGCTCAGTTCCATAATTGACGGGGAGCTCGTGATCGACGTTGACCCTCGTACCAAGCAAGTTTGTGAATTCACCCCGAATGTCCCGATTCCCCCGCTCATGCTGTTACTGCAGGAAACCCTGCGGTACTTGGCGTTCGACTGTCTGGTCGTCAACGGCCAGAACGTTATGGATCGACCGCTTGACAAGCGATACGGGGTATGTACTCTTGCAAGACCCGCACCGCTTCGATGCTGTATTGCTCACGTTCGCCATCTATACAGCGACTGAAGGAATGGATGTCCAAGCCCTACCAGAAGATGCTGGACGACCATCCGCACGTGGCGGCATCACAACCGTTTGAGTGCGTGCGGACGACTTCATAGCAGAAGGCAGTTCTAATTACTCTCACGCAGCTTCAAGGTCAAAGAAGTCAAGTTCTCATACCATGTAGACGACGTCTTCAACATCGACATCCCGCGCCTGCAACACGGCAACGATGGGCTCATCTATACCTGCGTCAGCACGCCATATACCCCTGGTACGGACCAGAATATGTATGTTCTCTTGTTCTGCGACCCGTTCTCCGGTACTAAGGCGCCGCTCTCAGCTTGAAATGGAAGCCTCCTTCAGAGAACTCGATCGACTTCAAGCTTGTCTTGCGGTTTCCGCCCACACCAGGAAAGCCCATGGTGCCCGATTTTCAAGTGAAGCCCATCTTTGAGCTGCACGTCTGGTGCGGCGACGATCGAGGCAAGCCGCGTTACGAGCTGTACGACGTCATGCGCGTCGAGGATGACGAGTGGGAAAAGTAAGCGGCTGCGTCAAGGCGTTTTCGCGCTTTCGCACCTACTGACGGAGTCGTTCACAGAATGAAGCTGTCGAACGAGCAGCTCGACGACCGCATCGTCGAGGTGCACTGGGACACGGCGAACGAGTGCTGGCGCATGATGCGCTTCCGCGACGACAAGCCGCACGGGAACCACAAGTCCGTCGTCGACAACATCATCAAGAGCATCGCGGACGGCATCGAGAAAGACGCTGTGCGTGCCCCCTTTTCTCTCCCCTTCCCCCTTCTTGTCAAATTCGTGCTGACACAAATGAACTCGCACACAGCTTCTCGCCCGCTCAGCGACGATTCGGAACAACTGGAAGGCGCGACACGGCCAACCGCCCGGCGCACCCCCACCACCGCCCGCACAGAAACCGCCGCACGGCCTCCTCGCCAAGCCCGCCCAGGCGCTCCCCCCTCCCCTAGCCGCGCACGCCACCCTTTCCAAACCTCCGCAGCTGGCAGCGGTCCCGCCCGTCGAGGCGCGGTATGGCCCGCTCGCGCCGTCGCGCTGGAGCAAGGTCACCGGGCCGGAGATGGTCGCGGGCATGTACAGGTGAACGCGCAGTTTGCGGCGGTTCTTGTGGTAGGCTGGGCGGGGTCCGGAACGAGAGCCCACGCTGGCCGGCGCCTTGCACCGTTGACTCGCAGGGGCGGCGCCCATGCCGTGCTGTCGAGCAGTCGGACCAGGCGACGGTGGTGCGCGCTGTGCTTTATGCTAGCGATTGGCATGCCCTTTGGCGGCGGCGGCGGCGACGGGAGGGAGATGTGCGAGTTGTTGGGCTTGCAGGATCGCGCGGGATATCGGTGTCGTGGTGGGCTAGCCCGGGCCTGCGGTGACACGGGCAGACGCGAGGACGTTCGCTACAACACGTCGTCCATTCATTCCGGACTCTGGAATCAGGACACCTGCACGCAGGTGCACCTGTCTTTGTATGTACCGTATGTACATCAGCGGCGAGCTATGTATGTAGCGTACACGGCAGCGCCAATAAGCCTCCTGCACGGAGGGCTTTTAGGAGATTCGGACAAGGGAAGCTTCGGGATGCGTGGGGGAGTGTGAAGGGAGGGCGGGGGGAAGGGTGGTCGTGAGGGGTTCGTCATTATCGAGATTCCATTCTTCATCGTCAAGGGGTGGGGCGCGCGAGACGCGTCGGGTCGGCGAGCAAGCCCGTCGTACGCGCATACGCTCGCACGCTGTGCGGGGGGAGGCGGGGATACAACGGAAAGCAAAAACAAGCGCTAAGTGCAACAACGCAGGAAGACAGCGAGACCGGGGGGCTCGGGGACGGGTCTGAGAGAGGCATGCATGTCTAGTCGTTACAAAGGTGAGGTGGGAGGGGGGAAGGGACAGCAAGACGCAACCGAATCATGTACACAGGACACGGACGGAACGGACTGGAACGCAAAAGACTCAGAGCCCGGCGACTGTGAGTACTCACTGTCAGGTACGGGCCGAGTCGACGCGGCGGTCTCAGAACGAATGGAGAGGGCACGCGTATTCGAGGGGTGGGACGGCCACGACAGCATGGGGTGAGCGGGCAGGAGTAGGACCTGGGGGCGCGCTCGTCACGTCGGGGGAGGTCGTCCTGGGGAGCCGGAGAGCAAGAACGAGGACCTCGTAGGGCCATTCGGGGACGCGGACGTAGACGTGAACGTGGTAGGCTCGTGAGACGCGTGCGTGGACGTGGAGCGTGGATGCGGGCGTGAGTGCGAGCGTGGAATGGAACATTGCATTGCGTGGAATGTGAACGTGAACGTGAAGCGTGCTGTGGTGTCGGGGAGAAGATGAATCGATGGAGGCTCGTTGTAAACGTGGTGAAACAAGATGCAAGAGTACACTGTCCGGACGATGAGATGGGGAGGAGAGACAACAGAAAATGAGTTGCATGCGTGGCTGCCGCCTGTGCGGGGGCCTTGTGAGAGAGAGATGAGAGACGTAGAGAGGATGGGGGGCGGGCCAAGATCTGGGCAGGACCCGGGCAGGGGCCGACTATGAGGACGATGAGGGAAGGGCGATGCCAACCTAATGGCACGACTTCGTACCCTGCGATAAGATGGAGGAGTCGGACCCAACGAGCTCAGGAAGTGAATAACAAGGTGTCTGAGATGCCCCGTGGATAGTCAATGGCCCATGACGAGATGGAGATGGTAGAAATGATGGGCGGGGGAAAACAAGAGGATGTGCGTGCGGCGTGTGCCTTTTCTTCACCCGTGATCTTACAGCTCACTCTCCAGCGTCCCACTCCTGGAGAGCGTTGCGACGTACGATGCGCGCCTCAGTAGAACAAGTCCTCCATCTCGTTATCGTCCATGGTGGAAGAGAAGAAAGGCGGAGGCGAGGGGACGACGTCGCCGAACCGGTCGTCGCCAAACCGCGAGGAGGACATCTGGAACTCAACCGCCGAGTAGCTCACAGAGCGCATGGCGAGGGCCGGACCGCGCGCGTTCGTTGGGCGGCGGGGTGCGAGGCTCGTAGCGAATGCAGGCGGATAAGCAGGCACGGCGGGCCGCAGAACGTCGAGGAACGTCGGGAGGGCGAAGAGGGCGTCCTCTGGGCTGCTCTCGACCGAGGATTGAGAGGAGACTGATGCGTGCCTGCGCAGGGGCGTCCGCGGCGCGAGGGAGAGCGACGCGAACTGGGGCAGGGGAGACATAGGCTGTGAGAAGGTGCCTGGCTGTCAGTCTTCGCGCGAGTGGCGTGCGAGGGGAGGTCATGAACAGACCTCGGGAGAGCTCAGCCCGAACGAGCTGTCGTCCGTGGATACGTCCCACAGGGGGCTTGAAGCGAGTTCGCCATCAAAGCTGCCGGCAGCCGGACCCGCGCTGGGAGCGACCGCCACAGGGGGCGGGAGCGCGGCGGGGGACTCGAAGTCCTCAGAGGGGACGACGTTCGGCGCACCGTGAGGGGGCTGCACATTCTCTGGCGCCGCACCCTGCTCATCCGAGTCCTCCTCCCCACCCGATGGTTCAGCCACGAAGTCGCGCTGGCGGTCGTGGACGAGCCACCAGTCTATGTCTGCGAGGACGCGGCGGTTGGCGGTGTCCGAGCCTGACGATCTGCGTGGCTGGGGGTTGCCTGTGCGCGTCGGGTGGCCGTTGGCGTTCGCGGAGGAGGACGGGTAGGCGTAGGGAGAAGACCTGACCGAAGGGGACGAGAGGGTGCGGCGAAGAGAAGGCATGGCTCAGCCTATGATGGGGACGAGGGTAGGCTGGGGACGAGGAGAGCGTCGGCAACGACGAGGAGGACAGCGACACCGGGGATGTCGAGGGTATAGGTCGACTTCGACGGCTGCCTGACGCAGACGGGGGAGGAGAGGGAGAGGCGGGGTATATAAGAAATTTATACGTGGGCAATCGGATGTGAAGGAAGGGTGAAGGGGAGCCGTGCCCGCCAGAGCCTGAGCACTTCGGCAGGCGCCCGCAGCCATCATTCATTCAGCGCACGCGAATGCGTGTTCTCAACATACACACAGACCCCGCATTCCACACATATCTCGCACATCCTCCGAGCTCATCTGTCGTTCCTCGCAGAACGCGCGTTATGGAGAGCGTCGAGCGTGCTCAGAGGCACTCAAGCGCCCCGACAACAGCTGCCATTAGCGCTGCGCATGCCGCCGCCCACGTCATGGCGTTGATAACCCGGACAGCGACCGGGTGATCCCCCTCAGAGTCCTCGTGTCCATAGCCTCGGACAGAATATCCCTACACACATCCATCTGCACCCCGCCCCACCTCCTGCAGTTGCTAGTCTACCTTCAGCGCGAGCACTGCACCGAACGTCGCAGTGCAACGTCAACAGTGGACATTCATACCCCGCGCACCGACATCGCGCGTCGCAGGCAACGGGCGGTCTTGTCCGCCCTTCTTCTCTTCCTCCCATCCTCCGCGTCCCTCTTGTTTCCTTCACAGCACAATGTATCCTAATCCGCGGCCCTTCTTTTCCCCATCAGCCTCCCGCACGCAGCAGCGCCTTCAGCTTCTCGCCTATCGCGCGGTCAACTATCCGGTGCGTTGCCAGTGGCTGCCCACGCTGTGTAGTCTAGTGTGCTATATACCCGTGCTCGCCAGCCGCAAATCCAGGAACACTGCTCGTCTGTTCTGTCGCGTATCGCCGACATTTGGGAGACCTTACGCGCGTGGAATCCCCTCTGATCCTTTTGCCTCAGACGTCACTTCGCGACCATGTGCTTCTGCCCACTCTCAGGCGCCCCCCTGGCAGCCACAGTCTCAGACGCGTTTCCCCGCCCCTCCGACGCGTCTCGCTCTACGTTCGACGCGTCGTTCTGCCTCTCTTGCCTCGTAAACGCATCGCTAGTACCGCATTGCGAGAAAACGCGTCCAAGGACACTCCACGACGCGTCTCACTGGCAGTGCCCGAACGCCGTCTCCAGGGCGTGAGACCACGGACCGGTCGGGACATTCAGCCCCTCGTTTGCGCGAAAATCGACTTCCATTATGATCGCGCGTCCACACTATTCGCGTCGGCACATCTCGGGGCAAGTCCTCCCCGTCCCCGTCAGGTCCAAACACTCCGCGCCCTCGCGACTCACTTCGTATTGCGTACACCCCCTGGCCAATGGAGATCACACCGCGTGCGGATGACGATTTGCCCGCTTCGCCGCTTCCAAGACCAGTCCTGCGCGGATTCACTGGGCACGGTATGTATTGGGGAAGGCGCACGTCTTCGGCCGGGAGTTCTGCAGGACGACCGTCGGTGTCTGTCATACCTGACTGAACCTACATAGGGGTACTATTGGCGCCTTCTGCAGCGATGCAGGCACTGTATACCCCGGAGACCAGTGTGCCTACCATCAGGGCAAAGAATGATGATACTGTAACATCGGCCAAGGTGCGCAGTCGTCGTGCACGATACGCTAGGGGTGAGGTGCTAATTTCCCATGCTGCGGCTTCCGCTCCACGAACTGTCGCAGGAGACATGCTTGTCGCTGATGCCTTCCTTTCGTCTCCGAGAACGCTTTGGGCGCGCTACGGCAAAAATGCACCTCAGGAGTCAGCAAGAAGCCGGGCGAGCCCCTACGTACAGTGTACAGTATGGGCCATATTCTTGCCCTCCATTCCGTTGGAAATCGGGAAAGACATATGGCGGCCATCAGGTTATACTATGGATCGCCGATAGCGCAACCGGGACTTATAGCTTGAAATGGTCGTGTCTCTCTGGCATCCTTCCACCCCTCCGAGACGCTGTTGACAGATTGGCAGAGGTATACCACATGCAACGCAATGTGCTGGGCGGAGATACGTGACGGCCGGCAGTCTAGGTTATAACGACATTGTCGTCCTGATAGCAGAGACTGCCTTAGGAGCACGCTGGCGTGCATTTCCATAAACAACAGTCAGCTAGAACACTGTCATGTGCCTTGACTTTGTGTCGCGGTGGTGGAGGACGTCGTGGCAGGTAAGACAAGCTCCGATTCTGGTAAGCTTTGTATCGAATGCAGCGGTACCGTAGTGACCTATAGACGTAACCTCACTTCTCGATCTACATGTAAAACAACCTCTGAGACTTACCACTGTGCAGATGCATGAGAGAACCCACCGGGTGCCAGATCATGATCCCCACTCGTGCGAGCTCCATTATGTACATCGCGGCCTGACCCCGACGTTCCTACTCACATGCCATAACGGGACGCGCGCGCCGTAGACGCCCATGATGCGAAGCGCGCCCGTCCCCATCGGAGCACCATTACGGCAGATCCGGCAGTCGGGCGCGCGCGCGCTCGCGATGCCATTCGGACCAGTCGCGCGACATGGTCCACCTTCGCCTTATCTCGCCAAGCTCAGCTTCGCCCTCCCTCCTCTCTGCCAGCACATACCGCATACCCCGACGCTATACGATATACCTCTAGAACCACACCACCGACGTAACAGCAGAAGAGATGACGACGATATTCTACGGCGCGCTGGTCACCCCGACGTCGCTCACGGCGTATCGCGCGCTACCGCACGCGCTGCTCGCGGTGTCGCGCGAGACGGGCAATATCGAGTGGGTCGAGGACGACGTGCCCGCGGCGGCCCTGCAGGACATCCTTGCGCGCCACGGTGTGTTGGCTGAGGATGTGGACATCATAGAGCTGAAGTTCGGCGAGTTCATAATGCCCGGGTTCATCGACACTCATATCGTACGTCCCTCCGCGTCCTCACTCACCGCTACGCTAGCGCGGTTTCACTCACCCTTCAAGGGGCGTTGTGCATTGTGTAGCACGCACCGCAGGTGCCGAATATCGGGAGGTACGCGAGCGTGCATGCACGCACGGGGTTCATGCACATGCTGTGGCGGGCACTTACCACCTCCATTCTACGCGTAGCGGGCAGCAGTACGAGCTCCTGGACTGGCTCGCGCACGTCACGTTCCCCATGGAGTCCCGGTTCTCGGACCCGGACTTTGCGAGGCAGGTGTACACGTCGGTGATCAAGCGTACCATTGACTACGGGGTCGGTATCTCTGGCGAGGATGCGAACAAATGGTGCATGCTGAGTTATCTCCGAGCAGTCGACGACGTGCTGCTACTATGGAACGCTGCACGTGGAAGGGACAAAGGTCCTCGCGGATGTGATTCACGAGTACGGTACGTGCATCCCGCCCCGTCAATACGCGAAGAAGACATCCGACTGACCTTCCGCTGGCGGTCTCAGGACAGCGAGCATTCGTCGGGGTGGGTAAGTTCCCAGCTCCCCGCGTCGCACGCGAGCTCACCCGAGACATTCCACCGCGCGACACATCGTAGAAATGCAACATGGACCGGAACTCGCCCGACTACTACGTTGAGCCCTCCGCGGACGCGTCCATCGAAGCCACGCGCGCGCTCATCGCGCACATTCGCGCGCTCCCGCCACCACGGGGCTCTGGCGAGCCGCTCGTGCGCCCGATTCTGACACCGCGCTTTGCGATCTCGTGCTCGCATGACTTGCTCAGCTCGCTAGGGAAGCTCGCTACGTCTGACCCTGACCTGCACATCCAAACGCATATTTCGGAGAACGCAAGCGAGATCGCGTTCACGAAGGAGCTGTTCCCGCCAGAGACGCTACCTGCCCCTCCAGTACCTCTACCGCAGGTGAATGGCGTAACCAAGAGTAGCAGTGGCAAGGGGAAGGAGGCGGGCAAGGGGGGCAAGGTGACGTACGCTGGGGTGTACGATGCGTTTGGGCTGCTGAGGCAGAATACCGTCCTCGCGCATGCGGTCCATCTCGAGGAAGAGGAAGTGGAGATCGTCAAGGCTCGGAGGGCGGGCATCAGCCACTGTCCGACCAGCAATTTCAACCTACGCAGCGGATGTGCGCGTATCGGGATGCTGCTCGACCGCGGTATCAAGGTGACTCCGCTTACCTCTTGACCCCTCTGTTCGCTAACGCAGCCGCGTGCAACCACCAGGTCAGCCTCGGGACAGACGTCTCAGGAGGGTTCTCGCCCTCGATCCTCACCGCGGTCCAGCACGCCAGCATGTGCTCCAAAGTGATCGCCATGCAATCCTCGAGCCCGCCTCCGCCGAACACGCGCTTCACCGACCGGCAGCTGCCCGTCGCGACGCTGCTCTATCTCGCGACGATGGGCGGTGCGGAGGTGTGCGACTTGCAGGGGCGCATCGGCTCGCTCGCGCCGGGCAAGGCGTTCGACGCGCTCGTGGTGAGCGTGCGCAGCGAGGCGGGCAACCCGGCGACGTGGGGCGTGGACATGGATCTGGAGCTGGGCGTGCGCGACGGGAGACTGAGCGAGGAGGCGGAGCTCGAGTGTTTCTTGGAGAGATTCTTGTTTTGCGGGGATGATCGGAACGTTAGGCGGGTATACGTGCAGGGAAGGTTCATCGGTGGGAAAGAGTTCGCGGCGTAATAGGTACAGTCTCAACTGGATAGGATGGATGGATGGATGGATGGATATGTACGGTGTAGATCCAGTGTACAAGGTCATGTACGGTTACATATCCGTCTCGATATACACACAACATCTCGGGTAAATGTACAGGTCTCATGCAATGTCGTCGCGGTCCTTGAACTCTCCAAATTCCCACTTGTAACAATCCTGGTAGGACGGTCAGCTTCGTATCAGGGATGGCTAGCCCGCAGAGTCAACTTACTATACAGTCCTCCTCGACCCTCGCGATCGGGACGTCCCTCTGCCTGCCCTCGGCGTCCACCTCCCAGCCGTCCTCCACCTCAGCCTCGATCACATGCGTGATGACCTCCTTGATGACATGCTTCCGTATGTCGACTCGCCACCCGAGCTTCCCCACCGTGTCGTATACGACCGACTTGCCCAGATGGCACCGGCTCTCCAGTGCATAGCCCGCCTGGGCACAGGGAGAACTAACGCCCGTGCACGCGCCCTGCGGGATCGGGTCGGCGGTGTGGTAGATGTGCGTCACTGGGGCGCGGCCGTAGGGGGTGGAAGAGTCGTTGGACGAAGGGGGAGCGGGAGGCATAGGGATGTGGAGGCGCTGTGCAGCGAGGCGTTCGCCTGGGGACTCGAAGGCTACGGCTGGAAGGCCGAACGTGGTCCCGAGGAGTGAAGCGAGGCCTCCGCCTAGGGAATGGCCGACGAGCCATATATCGGCGTGTGGATACAGCGCGGTCAAATTGTTGATGAGATTCTATACGGCGACAGAGCGTGAGCAAACAGATGTAACGGCGTCCGCTGCAAGTTCTACCCACCACACCGACGTTGTAGAATAGACTGTCTTGCACAAGTGCATCCGTCAAGCAGGTGCTATCGCAGCGCCAGTGGTTCGCGTAGCAATCGCACACGGTGTTGAATATCCAGGTGATGTCTACGCGCGCACAGCAGCACGAGAAGAGCAGGTTGTCGTTGAACTTGTCCTTCTTGGACGTCGGTCCTTGCAGCGTTGTTCCCTTGATCGAGAGGACGACTGTAGCGTTGTCCGCAGACACGAAGACATGTCCGCGGAATCCGTCCGCCCTGTCTTCCCAGCCAAATGGGAAGCTCTGGAACCACCAAAACAGCCGGGGAAGGAGACGGAAGGAATAAGCTCACGAAGCTCGAGGGAACAGTAGAAGCTGGAGGATGCGCACGGTATTCCAAGCCGGGTCTATGTCGTACCAGTTCTTTCGCCCCGGGAGCGCGTAAGCATTGCCTGTCATCCGAGCAAGCTGGGACAGCGTGTGCTTGTTCTCGACGTCTGGTCCGAGGACCTGCACTTCCTCCCATTCGACGGGCTCGTTCTCTTGCGATCGAAGGGATCGCAGCCGCGCTTGCTGGAAGCCTACTGGAGAACGAGGACGGTACACGGTCGTCGGTCTGGCCTGAAGAGTGAGCACACTCGCCGACGAGAGCGTACTTCCGACGACCGCTATGTCGAATGTGATCTGGCTGAGGTCGTGGAGGTCATCCCGGAGCTGAGGTCTGTATTCGTGCTGCAACTCGAATGTGATCGGCGTGCGGTTCGGACTCGATCTCTCCGCTGCGGCAGCACTACATATCGTCGATAGCGTTATGAGTGACAAGGAGACTACGGGGCGCATTGGGTCGTGTATGAAGACATGAGAGCAGCCCGCGCTCGAGAGCAGAGAGATGTGCAGCAGCGCGGGGACGCGGGACGAGCACAGGATTACTTATTTGGACTTATTCTGCCTTTCCAGGGGCTTATCCAGCGCTTATTCGCAGAAATAATGACGAACGTGCCCTGGGACTACGGGGAACTCGGTTGGCGCCCGCCGACTCTCGCTCTCACCGCTCGGTGCTCTCGCGCTCTCGGCGTCGACTCAGACAGCGACAACGGCGGTGATCACCTCAGAATACCACCTCAACATACCCCTGCTGACGATATTGACGAATTTACGAACTCACGACCGTTGACGACGCGGAACATGTTCTCAGACTATCAGCTCGAATCGCCTCCACCTGCTTCGCGCTTCCGACGCCCATGGTCGCCAGATCCATACGACCCGCTGCCGTCGACCTCCAACGTACGGCACTTGGGCCAGGACAGCTCCAATCTAGCAGGGTGCTACGCTTCCGAAAGGCATCGTGAGCCGTCCGATCCATCCGTAGAAGCCCTCGACCTCGCAGACTACGCGCGAACACTCAACAGGAACGAGCACTACCTCTCTCAGCAGCCTCCATTCCAACCGTACGATGCTTACCCCCCGTCCCCACACTCCTTGCGCCCTCTGGCACGGACGGACTCACTGAGCCCACCTTCTCTGGCGTCGGCCTCGGCTTCTAGCACGCAGTCGCTCTCGTTCTCCCCCCGCTCACCACCGATGCGGCGCCCGTTCTCCCTGCCCCCGCCTTCCTTTCCCACACGCTCACATCAAGACGACTTATCGTCTGCACATCGCTCGCGGTCCCGGCAGGAACCGCAGATTGCAAGCCCAGACTCGGAGATCGACATCACCCACTTCCCTTCCTTTGCGCGAGGCTGGTACGGGCAAGAACGCTCGGGGCCGCACCATGCCCTCCCACCGCCTACCGGAGGTGCTGAGGGCCCACAGAAGCGATCCCCCTTCGACCCTGCGTATACGTTCGAGCACGACCCGTTCTCTGACCCTTATGTGTCCCCGCCGCCAACATACCCGTATGGCTCGTCGTACGGCTCACACTCGCGTTATTCACGCGACCAGAATATGGTCCCATGGGGAGGCGATCCGCCAGACGGCGACCGCCCCGTCGACCCGGAAACGAAAGAGGAGAGGATGCGAATGTTGGAACGCGAGTTTGGAGGGAAGGGTGGGATGAAGGACGAGGGAGATGTAGAGAGGACAGTAGGGAGTGTCGATGAACGCGGAAAGCTGATCACTGAGGGCCCCAAGAAGCGGCTCGCTGTCCGGTGGCTTCAAGCCTTGCTTGCATTGACCGCTGCAGTGTCCTCTATATATGCTGCTCTGGTGCGTGTCATGTTTTTATCGCTCCCGTATCCTTATTTTCTGCTTCTCGGACGTCCTCCGAGCTGGCGATGTCATACCCTTGTGCTCACTCAGCCGTTGCAGATCATCAAGCCGCCAACTCCGGCCCCGCCTGCGAACAAACTCCCAGCCTACTTGCTCTACGTGCTATCCGTTCTCACGTTCCTCGGGTGCACGTACCTCTTCCTCATCTACCCGTGTTGCTGTGGCGCCCGGAAGCCCAAGAGCTCGCCTTACACGGAAGGGCCTGGAGGCATGATGGTCCTTCCGGTACAAGGTCTTCCGGGTGGGAAGCAGAAGAAGGGCAAGAAGGACAAGGGCGGGTCCGGGCAGGGCGTCCAAGTGAACCTGATTGTGGACCCGACCATGTTCGGGCGCGACAGTGAGCGCGGGCGGGACGAGGATGAGGACATCGACGAGGACGAGTCAGAGGCGCTCCCAGGGTCGTACGTCGGCTCGTCGAGCGCGGGCCGTCGGAGAAGGGCCCCGAGGAGACGCGGGATATTCGCGGGGCTCGCGATGGAAGAGCAGTGGCGGAAGGCGCGGAAGGTGCTCAAGTGGGGCACGACCGTGGACGTGCTCGCCATGCTCTTGTGGGGAATGGAGTTCGTCGTGATCCTTCTGGGGAAGCGGTGTCCCGTCGGCGGCTTCGAGGGATGGTGAGTGGTCGTGCGCTCGTGTGACCACGCATGTCGAAACTCACGCGATGCGTCATTGTGTCCTTCTAGGTGCGATGCGTACAACCTTGCGACCGCCGCAGCGTGCTTGCTATGCCTCACGTTCGGCTTGAGCATATTCTTCGACGTGAAGGACCTCCACGCGAGTCGGGCGTCGCCGCGCACACGGACATAGCCCCCCATCCCGCTCTTGTGCATGCGTCGTGGCTCCTCGGACTCTGTTGTTGTTGCGTCGGCTGCAGAACTTTGCTCTCGGATATTTTGACGGCCATCGGACCCTCACTTCTATCACGACCCTCTCACGACATCTGACTTATTGCTATCTGGTGGTTGGACGTAGCGTACTACTCGTAGCGCAACAGTGCAATGTATTCTCTTGGTCGAGCTCCGACTCGGATACCCCGTATCACAAGCCCGAGTCTGCGCGCTATCATAGTGCGGCGCCGGCGACTGTCAGTGTGCGCATAGGCGTCCTATAGGCGTCCATGTTCTCCAGATTCGTCCGCCATGGCGCGATACGCATTACCCTATGACCGCTGCACACATCATGCATTGCGGTGCCGGTATTGCTTAAACCTCATCCTTATCCGTGTACGACGACGACCCCGACGACGACTGCCACAACTGCTACAGTACATAACGAGTCGAGCTCCAGGCCGTCACGTACGCGGTTCGTGATCGAGAGAGCACGGTCACTGGCCAGCAGCCAAACCCCGCCAGCATCTTCCACAATATTGAGATCATCGAGTGTACTGGCGGGATGCCTCCTCTTTCACCCGCCGTCGAGGATGTGCGACACACTCTCCTCCTTACGACCGTCCATGACCTGCACGACACCCCCAACTTTCTCGCGAGCTCCGTCTCAACCGCCGCGCGCAAGACGACGGAGAGGCTCCGCATAGTCATCCTCTCGCCCTTCTTCAACCCACCTCTTCGCCATTCTCATGGGCAAAGTACCGGAGCAGCCACAGCAACAGCAGGAGATGCAGCCGTCCCGGGCATCTCGCGGACGCAGTATTGGGACGACGTGCAGCGGCTGCTGACGTTCGTGTATGTACAGGCGACGAAGGTCGCGCAGGACATGGGCAAGATCCTCCTCGACATCGACGTCCTCCTCCGCGGCACCGCCGACCCGTTCCCGGAGCAGGTCGTCCGCGAGGCCGAGCGTATATTCTCCGGTACGCCAATCGGCCTACGATGCCCGCTCCCTGCTGAACGTGCTGCCCAGTCGTTCCGCACGACACGTCCCTTCCCGTCCTCCCTACCGCCCTACGGGAACGGCGCGACGAGATCATCGCGCTCGAGCCGGACGATCACCCCTCGCACACCACTCCGCGTCCGCCACCACCGGCCGACCCGTCCGTACCGCCGCTCTATCCGGTCGTCGCGCTCGGCGGGACGTTCGACCACCTGCACGCCGGGCACAAGATCCTGCTCAGCATGGGCGCGTGGATCGCGAGCGAGAAGCTCATAGTCGGGATCACCGGTACGTCTCCTCCATCGCTCTTCCCTCCTCGCACAGCTCGGACATTCGCGATGAACATCGTATGCGTAGACGACGCGCTGCTGGGCAAGAAGGAATACAAGGAGGTCCTGGAGCCGCTTCCCGTGCGCACCGCGCGGACGCGTGCGTTTCTGGAGCTCTTCCGGCCTGAGATCGTGCACGACATCGTGCCCATCGACGACGTCTACGGGCCTACCGGCTGGGACCCCAACATCCAGGCCCTCGTCGTCAGCAAGGAGACGCTCCCCGGCGCGTCCTCGAGTGCGTGTCTTCCCTTAATCTCAGCACTCGCATGACGCTGATGTGTGCTCGGACAGTCGCGAAGCGGAGGGAAGAGCGCTCGCTCCCGGCACTGAAGACGTTCGTGATCGACGTCATCTCCGCGACGGAGGCGAGCGTGGATGCGGGAGACGCGGCGCTGCTCAAGACGGCGAAGATGAGCAGCACTTATATCCGCGAGTGGATCGCCAAGAACAGGCGGCACGATGCTCCCGCATCGTGATCGACTCAAGATTACTCTCATACTCGCAAGGGGAAGTGTACGATTCTCTCCAGCATTACCGATGGGGAGAGAGCGACCGCAAGCAGAAATTAACGGTGTACTTCATGTATTAGACGGGCCGAGAATCGAACGGACTTCGCAGGCACCGCGACGCAAGGTCTCTTACATACAACGAACGGTAGTGGTGGTATTGGTGTGAGATGAGGTAAAAGGTCAAGATGCCAGTGCTTCTGCTGCTGCTGTCCTAGATGCACAATAAGTAGGTATTAGATAGGCGCGAGGCGGGGATTCGTAAGTCTCGGGGAGGTTGGAGATGGATATCACGGAGCGCTGGGGATATACGTACGTGCGTGGAGAGGGAACGCAGAGACGAGACAGAGGAAGCAGAGAGTCGGCGAAAGACAGAAGTACCTAGACGAGAGAGACAAAGAGTGAAACCGAGCCGCGTGAAAAATACATCGAAGGTCCAACGGAGCCGTCCAAGAAGATAGAGAACAGAGAAACACAGAAGCCGAGAGGCAGAGAGAGGAAATGGGAAAGAAGAAGCTCGAAGAGACGGGACCGGAACTCGTATAGCAATGCACGGCGGGTGAAGTCGAAGAGAAGCCCCACCACTAAGTGTAAAGGAAAACCCATGTTCGTGTGCGCACACGGTCGAAGCCCATTAGAGGTCCACGCACCCAAGGACCCACACTCGTCTTCTAGGTCGTATATAAGGGCGTTGCCTACCGCACGGCGGGGCCGAGGGCGGCCAGGTCGATGAAGCGCGTGACGCGCTTGAGCGCGACGGTCGTGCGGTCACCCGCAGGCCCCAGCACGTCCTCGTCGTCACCGTCGTCCATCGCCTTCTGGACGTGCCGCTCGCACAGCATACGCCCGTCGAGCTCGTAGTACTCGACGAGCCGCTCAGTGCACCCGCGGTACTCGCATAGGAGATGTTCTGGGTGGTACCGGTCGCCGGCATGGGAGACAGCGCAGGGCCCCTCGATAGGCTGGCCGCACCGTGCGGCGGCGCACAGCGAGTTGTTCTCTTCGTGATAGTGGTAGGCGCAGTATGGCTTCCCGTCAAAGACGTAAAATGTCTTATCCGGGAACGGTTTCTGCCAGACGAGGATGGTCAACATGCATACATGCGCGGTAGCAACGGCTTGAGACGTACCTGGCATGTGAAGCAACTGAAACATTCCTTGTGATACTTCCCTTTGAGCTGGCCGTCCGATGACGACACGGCCTGCTTCTCGATAGTCTTGTTACAACGCCGACACTAAACACACCCAAAAGGAGAGCGAGCGAAACATTCCTTCGTCAGCCCCATCGCGACACCGCAACCTAGCGCGACAGCTCGCCCCGCCGCACTGAAACAAGCGCTCACCTTCGGCAGGTACATATTCTTCCAGCACTTATCGCAGAGCACCCTCGCGCCCTCGACCTGTATCCATCGCCCGTCCTCGATCACCTTCTCGCACCTGAGGCAGACCTTCGTCTTCGCCGGCCGCCTGGATGTGCTCTTCCGTGCCTCCGGCCTCGTCAATGAGGGCAGCGTCGGACTCGTGTGAGAGCGCATGGGCAGCTTCGGGGAGCGGGCGCCGACACTGTCGCGCTGCTGCGAATCAGAGACGAACGCGCGCGAGCTCGTGCTCGTCGTCGGGGACATCGGGCTCTCCTCAAGGAGCGTCTCCATCGCGCGGTCGAGTGCGCCTGTCGACTTTGTGGTCGTGCGCGAAGAGTAAGAAGAACCCGCGGTAGAGGCGGACAGGCTTCGCTGGGGCATACGGGGCGAGGGCGCGGAAGAAGAGGACGACGACGAAGAGTACTTGGAGTCGCTGTTTGTCATGGACGGGAACCGGACCTTATTCTGGCTATTCTTACTGGTAGTGGTGGTGGTGGTGTTGCCCGCGGACGCCGCAGGCTTCGCCGTGGCGGCTACCGCAAGCGGCTGGGGGCTCGCACGCAACGGTACATCGTCCTCCCCGTCGTCGTCCGAGTCCGCGTACGCCAAGCCATCGTAGCTACCATCATCTGAGCGTGGCGACAACGGCGACGGGGCCGCGGACGCAGGTCCGGCGTACGGAAGCGGCTTCGACGTGTCGACTGTCGGAAGTTTGTTCTTGAACTTCTCGAAGAACGGTAAGCGGGGAGTGGACGGTGGGTCCGGGAGCGGCGCCTTCGGCGGTTCCTGCGAGGGCGGGAGCACGCGGTCCCGCAGGCTGTGGACGCTGACGGGGCTGGTAGGTGAGGAGGCGATCCCGGGACCAGCGGGAGCCGTAGGTGTGATGCTAGGGGACATCCGTGCACTGGGTGATGGTAGCCCAGCCGAGACTGGTGATTTCTGCGAGTAAGGAGAGTGAGGCGACATGGAGGCAGTTCCAGATCCGGGAGAGAGTGGCGGGGTATTCGCAGCTGCATCCACAGGAATATCATTAATCTCCCTCCGTACGACATGCAATGAGGAAAAGCAGCAACTCACCAAACTTCGTTGCCGAGGCAATGTCAAGGAATCGCGGCGCATTCGCCCGCCTACCGTCCATACCCAGACCGGGGGTCATAGGACCCCTAACATTGGGATCCTGCAGCATGGGAGGAGCGAGTCCCAGGTTCGTAGTGAACATCGCGGCACGAGCTGCCGCCGCAAAACCGCGCCTGCCAACGCCTGCCATCCCCGCCTCTCCGCCACTTTGAGTATTCGGCTCGATTCGAGGCGTGCCGACAGGCGGCGTGGGCGTCATGGGAGGGGGCGGAGGACCTCCCATGAAGGGTGGTCTCTGCTGGTCGAACGATGGTCGCATGCTTGCAGAGGATGGTGCCCGCATGCGATTAGGATCGTTGGCGGGAGTCCTCGCACGCGCGTCCGTAGAGTAAATGACCTCCGGGCCTTGGTCAAAGGACGGCCGCCCACTTGAGTTCGTCCCGGAACGCTGGCGTACGGACAAAGGAGACATCGCACCCGTCGCGCCGGGTCCCATGCGGGGATCCGGTCTCGTCGACGTGTACGGCGCAGGGTTAGACTG
Source organism: Pilatotrama ljubarskyi (assembly GCA_022385805.1). Classification (NCBI taxonomy): domain Eukaryota; kingdom Fungi; phylum Basidiomycota; class Agaricomycetes; order Polyporales; family Polyporaceae; genus Pilatotrama; species Pilatotrama ljubarskyi. The sequence continues at coordinate 258,003 of MU277678.1, forward strand.
CACGGGATGTCGGACACCATTCGTGAACACCCCGCTCGGACGCAGGCTTGCAGAAGAAGGCGTGCGAGGACGGAGGGCGGTGGTGCCTGGGGCGGCGATGTTGCTCCGCCCGGGCGTCGGGGATCGATCCATGGTTGAGGAGGTACGCGACGCGAGGTGGTCTGGAGTGCGAGGGGCCGGCGGCGGAATACGCGGTGAGGGGGCGCGAGGAGGCTGCGAGGGCCCTGGGGGAGAGGGAAACGGCACGCGGTCGCCATAGGGCGGACTACGCGCGTCGCGGGCGAAGGGGTCACCTAGTCGCTCTGAGCGACTGTCGCCGCCGCGAGTGCTGAAAGAGGAGGCTGATGACGGTGCACGGACACGGCCAGTAGGTGGCGGAGCGGGACTCTTCTGGCGCGAGGGCGCTTGGACGAGGGACGTATTGCGTGGCGGAGTCTGTCCAGGGGGGGAACTCACGAGATTCTGGAGTCTGGTGGGCAGCAGCGCTGCGACGGATCGCGGAGAACTTGGCGTCTTGAGGGCGGGAATAGTAGGGACAGGGGGGATAGCAGCGCAGATGTGCTCGCCGAGGTCTGCTATGCGTACTGGCTGGTTGCAGTTTGAACACTTGACGGAAGGTAGGATCTGGGATATGCGCTCCGAGGCAGGCGCAGAGGGAGCTAGGAGTTGGGCCATAAAGAGCGTGGATAGGCTGGGCTAGCCAGGATGTGCTGTCGGGCAGGGGGGGAGTGCGGGGGAGGGGACGAGGAGGAGGAGGAGGAGAGGAGGAGGAGACGGTCGGGAGGCAGGACAGATTAGGAGGGCAGAAAGTAGTAGAGTAGATAGAAGTGGGAGAAAGACATATGCACCGATCACAACACAACCACCAGCCAGCAGTTAGGCGCTTTGTTCTGTTCTGCCACGGGCGCTTCCCGTCCCCGCTAGTACAGCAACTCCTTCAGCCACAGCGGGTTCGACATCGACGTCGACGTGCACCCCCTTCGATGCCTCGCCAACATATCATACCGCAGTGTACGCCGCAGTGTGCACGATACAACCTGAGAACAGCCAGAGTGCGCGTTGCGCTGCAGACGCGACTTGGCAAAGTGCACGGATAGCCGACGCAGAGAGCTGAGCTAGGCGAAGTCGAAGATCTGATTCACGCCCGCCCGTTTTAGTCTAGCACTCCCACCCACCCGCCCGTCCAATCCCCTCCCGCCCTCCATCCTCTTCGACGCGGCAGAACCGTCCCAGCGTCGGCCCATCGAGATTGCGGTATTCATCTCTCTCTTCTCATCTCCCCACACCAGTGGGAGCGCGCCCGATACCGCCGCCGCCCCTCCGCCTCTATCTCAATCGCACCGCTCCCGCGTTCCCATCGGTCGACCCGGTCCTTGTGCTCGAGCATCGTCGTCGACCGGCGGTGCAGCTGGGAACGTCCTGGAAGCTCAGCCTATAAGGTCGCAGCAGCAGCGCAATAGCAGCCAATCTTCCCATCAGCGCCCATCGCCCGCACGCCGTCACCGACGGTACGTCCGCATGCAGATCACCGTCAATGCATGCGGGGAAACGTCCTTGTGATCCGGGGAAGCTCGACGCCAGCCACGGCCATATGCAGTTGTCGCGACCGTCTCCAGTCCGACTCCGCGCACCCAGCGTACGGGGGAGATATATGACATGGAATCGGTATCGCTCTGTGGGTCTTCCTGACTATTACCGCACACCAGCAATAGCATAGCACTAGTGGAGCACAAGCACCGACTTCAACTTGTCAATCTGTCGAACAACATGTTCCGAGCGAAGCCGTCGAGGCCTGCACCGCTCCTCCTGTCGCCGACGCCATCCACATCGACATCGGCTGGGGCGGCGCAAGCCAGTATATAGCTGCGAAAACTGACATCACAGCGCGATGAGTACGCTCCTGCACAATAACAGACTCATGGGATCGCGCTCACCGATGCTGGTATCCGTAACTGATCGCCTTTTCGCACGTCATGCTGTAATGTCGCTCGATCCGCATTATCTCGACACGTCCTCGGCCAGTCTTCTAAAACATCCGCCACCGCTGCATGCGATATGCGGGCCGCACCCGCGCTCAAGCTGGGGCACGCATATCCCCGCTTCGAGCACATCTTGCGCGCGGAACCCGACGCCGCGCCGCGCAAAAGCCGAATGCACCACAACGTCGACGTCGACGCGCTACTTTGCCCGAGGATCCCTCGTCTGCAGTATAGTGTGCCGCCGGCGGAGATCCAGGGGCCGGAGAGAGCGGGATAACGTCACGAGTCGCGTCCCTTGAGAAGCATCCCCTGACAAGGGCCCGGCGTCGAGTGCAATCCCGTGCGTCGTTCCAAAGGAAGCGCTGATACAGTGTCGTAACCTGTGAGCGTGTAGAGTTAATGCATCCCTGACTTGCACGGTCCGATACGAGGCCTGAGAGACACCCCGAAAGCGTGCGGGCTGGGTTCGCAGGCGTCGCGGGATTACTGCGAGTCGTCCGACGAAGTCCGAGCGGTCGGAGTACTTGCGGGGGTAGGCCGACTGCTGAAGTAGGTGGGACGCGAGAACTCGTCGCCCCTGCGTTCGCCCGAGGTTGCTGGTGTATTAAGTCACGTCAGGCCCGCTGGGCGACAGGAAGGTGATTCATTTCCGAGGCCAGAATGGACGGGAAGCCTCCTGTGCCACCACGCTTGGGCGAGCGGTCAATGCACATCGCACTGGTCGGTTTGGCTGTTGTCTTGCTATATACGGAGAGTGAACGGCGAATGGGACTTGAACATACACCTGAACATTGAAGTCTTAGTATATGCGCGGTGCACAGCAAAGGTGTATGGTCTCACTTCCGACAGATCTTTCCACAGTCCGACAGCGTGCATCTTCAGGAAGACGCCTGTCTGTATATCCAGGGCTGGGTGAACGAGAGACGTCCAGTTAGCCTATGTACAGAGTACGATGCTGCCATAGTAGCCAGCGGCCCGTAATCCAAAGATTCAGCCGGAGTCTGACGAAGGCGTCGTTGGAGGACAAGGGTTCTGATGTTGCACAAGGGACCGAGCTCAAGAGACACGCGCCTCCAGTTCTTGGCGTGGCACGAGCATGTGACATGCATGTGATCCCGTCCGACGTGACGCGCGCCCAACACCGATGTGGTGTGCATCAAAATGCCTGGGCAACTTCATGGATCCCACCTGGATCCGGTGTTCGAGACTTCGACCTGATTTCGTTGGACTTTGAGAAATCCGGATCGTTACGCATCAGGCGTTCTCGTATCCCGGCCACGACGCCTCCATGACATCGATGGTTATCAGAAATGCCGAGCCGCACCTCCTGAACGTCGAACAGCGAGCGTACCTGGCTCCTGAATTTCTCAGGGACCAACTGGCAACCGCGCCTGGCCCGTCCCCATCCCACCGCCATCGTCCAATCAATGCCATCTCCACTGCAGCCGAGTCGCGCGAGGAGGCGCGGACCTGGACTTTGGACCCACCGCCGCATGCATGATCCTTCGAGCCAGATGCATCGATCGGCCAGGCGATCGTAGATATCCTGCGAAGCGTCCGCGACGGCTGTGTGGACGACGACCACAACCCGCAATGGGACATGGTAGGAACGCGAGAAGGATTGAACGGAGTCCGAAGAGAGCCACCCTAGGTTTGCGCGTCGCACGGGCGCGCGCCCCTGAGGGAGGGCAGCCGGTGACCCTGTCTTTCGTCTCTGCTTGGGCGTACGTACAGTACGTGCCTCTGCACGTGGGTTGCGGCCGCCTTTCATGGCGAAATGGCTTGGTGCGAATAGACTTGTTGTAGTTGAGGGGCTTCCGGATGCGTCGTGGCGAGGACGACTCGTGTAGCGACTGCAAAGTGGGACCACTGCGATGATGATCTTCTGTTCCAGACCCGGAAGTTATCCAGCCGTGTTGATGGGGACCCTCTTCTGAAATGCGCTCTGGTCTCACCCGAAATGCATGCTGAGCATCCTACCGTCTTCACCCTGGAATCAGCGTTCATGATGGAAGACTACACATGTCTACGGTGGGTGATGCGGCTGACTCGTCATTCCAGCATGGCATCTGAGGATGATCCGAGCTTGAACTTACTTACGTCCTTGTACAGTTGTGTTCCACGTTCGGGTACCCTTCGGGGAATCCTGCGACCCTTGAAAACAGCAAGCGGCCCCGTGGACGATGCATTCTGCAGTGCGATCGACGGCCTGCTGTCTCGCGGCATCGCTTCGCCGTGGATCGTTAGGAGAGCTATGAAGTCGAATGCGCAAGGAACCCAGAATGGAAGCCAATGATTGCCAAGATGATAGCGACACGACAACTACGAGGATGAAGGCAGACAGGCATGGAAGAGAAGCAGCCGGAGGATGAAGTACAGTACTGGGGCCTAGGGGAATCAGGGTGGGTACCGGCGGGGGGGCGGGATAACGGAAGCTAGACAGAACGACAGAGTATCACTACTGAAGGAGCAGAACGAGTCCCAAACACAGCAGCCAGCCAGAGACGGTCCGAACAACACACGACGAACGACGACGATGATGTTATGCACCCTGCGCGCAGAACGCACTTACGGGTGGTATTATGTACGCAGGTTCCGCGTGCGCGAGCGAGACCCGTGACTAGCAGCTCTAATTGCGCGCTGAGAGCCGCGGGTCGGCGGCGTTCCGCTCACTGCATGCGGCGCCATAGCGGTGTGGATGGCATGCAAGGATGGGAAAGGTAGGGAACCGCCGACGTACGCGCGCACGACGGCGTAGCAGCGACAGCGCGGAGCCGCAGCGTCCCCGTGGCGGCCAACTATAGTCCGGGGTCGCCTGGTGCAGGGAAGTACCGCGGGGTGTAGGTCGGGTCGTGCGGGGACGTAGCTGAGCCCGCCGCCATTGTGACGTCTGCGGCGGCCGGGCGCGGTTGGTTAGCGAAGCGCGAGAAGAAGTGTTCCCATTGGCCTGTATGCCACAGCGCGTCAGCACATCCCCGGACGGAGAGAGAAGGGGAAGATAGCGGACGTACCCCAGTCGAACATCGACGGCGGGATGCCTTCTAGGAAGCCGGCGTCGACCATGGCGTGCTGTTCGAGGACGTTCGGGTTACCTCCCTGCGGGTGGTCGAGCAGGTTCATAACCTGCACGTTCTCCGGCAGACCCATCTGGTTGTCCAACGCCGGGTTCATGTTCGGGAAATTGCCACCACCAAGCGGCGTAAAGTGCACCATCGATGGACCGGCCTGGTCAGCTCCTTGGAGATCGATCGAATGCTGCACTGCCTGCTGTTGTTGTTGCCGTAGCTGTTGCTGGTGGTGTTGCTGTGACGCTTGCTGCTGTTGCTGCCGCTGGATGCGCGCGGCTTCGGTGACAGCGCTTGCAGAACCTAGTATCATGGGGATCGAGACGGGCGCGGGGGCGGACGACCACGCGGCAGCGTCAAACGGCACACCAGGAGCGGGTGCAGGTGCAGTGCGCGAGCCGGACGGAACGGATGGGGGAGACGAACGCAGACGGTCATTCTTCGAGCCGGATTCACCAGACACCGCAGTGGGCGCCTCACCTTCTTCCCCGCTCCCCTCGCCAGCAGTAGCAGCGGCAGCGGCAGCGGCTGTCGCCTCCGCATCGATGATGGTCCCTTCTGGCAAGTCCTTGAGGCGCTCCTCGGGCATGGGCCCCTTCACGACGAAGACGCCTCCGCCCGGGCGGGTCGAGTCTTTCTGGAACTTGAGCGCGGGCGGCGGCGGGTTGCCCTTGACGCCGCCCGTCGGGTTCAGCGCGGGCGGGTCGTTCCCGGGCGCGATCGGGGCCTGCGTCGCCTCGTACAGAAGCGCGATGATCTCAGCGGTCTGCAGGCAGTGTCAGCATCACGGTTCGCGAGACGTGTCTGTGACATTTGTCGACCGGCCTTTCGTCGAGCTGACATGTGGTCAGGCGAGAGCGACGCCTCCCACTTGCGCACGCAGTCTCTCAGCTTTTTCAGCTTCATTTGCGCCTCGGGGTCTTGTCTCCGGGCGTATGTATGGTACTGTAGCTGTATGGTTAGCAAGTCGATCCCGCGCATATAGTCAGAAAGAAATCACCTGTATGAGGGCACAAGAGGTCGCGCAGTACGCAACGAGCAACCAGACGTCGTACAGCGTCTCGTGCGCGTCCAGCCAGTCGATGGCCTCCCCGGACATCTTCACCAGCGCCGTCCACTTCTCGACGGTGAGCGAAAACTTGAGGTGCGCCGGACACGAGTACGATATGCGCATGAACACGCGCCAGAAGATCATGTTCACGCAAGTGAACAGCAAGAACAGAAGGCCTAGATCACCGCCGGAACCAGCGTCAGCTCCAGCACAAAGCAAATCCAGAGTCAGAGCTCCGCCCATCGGCACCTCGGCCGCGCCGCGGCAGCCGCACGGTTCGGGCGCGATGGCGCACTCTGCCGCGGCGGACCCGAGCGCAGAGCGGGACAGGGAAACAAAGGGACTCACCGGCATTGCGAGGGGTGTCAGGCCCGCGGAACTGCAGGTCGGCAGGCAGGTTTTCCTTCCACGCTTCGATATCTGCGAGGAGCGAGTGCAGCTCCTCGTCGCTGGTCATGTTCAAGCCGGCCGGTCTGCCGGCCGAACGAAATCACGGTCAGCCGTGGAACGTCAACTAGAAGACAAACCGGCTGAACGGCCGAGGGGCGGCCGCAGCAGCAGCACTGCCCAGAAGGCGGAAGCGGACGTGGGGTACTCACGTATATATGGCTTTCTGGACGCGGCCGAGGATGACGCTCAGCCGGACAAGCTCGTCCAGATAGAGGTCGTTTGGGTCTCCAGACGAAGGTAAGCGGGCGTCGCAGTCTCTGATGTCGATCATGTACGGATGCCCAAAGGTGAGGCTTATCCTGAGAGCGCAAACTAGGTATTAGCATCGCAGTCCTCTCATCCGCCACGCGACTCCGGGGCATGGGACGACGAGTAGGTTGGAGGATATACGCACCACCGGTCGCTGATAACGCAGACACCCCACAGCCGTCTGCGAAGCTCAATGTTCTGTTTGACAGACTCGGCGCGGTGCAAGCCCAAGTCTTGCGCCTACAGGCGCAGTGCATTCGAGAGACAACAAAATGAGCAAGAAGGCCGTAACGACAGGAACTAAGATAGCCCACCATGCGGATCGCACACCCGAGCCGTATCCACAGCGCCGACAGGGCGTGGGGCACGTACTGGGAGTGGCAGTCGCCCACCATCGCGAGGATGAGCAAGGACTGCATGTTCACGATCGACGCCGTCGACAACACGTCCTCGGCCTTTATCAGGCTGTTGACGGTGTATCGTATGGACTCGAACACCTTCTGCGGGACATCCCGCCGCGTCGCCGCGACCAGACACATCGAGTACAGCAGTATCGGCGGCGGGGGGCTGCTCGCGAGGAACTCTTCGCGGGTCACCACGGGCAACATAGGTGCCACGTCCGTAAAGTACGAGTTCACGAGATCCTCCACGATGCCGCGTTCTATGTGCAGGTCGATGGGCTTCGGGAGCGCCAGCTGCAGCTCTCCCTGTTCTGGCTCGTGCACGCGGATGATACCGGTCCCATCCGAACTCACGTCCCATGAGTGGTGGTAGCGTAGGTCGTACGCCTCGTACGCTCGCGAAGAGACCAGCGCTTGCGAATGCAGGAGGTGGGTGGCGGAGGTGGGGCCTTCGACGTGCTCAGCCGGGGTCGGAGCTGGTGGAAAGGCGGGAGAAATCAGCTCACCGTAAACTTTGATGTCGCTCTGTTTCGGATGCTCAGCCTGAGGGGAAGACGTACTCCGTTCAGCCACCTCTTTCTCCTTCTCGGCGGCCGCTGCAGCCGCCGCCGCCTCTTCCTCCAACTTCTTCTTCTTGAAGCGGGTTTCGGTAATGGGCAGGAAGAAGGTGCATTCGAACGAGTACTGTTTACAGTGCTGGCACATCGGTGGATCAGTGTCCGCCAGGATGTCGCATCTATGAAGATTATACCCGAGTCAGCCGGTCCGGGAGTCCACGGGTTGGGAGAACGATGGGGGAAGACGACGGGAATAGCACGTGAGACGATGAATAGGGCGCGTAGCGGGCGACAAGATCGAGCAAGACACGGACCTTATTTTCCTGGAGCGACAGCTGTCGCAAGCGCGCTGGGTCTTGGTGCGCTTCTTGCTATCGACAAGAGACGATCCCGAGCCCGAGCCGACGCGCTGAATGTCTGCGCCAGAATCTGTACCTTCTTCGTCAGACGTCCTGCCGCTGACACCGTCAAGCGTATACTTCCTTTTTCGTTTACCAGTCGCAGGCGGCGGTGGCGAGCCGGCGGCGGCCTGGGTGCTGGACTCTGGGTGCGCGCTGGGCGGGGCGGGGTACATCATCATGCCCGAGACGGGATACTGGGGGTAGTGGGGGTACGGGTGGTGGCTGTAGGCCTGGTGGTGGACGGCTGCATAGCCGTACTGGGGTGCGCCGTGGGCTGGCATGGTCGGAGTGACGTTAGCACTCTGGCCGTTCGCTGGGGAACCCGAGGTCTGGGGCTGGTGGAAGGGGGAGGGAGATGAGGGATAAGGACTACCGTTCAGCGGGTACTGGGGGTTCATGGCGGAGTAGACGGGACCAGCTGGGCCAGCTGGGCCGTGATACGCTTGGAGGTGGGCGGTGAAGCGTGCAGAGGATTGGGGCGGTTGATCGCGTACGTTTGAGACGCGGGAGGCTGCGAAGAAATGCAAGGGTGCGAAAGTGAGTCTACGGGGGCGTCTGATGATAAATTGGGGGTGCTCACGGAGTGCGTCGGAGGGCGGCGGGGAGGAGGAGGGAGGGGGCTCGCGAGGGTCGAGAGAGGGCGAGGGTCGGGGGCGGACGTCGATCTGGGAGTGCTTTGGCTTGTTCTTTCTCTGCTTCCGGGGAGGGATGGCGGTCTTCGGAGCGGATGCGGCGTTGCGGGAGGAGGATGTGGGAACAGAGGCCGGGTCGGACGGGGTTGGGTCCATTCTTGTTGCGCTGTTTGTGACTGATTGGGCTGTAGATTACCCAACAAACACAACACGCTGCCGCTCACCCTCCCGAGCTTCGCAGCCGCGTTTCCCTCCTGGGCGCCGGGCTCTGCGCGTGTGCTCGGCGCTCGTCCGCGTGCTGCAGCGGTTGGCGGGCGGGGACGGCGCGGCGACGGGGTGCGGCCGGCCGTGTGGGGGCTCTGGTGTGCTGGAGGAGGACAAGGAGGGGACGAGGACTGTGACTGCAACGGGCTGAGCGTCCCCGCACCCGCTGCTCGACGCGTCTGCCGAGATGCCGCTTTCACACTCCGCCCTCACATACGACTCCGCGTCACCCTTGGGCCTTGGCACGCCCACCGCCATCAGCTCATGCGAGATCGGTCCGAGGGATGTCATCATGCTCGGCGAATTGGGCAAGCCCAGCACCTGCATTGATCTATAAATGCTGTCCCTCCAAGCATTTCCCCCTCTCGCCCCTCCGTAACGGTTGGGTTCGTAGCGTGTGCGACGTCGGCGTGCACCCAGTACCGTATTGTATTTGCGCTCTCTTTGGCAGGGAACACGACTCATGCGCGCGGAGAAAGAGAGAAGCGCATGATCTACGGTCAATTGCCTGCCTCTCAATTAGCACACCGAACCGCAATCATTGGTTGCGTCACTCCGCGTGGTCGCCGCATTCGGCCTTGTGCCTTGCCCTCCCGCCCTGCTTCCGTAAACGTACAAGCGTCCTCTCATCCTCCCTCAGAGGTGTGCTGACCCGGGTCGGACCCCGGTCAGACCTTTTTCTGACTCAAGTCGGACCCAAAAGGGTCTGACCTGGGTCAGGGTCAGCACGTGATGCTGTGGGAAATAAGCCCCACCGCGCCGTCACCCAACGAAAGCGCTGGACCGAGCGTGGACCCCGAGGGCAGCACGTCCTGCTCCTGTTCGGGCCCATTCTGCCACGTGTCTGACCCCTGACCCCGGTCAGGCTGAGGTCCGACCTTTTCCTGACCACAGGTCGGACCCCAGCTCCACCCGACCCCGACCCTTTGGTCAAGGCCTGACCCGCGCACCTCTGTGGACCTCCCTCGCAGCAAGTCACACTCGTCGCACACACCGACACACGTACACACCGCGTATCGTATCACAAAAACTCCTCCCTCGGCTCGTCTCTTGCTTGATATTACTTTTCAGTCCGCGGAGACCACCCTCGTTGCGGGTACGTGCATCCCCGGGGGTTATTGCGAGCTAGCCGCGCATTCGCACAGAACTCTCTTCGACCGCCTTACATACTTCGTACATCACTACCTCCGCCTTCTCTCGCGCTGCCCCTGGCTTCTTTCGCCATCGACCACGCCACGGGGCCCCCGTCCGACGACGACCCCAGATCTTACCACTTTGCGCTCACTAATCCACGACACCCTCTTTCTCGGATCCCCCCAGGCGCCCGTCCGTCCGTCCGTCCGTCCGTGTACAGCAACGCCCTCCAACCGTGCCTGGCCCGCCAGCGCGGGTGAACCGATCTTCCTTCACACTCTAAAACGCTCACCAGCCTCCTGAGCCCGTCCCGCCACATGCATAATCGCGTTCGCTCCGCCCATCGGACCCGTCGTACCATACACGTCGTGCACATACCCGCGGCCACTCGCTCCCCGACTCCACGAAGAACAGCACCCGGGATTGGACGAATCGTTTACGCCCGGTAAAACTCGCACCAGCATCTGCCACAGGCAGCCACAGAGATACAGTACGGGCTCGACGCGGACCGGTCCAAAGCAATGCATGCACGATGCGCAAGCAGTCTTGAGCCCCAAAAAATCCACTAACGAAGGCGACCACGAAAATAAGTCACATCTGCCAGCCACGACAGTCTGAGTCAATCTGCACGCTCCCGCTTCCTCAGCTTGGCGATAAACCTTCCCCGTCACTCCCCCTTCCCCCGACCCGCCGCGTGCTCGACGTCCTCTGTCCAATGGTGCTCGTGGAGCAGCCCGGGGTTGACTTGCCGCTTGTCCTCCGTCGCGATGCCCCGGGCGTCGAGCCAAGAGTACCCTGGCGGACGGCAGAGCATGTACACGAGGTTCTTCCGCCAGCTCCCGTGCGAGAACGGGTTCGGGGGTGCCGGCCCCGGGACGAGCGACTTGTGGGCTTGGTTTCGGATCTACAGTGTTCGTGCGTGTACGAGAAAGCAATCAAACGCGGAGGCGTCAGTCAGCGGGCGGACGAGAGAGCGAGACGAGCGGGAAAGGGTAATGTCCGGCCCGAGCGCATTGCGAGGGTGGCGACTTGTGAGTCACCCCGAATGCGTTGATCGCCGACAGGGGTCGGTGGAGAGGGCGCGGCCGGATCGGGCCATGATGATGAGAACACAGCACGTACCTGCTCGATCGTGGTGACGTTCAAGAGCAGCAGCTGTTCCCCGATCGCCCGACGTGGTCAACTCTATTTCCTCTTCGCGGGTTAAAGCGTTAGCCACTCACCCGGAAGTGGTACGAGAGAAGCGCCAGCACCGGCCAGATGACGACTATCGAGATGCTGAACGCGACCGCACTTCCGACGCCCTGCGAAGTTCCGATGGCCCGTCGGAAGCTCAGATGGTACTTGCGTGTGAGCAGGTACAGGTGTAGCGCCGTCGTGCATATCACCAGGATCAGGGTCATCACCTGCAAGTGGGGCGGCCGTGAGATCAGTGTCATTTAGACGGCACTCGATACGCCCGCGACGGGGCAGGCGTGCCTGAGTCGCGAATGGGGGAATCCGAACAGCACTTACGGCAGAGAACAGCATCGTGAAGAACGTAGTGTAATTGCGCCTCCCGATGCAGTTGTTCACCCACTGACAGTGATGGTCGCAGCCGTCAACGCAGTTGTCGCACTGGGTAAATGCAACGGCAAATACGCCTTCATAAATCATCACTGGCGCATACTATCGTTCGGCTGAAACACTCACCATCTTGCAATGACTTGACCGCGGCGGACGGTAAGTCATGCATGTGGGACAGAACTTCGTGCGCACGCTTTGTGGCAGGCCAAACACGTCAGTGTCAGGAACGGGGGCACTAGTGCAAGAACACACTCACACCCCTGCTCGGACCTTGAGGTCGCGGGGCAACGGTTGGCGAAGGCTGCCGTCAGAGGATGAGTTCGCCGGATACGGCGGGTCTGGATCCAAATTCCGGGGGAGGATCCCAGGATCTCGGAACGCCTGCAAGTGCCCATCCAACAAACCACAACACAGCAGGTGAGCAAACGCACCATCCGCGGCCAAACTGCTGCACAGCCACAGCGAGGCACGTTTGAAATCCGCTACTCACCGTCGCAAGCATGCTTGAGATGGTCAGCAGGCACATGTATGCGCCTACCGCCGCGACCGCGGGGCTCTCGTTCAACCACCACCATACGCATGTTGTGCCGAACCAGATACCCGTGATGCCCAAGGCAACCGTGAGGGAGGCGATGAACGCCCACGGTGAATCGCCACCAGTGAGCAGTCGTCCGCCCAGGAAAAATCGGTTTCGCGAAGGATGTAGTTGGTAGTTACGCATGGGCTTACCCGTCCGGCTATCTAGGACAGGTACAGCGCACAATGGCGGGTCCATATGCGCTGGCGGCGTCGCGATAAACGAAGCGTGATTGAGAGATGTCGACGAGCCCTGCAGGGGCGACAAGCTATGCTTGCGGTGCCCCGGGGACGTGGGCGAACGGTCGGTGTCAACGTTTAGCTCGAAGGTAACAGGGGATATCTCCGCAGACCGTTGCTGAAGAGGACCGAACGCACTACTCGGGCCTGCATTGATTGGCGATGTCGGTGACCGCCGGCTGCCCTCGAAGCTGAACCCTCGCTTGAACAATTTCTCGAAACTGTCACGCATCCGCCCGCCCGTGCTCTCGCTACGACCATATGGACTCGTCTGCGCCTGCAAAGTAGGCCGACTCGTGCCGCTGGACTTTGCGAACGGACCGTTGCCGATGGGAAGGAGAGGCTCGCGACTGTATTTCATCGACGCTGTCCGCTGCGACGGTGCAAGTGTGGACGATTTGAGATCTTCGGTCGAGTGACCAATACTGTCCGTGCCCTCCGATATCCTGTCGCGATTGTGGGAGCCTCCGAGCGCAGCAAGACGTACGACATCCGCAGACGTGCCGTCTGTAGAGGAGACTGACCCTGCCGTCGAGGATCGTGGCAGAGGTGGTGTGGGAGAAGGGGGAGGGTAATTGGGGCGTGACGGATGGAAGAAGGAAGAGGATGGCAGGATTCCACCGACATGTGTCGTACCTGGAATCGGTCGAGGTTGGAGGACAGGCATTGACGCGGAAGGGCCGAATGGCAGCCCCGTAGCGCCATGACCAGAGTTCTGAGGTGCAATCGCGCCAGCAGAGACCGTAGAACCCGTCCTGTTGTGGGCAGATTTCGTGGGAGACGTGGGCGGGCTTCCGGGGGGAGGCTTCGACGTCTCAGAGACGCTAGTTATGATGCCTGGGAGACTCGGCGGACCATTGCTGGAGGGACTGGGAGAGAACGGCAGCTGGGTGACCGTACGTTGGGAGCCAGAAAACGGTAAAGAGTGTGGTGTCGCCATAGAGGTGCGAGAGCGAAAATACAGAGAATATATGAGTAGTAACTAGCCGAAGACGGGATGCTTTAGATCTAGCTCAGGCGTGGGGGTATTGCTGGACACCTGCGTGCAGCTGGGGTGCTAAGGTGTGACCTGGTGTGTCGCCGAGGATATATTAGCGCATAAAGTCACAGAGGACGAAGACGCAGAGGGCCGCTCTCCCGGAGGAGGAACAAGGAGGATGCACACAACCTGCGTCGTCTGCGCCACCGCCTCTCAGCCCGGTGCGACCCTGGTAAGCGCCCGGTTCGGTCCGGTTCAGCTGAGGTTCAGCTTCAGTCCCCGTCACCGAGCAAGACACGCTGCAATGTGCACAGTACTGGCACAAGATGGCCACGAAACTCGCGATCCCTGTGCGCGTACAATACATACAGCATGTGTGAGGAGTACAAGCACACTAACTGCCCAACCACAGCAACCTCTTCACACCATATTCCATCTTCGCGTACACGCTTGTCATCCGCTGGGCCTCCGCCAGGCTGTATGCGCAAGACTTAAGCTCAGCAGCGGTGCATAGTCATGGAGACAAGGCAATTTACCTCACGACATCGGCCTCGGTGACAAAGTCGCGGTGGTCGTTCCCAATTTCCTTGCACGCCTGGTGGATTGCGGCCACGATCATGTCGACGGCTTCCTTGCAATTCTTCGCGTTGGCGAGTTCATCTGTCGCCTGGATAAAACTCCCAGTCTCCCTCCGAGCGCGTGCAGGGTCTATCGGCAACGCTTTGAATGCGGCGAAGACCGTCTCCTGTCCGGCCACCGGCGCGGCGGCATTCGACAGGATCCGCGAGAGGGGAAGCATGCTCTTTCGTGGGGAAGTCAGGGACTGCTTCGGCGAGGTTGCGGATGTCGGGGAAGTAGGAGGCGTAGACAGATCCAGGCTATTCCGGATTGAATAGCTGGTAACACGTGTATCTTGATGTTGTGAGTTGTGCCATGAGACGATGAATCCAGCATTTTGCAGGGGATCTCGACTAGCTTCCTCCAATGGCGAGAGGATATAGGCGCCTATAGCAAGGTCAGCGAGACAAGCAGCACCCTTGGCGGACAGGCCCACCTTTGGTGATTCCTACGATATCTCCGAGAGGAACACGGGTATACATCTTCACCTTCTCCAGGGTATAATCGTAACTCTGATTGTCGGGTCAGCAGATATATCCCGCATCAGCTGCAGCATACCCACAATAATATACAAACCCTTGGCACTCTGCGAGAACGTGAGCACAATTTGGAGATTATCGGAGTTCGCACGTACGAGGAGGAGCACTTTCTCTTCAAATTTATCGCCCACTTTGGTATTCAGCTCTTCCGGAGCGAACAGGGTCCACCCAGAAAGCAGCCGCTCGCCTTCTGGCAACACACGGGAAACGCATGTTGCAATGGCGTCTGCTCGGATCTTTGAGATGCGAATGAGCTCCCTCGGGTCCGTGGATTGTAGCTTATTCAGAAACTCTGAAAAGACGGAGGTGGTGCGGTTTCCGAGGATAAAGTCGATGACGGCTTGGCTGAACCAGTCCGCGAACGTCGAACTGTACATTCTGTAGAGCAAATTCAGGTCCATAGTCGTTCTGTCTCAGCTTCTAGACGCACCGTGCGAGCGAGTTGACACCGTCATTCAGTAGACCCGCGAGGTCCCTCTTCCCCGTCCTTCATTCAGACGTCAGTTCCGCCATCCTCATTGAGACCGCGCGTAGCATACCTCGTGAAATCCCCCTAGTGACAGTAGCGTATATGAGCTATCAAGCCGCATCTGATAAATAGACGGACGCGGACCTTGAGGGCTGACGTGCCGGCGCTGTGGTGTTGAATTGTTAGCCTATCGCCGCATATGTCAGGGATCGCGATACATACTAAGCACGGCTGATAGCATCGCCGTTGTTGGCCCACACTGCGCAGGGCGTGCATCACATCAACATCTGACATGAGCCTCATAGACGCAGATGACACATACCGTCGTTGAACACGACGTCCATTTCTGTCCTCCGTTCGTCCTGGTTGAGCAAGGCGACAGCACCGAGCTGGCGGTTCAGCACATGGCGCGCAAACGCCGACTACAGCCCCATTCAACGATGTCGCTCCACAGCACGCGCGTGGACTGATCGCCGCACCTCTACGACGTTGGTACGGTCCAGACCGTCGATGCAGTTGACACGAAACACGCCTTTCTGCTTGGACATGATGCGGTTGTTCGAGATCCAGAAATACCTGGATTGGTTTGTCAGCCAGCTATCGTCATGTAAGAAGTATGGGTGACCGACCCTTGACTCTCAAAGGTACGCTCGAGCTCGTCAATTAGCTTGGAGATATTCTCATACCTTACTCATCCATCAGCGACATGAGCGCATATAAGGATGCAGAAGGGAACTCACTTCATGCCCTTGGTTTCGGCGTGAAAGTCGTAAGCGTGGTATCTAGGCTAATTTCAGAATCGCGCTCCTTTTGATTACACTTATCACGAACGCATACTTCACATCCTCGGGGTTTAGCTCCTTCACGTATTCTCCATAGGCATTGGTCACTTGCGCTTCTTTGCCGTGTTGTTCTGCGAGGTTCACGATCGTCTTCCGCACCCAGGTCAAAAAGGTGCCGAAGAGCTATGCACTGTGACCTACGAGGGGTCCGTATATGGCAGTAGTCTTGCTCAGATGTTGCTGGATTGCATGTAGGTTCTGGTCGTGTGTGCGCTCGGGGTTGAGCTGGGGGGCAGGCTTCAGAGCCATACCCTGCTGGTTCCAGAACAATGGAACTGTATGCCGAGGTCAACGACCAGCATCGATGTGGTGGGTACATGGTACGTACTTGATCCTCGGATCTGAACGTGGCTGAAGACGTTCGAGATCCCTTCGCGCTAGGACACTTCAGCATCAAAGTACCGTGTTCCTAGCTACGAAAGCCGTACAGACCTCGACGCGCATGACTGTCTCAGTCTCGACGAAGTTCGCGACGTTGGCATCGTCATCGATTCCACGGCGCTGATATCGCAAACCTGCGCGGTCTCTGGAACGGCGGGAGATGATTATATACTCCACAGAAGCGGTATCACCCTGCTCGGCCGCAACAGGCTCACGCGGAATGGTAAAGGAAGAGACTTGATAGTATCCTTGCATGATCGGCAGGACGTAGGGATGAAGCTGTGGTTCCTGACGCGATCAGGCTCATGATTCGTTGGAGTGAGCACTCGAAAATTCACCCCTGCATCTATGAACAGCTTTGAAAGCCATTCGTTCCACCAGAAGCGACGATCAACTCTGCGCCAGAGCGGAAGCGCGGCGGATGGCTCAGCTAGAACGTCGACGGTGTCGCTCACCGGACTGAGACGCTTGGAGTCGTCGAGGGCATTGAGGGTTTCAAGTAAGGCGTTCTGTGTCTTGGCCTTCTCAATGAGCTCATGTTTGTGTTGGAGCGATCGAGTGATGTCTGCGCTGCTATGTGGGTGCGTCCAAACCAAGGGGACTTGCGACCTACCGAAGGTATACGCGAAGTACATCCCGCCCCTCGTGAACTCCCTGATACACTCTCGGACGATTTTGTCCTCGAGTTCAGTGTGTTTCTCCTCTATGGTCTGCGGAGGAGGAGCGGCAGAGGAAACGATGGACTCTAAAATCTCCTCCGGATCCTTCGACTCGTCCTTGGCAATCACGTCAAGGTCCAACGGCTCACTTGCAACTTCGTCCGACAGCTCTACTAGTCTGTGGTCTATGGTCGCGGCCTGTCTCGAATTCCGTTTGGAAAGCCTTGTCCAGAACGATAAACGCTCAGCGAGGGCCTTGACTACGGTATCTGTGCTGGTGGAGGTAACTGATGATGGGGTTGAGACGGTTGAGGAAGGCGAGGGAGGACGCTGTTCATCCGGAACATCGAAGGCCTTGTCCGGAAGGGGTGAAACCACCTTGACTTGGTCTTCCTCCGCGAACTTGACTCGGGGAGACCTGTTTCCGTCCCCTTCAACGCTGTCTATGGACTCAGCAGCATTATCCGCGGCCGCTTGAGCTTTCCGAGCCGCTTCGGTAGGCAGCAGGGAAGCCCGCTTATCTACGGTATTACGAGCAGCCAGTGCAGCGAGAACAGTACGCGCTCGATCCTCGACCATTGGGATCGCCGTGACGCCTTTCACACTGTACACGGTATGCCTTGGGTCGAGGACTACAAAGCACTTCAGCCACAGTATGGAATGAGGGTAAGGAACGTTGCTCTCACAGTTGCCGACCTCATTCCTTGACGATATGACCAGCAGGTAGGAAGCTAAAGTTTCGCATTTAGTTCACGTTGCTGCAGGCGAGAAGACTATCTTCACCAGAATAGAGTTCCAAAAAGCCGATTATGCCATAGACTACGACACTATCGTCCCAGTTCGCCTCGACGGCATCTGGAGACAGAGTATGCACCTTCCCACCCTTACCCCACTCTACTCTGACTTCCGACTCGGAGAGATCTTGCTGTTGCCCGAGATAGCGAGGGCGAAGAAGAAGTCCCTCCGGCGTAGCCAAGACAGAGATGTACTCGTATGGGCATGGATGAGGGACAGGCGGGAGTGTATCCTTTGGTGGAAGTCCAGCAGCATGCACTGGCGGGTTTACGGTCGCGGGGATGGCTCCCACCGACTGGGGAGGCTTTGCCGCGGGCGCCGCGCCCTTGAATGTCTTGGAGAAGAGGCGTTTCATGACCGCCTGACGAGCAGAGAGGCAGCGAGGTGCATATGCGCAAGAGATGGAAAGACAGAAGAGAGCACGAGAGCGGGAGGACCGAGGCGGACTGGGATGCACGGGCGGCAACTCGCCTCAGGTTGCCTGGAATGACATCAGATCTGCCACATATGTACTGTAGATCTTGCAGTTGCCGATCTGCGCTGCAGGCGACTGTAGCTGCAGAACGCTCGCAATCACATCTACGACGAGCTCGTGCGGTCACGAATGCTCCTCTACTGCACGACAACCTGCACGACTCGAGGATCCAGAAAGAATTGAACAGCTGATATAGTACAAGATTTCGCAAGTCGATCTACGCGGGCGCATCCGACGAGCTACGCCCCTGCACACGGATATCATATCCATAACCGCCGCCCGGAGCGCCAGGCACATTGCCAGGACCATTGTAGTGCAGCTCGGAGACGTCGTAGTTGCCTGGGAGTCACGGGTCATTTCAGCATCACGAACTGGCACATAATCAAGAGGCCTACCGATGAACTTCCAGCCGTCTTGCTGGACATGGTACAAATTGACCGTGTTACCTGAGAACGCGTCTCGGTGACCAGCCGCATAGATGCTTCGCCTTCCAAGTTCTTGAGCCTCCTCATCGGACAGGTCCCACCTGTATCCCTGGTCGAGAACACCATACGCGAACGTGCTACCAGAGCCAACGGAGAAGAGATCGCCCTTCAGGCGCGTGCCGTCGGAATCGACGTAGAATATCGCGGGCCCCTGGATGTTGGATCTACTTAGTCATGAAGCGCATGGGAGATTTCCAGCCGACGTACAGTCTTGTCCCAACCACAGATCATGGTACCCTGAAGACAGTCTCATAAGTTGACGATCTAGTGGAGAAGAAGCAATGCAACGCACCATGCTGAGACCCATTCCCTTGTAGCTGTATACGAGGTTGCTCAAGTACTTGCTCGCAGCCGCAACTGAGATGCGTTCACGGTTACGGAGTTCGTGCAGTCTGCACTGAATGCCGAGGTAGGTCTCCCAGTATTGACAGTCGGCTGTGATTGCTATGTTTAGGGCGAGATCACGGCCTGAATATGCAAGGGAACAAACCTGCGCCACCAGCCATCGTACCCAGGAGGTAAGGGTTGATCTCAATGACCTTCTTGACCGTCCCGGATGCTGAGCCATGTTAATAAGGAGACATGGACACTTTCAAGATGAGCCTGCTCACCGACATAGCTGCCCGCAGTAGCTCGAGAGTCGACCGCGACGATTACTCCACCTTTGTATCTGAAAGCCAATGTCGTCGTACCATGCTTAATTTTGATACGGCAAGAAGGGTCTGCATGGTCATCCGTGTGCATACGCAGAAAGGAGGTAGGCTTAAAAACAGGATATTCAGCACATAGCTCTGTAGATGGACGCGTAGACGCGTCGCGAGACTTACATCTGGGACGGAGGGAACCTTGAAGGTAGGAACGCCCTTGGCCAAGTTGCCGAAGCCACCCGCCGAGCCCCACATCATCTCGGAGACGTCTTCATCTTCTCCATAAAGCTCCTTCGCCTTGCGGATGTCGGCGTCGGGTGATGTTGAGGAATAGCGGGTGAGGAAGCTGTTCATGGTGGTCGTGGTAGTACGCGTACGCCCTATGGGCGCCAATGTGCTACGTACGTTTCCTACTTCACTCACGTGCTCCGGCGCGACGCGCGTTCGTCCAAATCTGGGCTACAGCGCCATACCAAGGGGCGTCGGGGCGTCTAACTCAGTCGACTGAATCAGTCGACTGATTCACTCCTAACCCTAATGGCGCAGAGACTGATTTGAGCGCACGCGCACGTGCTCTGAAATGGTCCTCCCTCACAAAGTAGAGGGAGTTCCAGCCTCCCTAGTGGCCTGAAACCATACAAATGCAAGCCAAATATCTCGTTGTAGAGCCCTTCACTAGTTGGACCCTAATCGAGGTCATTCCGACGTCAAGAACAACCGCTTTGACTGAGTTGACTTTTGCGCGGAGTTCAAAGAGCGTCTAACACAACAAACTCGCGGCGGCGCGCCGCAACGAGAGACACCGGGCTCAAATAACGAAAATTCTGCCCTACGGTGCATTGAGACCTCCGTGTTTTGTGATAAATCGCGTTGTAGGGCAGTCCGCCTGTGGGTCTGCGCCTCGGCGAAGTTGGTACGAAGCAAGCGCCCATAGCCTAATTGAGCGGCGGCGCGAGCCGCCGCGAAGCTCTCGCAAAATAGTAGGTTTTCCCTCACAATTCGGGCTATTTTTGCGCTTTCAAAGAGCAATTAGATCGCAATAGTTTACAATGCTGGAGGAGATTATTGAGAGGGAGCGTGAACTGTCATGAACTGAGCGGTGGATTCAGTCCGGTCGTAACCCCATCCTGGGTACCTATTCCGGAACCCCACTGGGCACCCTAAGCGCCCGCCTTCGGCGGGCTCGATCCTTGGTATGACTAATTTGCCCAAATCTGAGATCCATCGTCTCCTCGAGGCTCGCAGGTGCTGGCAGAGTCACATCCTCCGAGTATATGTAGGTTCGGTACTGTACTTACTTCGAGTTACAGCACTTACTGTGTCAGAATGTCGCCCAGTACTGGTTACATAGACTGTGCGTACGGTGTCAGCAATCCCATGTTGTGCGAGGAAGAAAAGCATTACACAGGCGCCGGCCCACTGAGACCAATAGTGATTACTCCATCGTATACTGAGTAACCTCATGCAGAAGTGCAAGACCTGGCAGCTATCCAGTTTGAGCTTATCCTAGGAAAGGCCGGTTTATCCATGATATACTGAATTGGTCCCGTAGACACGAGCGGGTTTGTCCGTAGGGATACTGGGCGAAAATTATGCGCAGAGAACAATGTCGGGCGCGCATCATGAATCAGTCAGAGGCGTTTACATGGAAAGCTGTAGCGAAAAAAGAGGGAAAGATCGTGGCGAGAATAGAGGGGCAGACATCACACATTGGTGGCGAGGGCTGCACTCTCATGACATTTGTGGGTCTGCGTGAATCACGCACTGCCAGGCCTCAGGGCACCCATAAGTAATGAAGCCCAAAGAAGTCTATAGCGATGGAACAGAAGCAAGGTACACGCCCATGAGGGAGCAGCGAAGAGCGATACACATGTACGAAGGTTCAACACTCAGGGAGTCAGGGAAACTCGGCACCATATTCTACGGAAGGAGACGCACCGCCTCCAATCACTTTTTGACCGCCCATGCGAATGCCCAGCGGCTGTAAATGCGCGCACGCAGCTCACGTAACTCTGCCGCCGCTTCGCGCTGCATCATCTCCACACTTTCGGGCAAGTATCCCTCGCTAACGGCACGACGGTAAGCGCCAAGAACATGCGAGCACCTTCCAACAGACCCACCTCAAGAGCAGCGGTGCTAAACCAGCGATATACCTGAGGCAGTCTTCTCTGAGCATCTCCGCTATGAGCCTTTCCCGCGGGTCGGCAGCTACGTCCCCGCGCATGTCAGTCAAGGGGGTGACCAACCCTGCATGGAAGACGTACTCTGACGCCAAGGACCAATGGGGATAAACACCTTATGCCATCCGACGTCAGTATAGGCATCGATGGCTCTTAGCCATGTAGGACACATGGAGGGGGAGTCAATGCTACCCCCTCTGTTCTTCATGGCATTATACGCCGCGAAGAACATGCGGTGTGTCCAGCTAAAACCAGGAGTACCCTCCTCGACGTAGGCTAGCGGTTGTTGCCACTCGTCGAATAGCTGCATGTCGCCGTCGCCAGAAACGACCACGCCACCCGGCCGCAAGGCTTGCGCGACCTCCTCTAGAAACTGGGGATAGTCACGGATCTACGCCCCGTGATGGTCAGCTGTCGTGTAAAACGTTTGGGAGATCGAACAACGTACTCCCGCTGAGATAGACCGGGCATGAATGAGGTCAAACGCGCCTTGGTAATGGCCGAACCCAAGATTGGCCTGGCAGCCGGGATAAGCCAGAGCGACACATCCAACGCACACCCAACTCACGTCGTCTATCTCAAACCTTATGCCGTGCAGAGATGAATATCTCGACTGGATAAGGATGGAAGTGTCAACATACCGGCAATTCGGGGGCAGATCCCTGCATGAACACAGTCAGTGGCCTCAACATTACGTTGACGGGTCAGATCATTGCTCACCCATCGATTCGCGGAGGCGCCAAATCGACACCTACAACAGTACAATGAGGGAATTGCTTGGCCATATCGATCGCCCTGCAGACAGCCGGCATTCGCAATACTTCAGGTAAAAAGACTTGCGGCCTACCAGCTACCGCTCCCGGTTCCAACATCCAAGATCGCAGGGGTCTTCCCTGGTCGAGGCCGAAGTGCTCGCCTGACCAAGTCAGGGGCTGGGTAGAGACCACCGAGGGCAAGGGTGATGACCTGATGCTGTAAGTCAAGCCTTCTGTGCTCCTCGGTGTCCTGCACCGAGAATGGAATGTCAATACTTCCTTGTCGATGGATTGGCGAGGCTTACGGCGGGCAGAAAATATGTCTGTGGTCGTGTCAGCAAAGGGTCATACATGTGATAGGCCAATACGTACGTCGTTTTGATTGTTCAAGGTACGGCCATATACTTGTCGGAGCTGTCGTAGGCAAAGAACTCAGCCGCATGTGCACAAGAGAGTACTGGCTCAGCCCACCATGAATTGGCCGTCAACGGACGAGGAGAAGGAGTATAATGACGGTGCGGGACTACCACTGCGCCCGTCGGAGCTGCTCTCGGGCAATTCATCCTGGTTTGAAGTCATGTGCTTGTCAGCCGCGAATGCGAGACAGGTCACAAGCCAACTGAGGTACCGAGGAGTCTAGCTTAGAGCTCGCGGACGATGAGGAGTATATATGGGTGAGCCCATTCCCGGGCGCCCACAGGAAGGACCTCCGAGCTCTGTCAGTACCTGCCAACGACAAGATGAGAAAATGTTAGAATAACGTCATGGCAAAATCGAGGAGGGCCGTAGCTGGGAGACGCCGCTCACCACTCATGGGAGCTTGATTGAGTTTGAATGCACGCAGGTGGGCCGGACAGATCTTCGAATTATCCGTCTTAATTAGGATGCTGATAAGGACGGAGGAAAAGCTGCGCCTCGGGAAGAGGCCCAGGCGAGGTGCGTGGAAGACGGTCCGCAAGAATCACAGAGTACTAAAAGACCGTCGTCGGCCACGGTGAACGGTAGGTGTGAGTAGGGATTCGAGAGGTATTTGGTTATCGGAGTCGACTCGCCTGACCTGGTGATAGTGCGGCTTCCCTTCATGTGCCTCTGTCTCCGCTGACCATGCTGCAGTTGGCAAGGTCTACGATGTTATCTGCTTGCCCGCGTTGGCCCGCTAACATCTCGAGTGAACTCGGACTCAATACTTGATTACTGTCTGCTTGATGGTCGCGCAGCAGCTCCGACAGGCTCCTTCCAGTGATCAGCGCTGACATAAGCCCGGATCGAGTACTGGCTCGGCAGTTGCCGACGAGCGCGTCCCCGCTCTCTCCAGCCACTGTAGCTAAACGCGTCTTGTCCCTCAACCGTCATGTCTGGTATCTGCAGAGCACGTCTCGCTGAAGAGCGCAAGCAGTGGCGCAAAGATCATCCTTTTGTACGCGTATTTTTCCTGTGTTCTGGCCAGCATATGGCTCAACTCCGCCCAGGGCTTCTACGCTAAACCAACGAAAGCTCCCGATGGCTCCATGAACCTCCTGGAGTGGGAGGTCGGGATCCCTGGTAAAGCAGGGGTACGTACGTTCACCTATTTTCACGTATTCTTGGCGTGGGTTTACCGACGCATGGACGGCAGACACCATGGGAAGGGGGTGTCTACAAGCTCATGATGATATTCCCCGAAGGTACGTACCGTGTCCAGGTCGGCCGTATGGATCCATGGGAGCTCAATGTGTTTATAGATTATCCATCGAAGCCCCCCAAGTGTAGGTCGGTGGCATGCCACGCGCGCCTTGCGGGACTAACGGCCATTCTGCACAGGTAAATTCACTCCGCCTTTGTTCCACCCGAACGTGTATCCTTCGGGCACGGTATGCTTGTCCATTCTGGACGAGGAGAAGTCATGGAAACCGGCGATTACAATCAAGCAGGTCCGTAGCACTTTCTAGAGTTGCAGTCTTGGCTCACATCGTCCCAGGTGCTACTTGGTATTCAGGAATTGCTGAACGATCCCAACGTGAATGATCCAGCGCAAAGCGATGCTTATACCATGTTCAAGTGCGTCCTCTCCTCCATTCCGCTCTGTCCAGGGACTTAGTGCCATTACTATGATCAGGAATGATAAGGTAGCATACGAGTACGCAGCGGTGATTTATACTGGTTTGCTCCAGAGCTAATCAGACCTCTCTAGGCGGCGAATCAGGCAACAGGCACGCGAGAACATCCCAAAGTAGTTTCTCTCTCATCTGCTCACGGCTTACCACTGTTAGTCTTTACTGTTGTCGGGGTATCCTTACGCTATATGAATGTCTTACCGGTGATGACTTGTATATCTATACCGTTTGCTATCGTTCTCGTCTGCACTAGGCATGAGATTACAGTCGCAGGCGCAACAGGACTGTGCGATCTGTGTGCGCACGAACGGACACAGTACAGATAGTAATACACGACGAGTTGAACTCGGGAGCATTCAGCTCGATCAGTACGTGAGCCTCTCGACTGCGAGCTTGACAGTCTGGATCTGACTGGAGAGCTCCTTGTTCTCGTTCGTCGTAACGCTCGCGGCAATGACCGGTCTGGTGACACCACACGCACGGCCAAGAGCAGCCTTGGAGGGGACGAAGATGTACGGCACGTTCTGTGCGAAAGCTTTGAGCGGGAACACACGCAGGGTACCAGGAAAGTGGAGATACGCACCTTCTCCTCGCACAGCAGCGGCAAGTGAAGCAAGATTTCCAGGGGCTCAGTATCGGCAGTCAAGATGATGAGCTCCGCGATACCACGGTTCAGGGTCTTCGTAGCTGGAGGCAGGCGGCCGAACGTCAGAAGCTTGAGACAGACCACGAGCTGAGACATTATGTGGCGCACCTTCATTGGCTCCTTTTTTCAGCTGTTTAAACTGCGAGGCACGCTCTACCAAGTCCAGGATCTAGCCGCGCAGAACGCAGCCAGCTACGGTCAGGGTGAGGAGGACCTGGACAAAACGTGGAGAAACGCACCGAGTTGGTCAGTTCAGCGTCAGCAAGAGGCCATGCCTTCGCTTTTGTGTCGGCGTCGGACATCGTGTGCAGTTTTTAGAGCGACCTCACGTCTTGTTGATCCTTGGTCGTAGTCGTCAGATGGTCCTTCCCGTGAGCAGGGTGGAAGTCGAGTGCAAAGCCGGGACGGAGACGCGCGGGCCAAAAATTCCGCCACAAACGCGCGCCGGGGTTCGCCTCGGCCCGAAAAGGCAGCCCGATCAACTTCGCCCGCCTTCCTCGAGCCGGGTCACGACTTCGGCGAGGCTTCGACTGCATCCTGCACCACTCTCATGTAGCGAGGCTTGTCCGAAGTGGCTTCGAATGTCTATGTTTAACACTCTTCACGCTCTTAGACCGCTTGATTTGCGGTGGATTCTTGGTTGCACCTAGGAGAAGCTCTGACACTTAGTAGCGATGAAGGTGATCTATCCTTGGGAGGCGCATGTGTCGAAAACATATATGAAGGCCCTGCGGACGAGTCACTGGTGAGGCGCACAGTACACCAGTACTCCTGCACAAGAAATCTTCAAACATGGCTTTCAAAGTCGCAGCTGCTTTTGCACTGATATCTGCTGTCAGCGGTTCGTGACTTCCTTCACTGGTTCCTGGTAGGCTCCCTCATAATTCGCTTTGACAGTGTCGGCTCAGGTCGGTTCATCCTACTGCGACGCGTCCAGCAAGATATGCCTACAGGGATACCACGTTCGTAGTGCTCGCTTCCGCTTATCAGCCTCCTCTGACTATCCGGTGTGTGACAACACAGGATCCTACATTGGACATGACCGTCGGTGTCGTCCTTCCGCCCGACGCCACTCCGGCCTCCAACGAGTATATCGTGAACTTTGTCGTGCCTGCCTCGTACGGATGGACTGGCATCAGCATGGGGGGCCAGATGTCTAACAGTCTGCTCTTCACCATGTGGCCTGACAACACGAAGATCATGCTCGGGGCGCGGTGGACAGAGTAAGTCTACATGCGATCACATTTATCTGCAGGCCCTGACGAAGACATTCCCAGTGACTACGTCCTTCCTGAGCCATATGCAGGGCCCAAGATCACTCTTCTTCCACAGTTGAAGGTCAATACCACCCACATCAACGCCATCTTCCGATGCCAGGTAAGCCGATACATCTCTTAACGCCTACAGAAAGCTA
The DNA here is from genome assembly GCA_022385805.1 of Pilatotrama ljubarskyi. Lineage (NCBI taxonomy): Eukaryota > Fungi > Basidiomycota > Agaricomycetes > Polyporales > Polyporaceae > Pilatotrama > Pilatotrama ljubarskyi. The sequence goes on from MU277678.1 coordinate 284,545, forward strand.
AGATATGTATCAGAACTGTACTGCTTGGAGTGGAGGCTCTCTTGGCTCAGGTAACCTGGACGGCACTGCCGTCCTCGCCTATGTCGCGTCGACCAAGACAGGCGTTGAGGATCCTTCGAACATCGACTCGAGCTTCTCGGAACATGACCAGTTCGCCTTCTTTGGAGTCGACCTGAGCCAGGCGCATTCGTCCTCATACAGTCAGTACATCAGCGGTGGATCGGCCACCACAACTCCTGCGGCTCCCCCGACCTCGACGGTGCCACCTTCGACAACTAGCGGCGCCCCGGGCGCTGCACAGACTGCCGTACGTTCAGTCCTGTACTGCTCTTTCCTTTATTACAACTTGACTGACTCTCTGGGAAGTATGGACAGGTATGCTCGTTTGGGCTGAAGCGACGTCCGTCATTGATGAGAATGCCTTACAGTGCGGAGGAACCGGGTACACTGGGCCCACTGTCTGTGTTTCTGGGTTCACCTGTGTCGCCGTCTCGCCCCCTTACTACAGCCAGTGCCAGCCTTCAAAGTAGATCCTGTATCACTACTGTAGTAATGTTTTGGATTATTTCAGGCTTCAAGTGCATATACCGTTCACGAATCCCGACTGCTCGAGGGTGGTTACATGCCGCTCGCGACTGCGCAGTACTAAGTAGTGCTTTCTGGTCACGTGATGGATCGTCCCGATCGAAACGTCGAAGTCTCGCGGGCTCAATAGTCTACATCCGAGTCTCTCATTGTCAACCGCGCTCGCAATTCCGTCTGCATATCCGCTTGGCCTGACGATAAGAACCCAATAGCGACAGAGGTAAAACCTCAGCGAACATCTTCTACCAGTTCACCATCCCCCAAAACGCTAACCATGGCGCAACCCGGCCCGTCTATCCTGAACGTCCATACGCCAACCTCGTCATTTGCTATCATCTACTCAGGTGGGCATCCTTGTCCACGACTGCTAACGCTTATTGATAAATTGCGCTAGACCTCGAGGATAACCTGCAGACGCTCTTTGACAAGCTTAGCAAGAAGACTGTTGCGGAACTTAACGGCAGGCATGTACGCTCGGGCTGGGTGAAATATGAGTGGAATAGCACGGTGTGGAACCTCGATGATGGTTGGTCTTCACTATCCCCGTCTAGCCTCCTCTGACGTTTGTGATAGTCTCCGACTATGCCATATTTGCATGGAGGCTGAAGTCTGCCACTCCTGAGGGTGACGGCTGGCCCGTCCTATTTGTCCGCAACCCAGATCTCCCACTCCCCTCCCCGCCAGAATATCAAAACCCTTCCTTCTACATATTCCGTCCTAAGCCTGTCGCTGCCTCCCCACGGCTTCCGGAAACCCCAGAAAGCTCCTCGGTGGCGAGTGGGAAGTCGAAAAAGCGCAGCAAGGTGCCCAAGCCTCAGGAAACGAGCCCCAAGTTCAAGAAGGAGTTCGAGAAATTCCACAACGAGAACGGTGTCCGTACCATCACCGGCAGTATTGGTCCTGTGAACAACGGTCGGTCCATGTGCATGCTTTCCCACTGCTAGGGCTGACGACATGTGTGCCTTGCGCGCAGTGCGGATGCTGCTCAAGAGCGGGTACCGCCATGTGTACATATCGCGCAAATTTGCGATCAAGAACGGGTTCATCCCGAGGGATGCTGCGCCTGGGCACTACGGCTACAGCGGCATCGTGAAGTAGGCGTGTCCATGTTCTACAGTAACATTCCATTTGCTCACCGTTGACAGCCTGGGGAAATGGCCGATTACGGTGGGCCGCATGCGGACCGTCCATTCCGTTTACTTGACGGAAGAGTCGCATTTTGACGTGGTCCTGGGACGGGCATTCGTGGAGCGTAGGCAGATCAAGTTCGACCCTGTCGACCCCACCGATGTCGTGTGCGGGGACACCGGGGAGAAGATTGATTGCGAACTGGTCATCCTCAAGGACGGGAAGGGTCAGATCGTCACCGTCACCTGAAGCGACTATGCGGTGTCCTACTCTTTGGCTGGTTTGGTCTCTTCGCGCTCTTCAGTACTAGTATACCGGACTGCTGGGACATGTAGCATCATATAAGTATATGGGCATGTATTGTGTAGTTATTGTGAGACAACGGACTCCTTGGCACTGCAACATAGCACAAGCATTGCGATACGGAAGCGCAACACCAAGCTGGACGCTTGCTGGTTGCTATACTGTAAGTTTGCGGTGGTGCAAACCACAAACCCAATTCACCGAGGGTGAGTTCACACGTACAGGCGCTCACATGCGAGCGTCTACTCCACGTGGTTTTTGCAGAGGGGCCGGAGCTGGCCAGACGCGCGGGCATCGTCCGAGTCGACTCTGTCAACGCTGAACACAACCTCGACGGTCTCTGCTCGTCGTCTGCGATGTCTGTCCTCGTTCATCTGCTGCGGCCAGCAGCAGGTGCCCGCAGGGCCTACTCCGCCTTCTCAAAGCCAGGAGGCGGCCGCTTTTTCGTCCCGTCGAAGCACCTCAAGGAAGCACCTTCAGCGAGCAAGACGAACGTTGACTCGTCCAACAGCGACGTTTCCGCCACTCCGCCCAAGGACGATGCGGGATCAATATCCTCTTCTAGTGCTGAAGCCCCTGGATCATCATCCGCCTTCACGGCGTCCTCGCACTTCACACCAGTACACCACCCCCGTATCAACCCTCAGGACCTGAAGCTCCATCAATTCTTCTCCCTCCATCGGCCTCTGTTGACACTGTCGCAACCACCATCTTCCCTGTTCGAGTCGCACTCTTCGTTGTTTCCTGTGCCGCCCACTCCTGGACCCGAGGGCGCCAAGTATGGAAACCTCGAAGAGCCCGTGGAAGCCTCACCGGAGGCGGATGCGGATGCTGCACGTCAGTTGGCGCGCGCGATGGTTGTGAACAGGATCGGAGCCTCGCTGGCGTGGGAGGAGACTCTGAAGCGGCTGGGTCTGGATGTGACCTCCGGACGCGCGGAGGAGGTCAGCATGGCGGAGGCAGAATTCGAGTTGTACATGGATAGCACGAAGAGGAAGCGCAGAAAGAAGATGAAGAAGCACAAGTGAGCAGTCCTATTGTCCCTCCACAATTGCAAAATCCTAATACCGCCATCCTCGCAGGCTCAAGAAGCGGAGACGCGTGCGTCTTCCATATTATCTTGGGAATGCAGTGACATACTGACACCGTCTTTCTAGCTCAATCGCGCCCAACGGGTGAAGATCGGGCGGTGATTGTAGACTACACCGAGCGTCTAGTGTTTCCCTTCGTCGATACAGTGGGACTTCTGCCGAGCCTCCCCAGGAGCTGTACTCTCGCACAGAATCTCTTAATTCACCGCTGATGCCCCTCACCAGATCAATATGCTTCCAATTGGCGTCATGCTGACGAGCGTTCAGCTGTGAGGTAGACTTGAGTGTCGGACCTGAGGCTCCTCGTAGCTTTACGGCAGGATCGATAGGTAAGTGTGATCCCAGTTCATGTGGTCGGCCTTACTGCGGGAAAATATCTATGCAGTAGGCTACTGTCCCTCGGTCGTTACGCGTTAAGGTCGATCGCGGTGAACTCACAGCTATGTCTTGCTGGTTCATCTCGCCCGGATCATGGACAACTCGTAAACTATTCGATGTTCGTTGTTCACGGCTACGGAGCAGGGGCGCGGCGTTCTCGATTCGACCGCCGACTCAATATGAACCCCACCTGTGTGCTGCCGCGGAAATCAGCGGATGCCGCGGGCGATGAAAGTGCTGACCTGCCTATCCCGGTTCTCTTGAATGAACTGCTGGGGGATAATCTGTCCCCACGGGCGGTATTACGCAGAGCCTTCGGCAAGACATACCCAGGCCCGCTGTGCTGCAGAATCCCGCCGAGGAGCGATAAACATACATGGCATGTGGATCACCCCAAAGGGCGACCTTTGTTCCCTGCCCTGGGAAACCGCCCTGTGCTTAGCCGAAGAGGTTACAAGGACATGATCATCGACATCACCGCCACACACTGGCTGTCATATTGACAGGCCTGCTCACCGGTTCTCTCCAACGTCCTGGCGATTGCTCGCCGCTATTTGTTCGCCGCAGCAGGCTAGTTCCATTCCCGACATGGATTGTGAGTGCGCGCGGCAGTTCCGAATTTCGCTGACCTTCGCCGTGGATGCGCTCCAGACTCATAGGCTTCACTTCCATCGCTGTGTTGGACCTCCGAATTCAACACCGACGGAAATAACGAAATGCAGTCTAGACGGGCAATTCACGTACGGTCATGCGTCTCGTGAATTGTCACTGCTCCAAACTGCTTCGGGCGTTTCCCAGGTACACCAGAAAGGCAAGTCCTACTTCGAACTTCCTCCCGCAGGGCACATCTTACGCATACACGTGTGTCAGAGCCCAGATCCGTAGTGTCAGAAGCATGTGCGGCGGGCCTCTCTGGTAGGGAAGTCCTGGGGTAGAAACAGCGCCGTGGGCTTCCTTCCCGCCTTCTTCGCGCGCCATCTCACAAATGGCGGACACCGGCAATCCAAAGGCTATGATGCATCTTCGCATGACTCGGGCCCGACCGCTGAACGCTATCGGTATCTAATACCGCCGATTTGGGACGCATTAGGAGCCCGAGCGACACTGGCCGAATGACAAAGGTATGTGGGTGGTGACCGCGCTCTATAAAACCCCGCATGGGCCTTCGTTGCTTCCCCACTTCTTTCCCTGCCCTTTCCTGCGCCATGAGCAATCACTCGTCAAACGCAATACCTATTCCGACCGCTCAATCGTCACGAAGAAACCGTGGGGAATCGTCCTTTCCTGCGCCAGGCTTCGATCCTCTCGCTGAGACACCAGAGCCCATGTCGTTTGCCAGTCGGTCCAATATCGCACGCCGCGAAGGATCTACCAATAGTCTCGTGTTTCCCGTAGACTCAGACTCTCAAGGAAGTTCAAGGCATCCCTCTCCCGCGCCGGTTTATGATTTGCCGCCCGGCGCTGGTCCACATACTCCGGGCATCGTACTTCGCTGCTCGCGCTGTGGAAAGCGATTCTACCCTGGGGTCGCTACTCCCCAGAACGGACAAGGAGGTCGTCCTGTGTGCCAAAGGTGTCACGAGCGGGCAACGGCGCACGCGCCGATGCGTCAGCGAGCCGATACTATGGTCGCAACAGAATATATCCCGGCGTGGCATCGCTCGACGGCCCCGCCGGCTGACTTGATGCCGTCGTCGCACTTGGATGACCCTCTGCATCCGTCTCATCGTGAGTTCTGTTTGCCTTCTCTCGCGCACCCTCTGATGTACGTCATAGACAGCCGCGGCGTGGAACCGCCTCGTCCCCTGCACTACTACCAGCAGTGGCACGGTATGACTGCGCCCGCCCCGCGCCGACCAGTCCCTAGCCCATTGCCCGCGCACGCCGCGTACGTTCAAGTTGGGCGGACTGCCCCGTTGCCTGATCCTCCGCCATCCTCGTATCTCATGTCGCAGCTCCGAGACCTAACTAGACGAGCAGAAGAACAGTTCGCTTCAACCAGCCAGCCGCCGCGGACGCAATCCGCGGATCCTTATGCATATCAATCTCCCTCTACGCGGCGACAGTCCTCTTCAAGACGTCGCGGCGGGCCATGAACACGGACCCTTGGCAGGGGGAGGATGGATATATGCCCACCTCGCCAGCAGTGATGGGTTGCGGCGCTTGTATACATGCCTGTCTTCATTATATATGTCCGTTCTATGCTCTCGTGATCCCGCATATACATGGTCGTGCCTATATTCCAGTCTCTATCCTAGTAAAGTCGTAGAAAAATCCCTGACAGTTCTGAGCCGTAGGATAATGCAGTCGCGGCAAACGCATGTGTAAAGAATCGTAACTCTACGCTACCTCTATCGCGCAGCCCCTGTCACGAAGGGGCTTCACCAGCTGGGTGAATCCCGTGTCCTCGATGACGGCACTCCAATCACCGTAGAGCTTTAGTCGTCGGAGCGCAGGGAACATGGACTTTGTGAAAGACCCCAGATGTTGGGTCAAGTGCGACCAGAACTCGGGGCTCCCGACGGGGAAGAACGAGTTGGACTGCGCGTGAAGACCTATCGTCGTGAGCGACTCCTGCGGGCGGTCGGTCTGGGGGACATGCGTGAAGTGGACGTAGTAGTTGAGCTCCTCGAGCCGGGTGCAGCCTGCGAGCACGAACGAGAGGAAGTCGCGGATGTAGAACTTGAGGCTCTGGCCAAGTTCCACGGTGCGGACCTGCGGGCCGAACGTCTCCCAGAACGACCAGTAGATGTCCGCGCTCTGGGCGTAGTCGAAGACGACGTGCTCGAGCGCGGGGAGGGACCACTTGCATATCTGGAGCACGAAGAACGCGTTTACCCGCCGCATGCGGAGCGTCGTGAGGTGCGGGAGGTGGACGGACGGCGCCTGCAGGAAGTTGGGCCACATCTCCCCTCCGACGGAGAGGTACTCCACGTTCGGGGCTTCCACAAGGACATGGGAGAGGGAGTTGATGCCCCCGGACCGCGCCGCCTCGTTATTGTGCCACCAGTCGAGCCGCTTCAGCGTAGGAAGCGGGGGGCATTCGGTGTCGAACTCGAAAGCGATCGGCGTAAGGGGGTACGCGGTCCGGACGAGCACCTCAACAGAGGAGCAAAGTGCGAGGAGCCGGACTGGCTCGAGAGGTCGAGGAGAGGTCACGGTGGTGCTCGAGTAGGGGAGATGGACGCGCCGCACCATGTGGGCGCATGGGGACGCCTCGCCGCGCGCGTGGTCCTCGCCGTTCCGGAGGATGTCGTCGAACGGGAGATGCTCCTTGGTGATCAAAAGGTCCTCGTAGAGCAGAGGAGTAACCCACGCCCGCCACCGTTTGCAGACGAGGACCAAGGTTTGCTTCGTCAAGCTGGCTTCGTGGTCGACACCGTGTATGTCTATCACGTCGAACGGGCGGTATTTAGTGGTGTAAAGCGCTGATGTGGCGGAGGTCAGCGTCGCCCAGCGGAATATCTGCAGCCACAGTTCTACTGGGAGGGTAGGCAGCGAGGACATGACAGCCATGGCTGGCAGGGCTACTGAGGCAGCCTGGCAGCCTGAGCGGATTATAAGTAGTGAGCAGTTGTGTTCATGATCATCGCGCGCATGGTCCGCCGGCGCCGGGAAAGTTGAAGAACTCGGAGGCTACGGGCGCTCCGCAGCCCACGGTCGAAGAACAGAACAACGTTCAAGGTCTCCCATGTCCACAACGGTGCGCTGGACAGCAGGCTCTGCTTCTTAGATCGCAGAACTATCAGACCGCCATGTGTATGGGCACTGTGGCACCCCGTGAAACATACTATGAATAGGGCTTATACCTCCAGACCCGCACACCACCCTTTCTACGGCTATCTCCTTCCCATCCGTGCTCGGCCCGCCATACTTCCCCGTAACCCAGACCAACCAGAAGCTCGTGCACACCGGGCTGCTCTAGTAAGGCCCCGAAGAAGACCAGATTCTGCGGCCATTCGTGCCGCCAGGGGTACATGCCATGCGTATCAGTCCCGGGCTGCGAACGAGGAAGCGGAGATGGTGGAAACGAGGCATCAACTCGGTCGGGAAAACGTGTCTTCAGATACTGTAGTGGAGACTCGTAGAAGACATCGGTCTGGTCCTTGTACGCAGTCACATCTTGACCCCTAGGACATCAGCCATATCAGTACTGTCCGAATATCCGGACTTCATGGTAGATTGTGGCCGTACTGTAGAGGAGGCTCGCAGCCGAGTGCCCATAGGACCCCATCGTCGGCGAGGTCACTTCTATGGAGGTAGGCCTGCCATGGTGTGGAGTGACAGGGCATCAGAAATCCGATGGAAGCAGAGTTCTCCGGCGAGAGAAGCCTCAAGTGATGCATAACACTGATCTGCGCGCGCCCGTGGAAGAGAGCCACGTAGGCAATGAAGGGGATGGTCAAGGCGAAACACAGCTGGTGCGTGATAGGAGATCTAGCCACAGAGTACGACCCTGTTTGTCGACCGTCCGTCAGCGACTTTGACGCGAGGACATGCATCAGGGGGAGCAGGGGATGGATGAAGCGCCATTCTTTGTGTCCAGCCAGCGAGTATGCCGAAAGCGTCCAGACTACCAGTCCGACGAGAGTCCTGAGGGGAGCTGGGCTAGAGGGGAGCGCAGCAAGAAATGCCCCTTGGACGATCCAGGGCAGAGCCGGCAATGCTAGTACACCCATCGCTTGTGACAAATAATAGTGCCATGGACTTCTCCCGTAAAACAGGGACACAGAAGAGGCGTTAGTGATCAGGAAGTTGATCGGCGTCAATGTGAGTTTTCCGTAGTAGAGTGAGTCCAGGCCGACGACCGCGGGGAGGACGAACGCCCTACATCCGTGATGTTGAGCAAATGATCAATTACTGGGGACAGGAAATTGTACCCTATGGCACTCGCAATGATGATGACGGCCAGGGCGTCGCTAGGTCGCTTGCGGAGCGTCCATATGAGCCAGCCCATCATGTATATCCAGAGAACGGCATTTGTGGGGCGGATGGCACACGCCAGTGCTGCAAACAACAATGCCTTCTGGAGATCCGTACTGCACGAATGACTATCAGGATGGACAAGCAGGGGGTGTTGAGATGCCTTACCTCCAGCGTGCTTCATTGACGTCCCAAGGGAAGTAGCTGAGAGCCACAGTTGTCAGAGACGTCTCCGCAGAATTTGATATGGAGCGAGACAGAGATAATCCGTGGAAGAAGGATGTCAGGGACAAGAATACCTAACGAATGATCAGAATTCTGGAGGTACTGCCGACGCAGAGCTACAAGCACTCACCGCCGCATCCACATATCGCTCGCCTATAATCCTTCTTGTGAGACGAGCTACGGAGATATCAGTGCAGGCGGCGATTGCACCGTGTAGCACCTTAGGGCCCCAGATCTGTTCCACACTGCGTTGAGCTTCCTTCGCCACCACCCAGAGCGCAAGCACGCACCTACCAAAGCAGCGGTGCCATCCAGATTCAGCACCTTCAGCAGCCAGTATATAGGTACATTCAATGCAGGGTAGACGATACTCCGTATAGGCTTCGGCGCGAGCCATTCCCAGGTGAGCTGCCCGTAGCCGAAGACCAGATGGTGGGCGACCTCCAACGATTGGTAGTACTCGTCAGGTTGGAAGAACGTGCATGTCACCAGCGCGATTCCAATGCGGAAAGCGAGGGCGACGAGTATAATGTCACGCATTCCGATGCAGGTATGAATGGGAGGATGGCGGTGAACTCTACTCCGAGCATGCAGTGAACAGACGAGATGGTATACGGCCACTGATGGAACGCATGTCCGAGAGAGTTGCCACGGGCGCCAAGGAATACGCCCCAAGGGCGCTTAGCGAACTTCCACCCCCCATCACAGCCACTGGCGCGAGTTTGACGTTCGACTCGGCGGAGTAAGCAGGTCCGTTAGGCAGTTGACTATTCGAATTGCAGGAGCAGATACTATACATGGCTTGCATACTACCGATACATCAAGCTTCGCAATTTCTACGTAGAACACGCGTACACAGTGAGGTCACATTCGTTCGGCCGCGAACCTCGAGACTTTCCTTTCTTTGCCGGGAGCCGCGGGGCGTGGAACGGCAGGACTCGACTCCTTCACCGAGCTGATCACCACAGGCTTACGTTCAAGCACCGAAGCTCCCACTGGAGTCCTCGGCGTGGACACCGCAGGGGAAGGAGCGCCACTGACCGGCGTACCAACGACAGTAGAGGATGGGCTTTGGAAGGACGGTGACTCCAGGATGACTGACTGGAATGCAGGCTGTCCCGATGGGCTCGTAGCGGACGCAGGACCCGGGAAGGACGGTGAGTCCACGATCATGCCTGGCATCTGCATGGGTCTCTTCCCAGAGGCCTTAGACGATTGCCCGGGGGCAGGGAAGGAGGGCGAGTCTACGATCATCCCCGGCATTTCCGGAGGACGCTGGTTGGTGGGCCCCGAGGAGGAGGCAGGAGGGCGTGAAGTCTTAGTCGGGACAGCGATAGGCGTGCCGTTACGCGAACCGAGCTTCGGCGATGAGCGTTCCACAGTAGTCAGCGGCGTCGATAGACTCGATGCTGGCGAACCGGGGGACTGTGGAGGCGTCGATTGCGCGAGAGACAATTTGAACTGTGACACTTTGGACACTTTCGGTTTAGGCTGGGCAGGAGAAGCCTCCGAGGCGGACTCGGCCAGAGTAGGTTCGGCCTGATTTGCAGGGGTCGGAGAGCTCGGGGAGGCGGTAGTACCGTTGGGAGGCAAGGAGGGGCCGACATTCACGACCTCGCCCTTCTTGAGCATCTCCAGCACCTCTTTGGCCTGTGGGTCTAGTTCGTCGTCGCTCTCGCCGTCCTCACCGCCAACCAACTGTCCGTCCTGGAGCTTGCCTAATCGCACGGCCGACTTTAAGGTCGAAGACTGCGATGAAGGTAGTATGGAACCACCCAGCGAGTGCGAAGGGAGTGAGGATCCGGAGTTTAGCGAAGCCTTGAACTTGGACACTGGTGGCTTCGGTGGTGAGGATGCGAGGGTAGCTTCGAGTGGCACGACCTAGAATACCTTCGTCAACATAAGCGGACGGAGGAGAGCGCAGACACCTACCGGCTGATCCCATTCATTTTCGTCCTCGCCATGTTCGTGATTACGCATTGCTGCCAAGGCCTCAGCCCCGACCGTGGCACGCTTCGCATAGTACTCGAGAGCGATCTCGCGTTGATGTTGAGCGAAGTCATAGCCTTCGACATCCCACTCGACTGGTTCGTCATCCTCGGGCTGCTCAGAGTCGCTTTCTTCAGATTCTACATGAGCTGGCGGGGGACTCTCGCTATCGGACTGGTCCGAATGGATGATCTCGCCATCGTCAGAGTCGGCCGGAACTGGTGAGCCGGGTTCAGACTCGTCGTCTGAATCCGCGTGGACCGATGGAGGTGGCGGAGGGGACTTCGGCCCTCGATGAGCGCCTGGAACGCGTTCGACGACGTGCATTTTCATGGGATGCTGGTCCATCTGTCCTCGCGTGATCAGCGTGCTCTTGCCCGCAGTGAGCTTTGCAGGTGCGACATCTCCCCAGTCCACAGGAGGGCTGTTCGCCGGCTGATTCTCGTGGTCCGGCGGCAGATCCGCGAACGAGACACTCTTCTTCGGCTTCAGCTTGTTGCGCTCCTCTCTTGCCTGCTTGTCGGCCTGCTCGAGCGCCTGCCTCTCCTTCTCTTCGCGCTCGCGCACAGCGGCCATGTTCTGAAGCAGCGCCTTGCCCATCTTTTTCTGCATCTCCCTCGCTTTCTTCAGCGCTTCCATCTCTGCTTTGGCAGCCTCCTTGCGCTTCTGCAGCTCCACCTGGAAGCGCTCGCGCTCCTCGGCCTCCTCCTTTGCCTGTTGAATGCGCTCTTCCTCCTCGAGCATGTCGAGTATTCGGTCGCGTTCGGCGCGTCGGCGCGCCTTTTCTGCAGGTGACAAGGTCCATAGAGGTAACAGATCGGGGTCCCCGGATGAGGGAGCGGGCATAGAGGTGGCGGAACCCTGGTTCGCAGGCACGGGCTCGACTATGTCAACGATGGGGAGGCCCTCTTCGTTGACCAGCTAACGAAAAATGTAGTTGTTCATGGCTGTTCCAGCGCGGTGTCCGAGGGACATACCTCACCCTTCTCGTTCCGCTGACCGGTGTCGGGCATGGCGTCCTCGCCCAGGAGCTCGCCCAGTTTGTCCGATATTTTACGGACTTGGTCCGATTTCAGCTTATCGCCCTCATTGGCCTGTGCGCCTGGAGAGAGCGAATTCAAGAGCGCCTGTAACGCTGCGAGGACGGGCGGCGGTCAGACTGAGATGCGCGAGGGTCGCAGGAGCGCTGAGGCAGCTTGCCAAGTACCTTGCGCGCGACTCTCGCTCAGGCTCGTCGCAGAGCCAGTCTTAGAGGAGCTAGACATTCAAGCCTATTGGACACGAAACAAGCCGAAATATCTGAGAACTGCGAGAGCGTGCAAGGAGAGCAAGGCGGCGGAGGTGCGGGGGAGAGACAGAGAGCGCATGCAGGAGTCGGCACCTGCCGAAAGTAATGCAGAATTTCCTTAGACGCCGGCGGTAGCACCTCGTTGCAGCTGCACATCCATCTTCATCTCTCCGCCGGATCCCTCGCCCTTCCCACCCCTCTCATCGCCGCCATGGTCGTTCTGCACACACAGCCTAACACCTCCGAGGTCAAGCACAAGAAAAACCGCCGCAAGCTCTCGAAGAAGCCCGCGCGGACCGCCCCGGCCGAGGGCGCAGAAGATGACCATGATATGGACGAGACCTCCGCTCCCTCGACCGCCGAGCAGCCTGCGTCGACGGCGTCGCAGCAGCAGAATGGCGAGGACGAGGAAATTATGATTGATACGGACACGTCTGCACCTTCACAATCCGCCGCGCCCGCATTTCCCCCTCTCCCGGCGTCCGCACAGAGATCGGCGCTCAAGTCGGAGACCCGCAGGATACCCATACCGCCTCACCGCATGACCCCGCTGAAGAAGGACTGGGTGAACATCTTCTCGCCATTGACAGAGATGCTGCAGCTGCAAGTGCGCATGAATGTGCAGCGAAAATGTGTGGAGATCAGGGTACGTACCGGCGGTTCAGGTCCGATGGAAAAAGTGACTAAATGAACCGCATCAAGACGTCAAAACACACGAAGGATATCGGTGCTATCCAGAAGGGCGCGGACTTCGTGAAGGCGTATGCTCTTGGTTTTGATGTCAATGTAGGCCGCTGCCGTCCTTTCGGCCGGTGCAATATCGCTGAATGTTGTCTCTAGGATGCCATCGCACTTCTGCGTCTGGACGACCTATACCTTGACTCCTTTGAGATTAAGGACGTGAAGACGCTTCATGGTGATCACCTGTCCCGTGCCATCGGTGAGCTTCTTGCTGCGCCTTCCGCTCATATCGGTCGCTCACCAAACCTCGCACGGCAGGCCGGATCGCTGGCCAAGACGGCAAGACAAAGTTCACCATTGAGAACGCAAGCCGGACACGTATCGTCCTCGCGGACACGTACGTCACGTCCACGAATCCTTCTTCGCACGTACGCTGATCTTCATCCGTACTAAGGAAAATCCACATCTTGGGCTCCTTCCAAAACATCAAAATCGCCCGGGACGCGATTGTTTCTCTTATCCTCGGCTCGCCCCCGGGCAAGGTGTACGCTGGTCTCCGCACTGTCAGCGCACGGATGCGCCAGAGGGCACTATGAGGTCCTGCGCATTGGCATGCGGTATGAGGAGCGTCGGAGTGCGGTGCCGGAGTGCTGTAGAAGGGAGCTCACGTTGCAAACTGTAGATCACTCGCGCATGTTTCATTATCGCTTCTATCTTATGGAACTAGATTGTCGGGCTAAGCCAACGACACGAGGGGGCCACATTGGATGCTTGGCAAGGAGGAACATCCGGCGAGGACCAACGTTCGCGCTACTTCGACACAACCGGTGGAATCCCGGAGATGATGGAATGCTCACCCTTCCTCCAGACAGCTGTATGGACCGGGGTGTAGAAAGTCCATTGTGGCGAAACACTATCATGAGAACGCAAGTCAGGGGATCGACGGAATGACCTATTGATAGGCCATAGAATGGGTGATGCAACCGACATTGTCGGACCCTATGGTAGACATCGAATGTGTCGGGGGAGCAGCCTTCTTGGTACGCCTGCAGATCGTCCGAAAGGCGGCGGAATCTCTGCATTGCAAAGTTCTATCACGCGCGAACAGTCGAAGAGCCCAGCGTGGGCACCGCTCGAGAGCCATCCTGCGTAGCCAGATCACCCGCACGAACCATAGAAGAGAAAACGCATTTTGGTTTCGCCGCCCGCGCGCCGTCCCGGATGGGAGCGGCGCGCGGGCGGGTACTCATCCCGAGGACCACGAAAAGGTATGCGCCAGGACCGAAGTCCCTCCCTCGGGGAAGGAGGTTCACGTACCTTGAGTCTCGCTGTCTTGAGGTGGCGAAAAGGACTTACCTGGAGAGTGTGTGAAAGTGGACGTACCTTGAAAGAGAAGGAAAGACTCACCTGTGCATGAAGCGGGACGTACCTTGTAGAAGAGGAGAAGTATTACCTGAAGGATGAGAGAGCGGACGTACCTTAGTTCAGAGAAAAAGACCTACCTTCCGCGAGAGAAAGAGACGTACCTTGGGTGAGAAGAAATAAACCTACCTTAAGTGAAAGAAACAGACGTACCTTGGAGGAGAGAAACGGACCTACCTCAGAAGCAAAGAAAACGGGACCTAGCTAGATAACGAGATACGGACCTACCTGCAAAGAAGAGAAAACGGACGCACCTTGCTTGAGCGAAGAGAGAGAAACGGACGTACCTGGCTTGAATGAACTTGAGGTGGTGCTGTAAAGAAAAAGAAAGAAGAGGACGAGTGGAAGGGGGCGGAAGGGAATGGGGAGAGAATGAGGGAAGTGGTTAAGAGGGAGGGTAGTAATGGTGAAAGGTGGTCAGTGGCAACGACGGCGAAAGCGGGGACTCACCGGGTGGGTCCTGAGGAAATGGGCCGGCGACGGTGGGTGAGCGAAGGCGTTGACGTCTTGAGGCGAGCGGCGAAGAACGAAGGAGCGATGCGAGCGGTGAAGATGAAGACTTGAGGCGAGGGCTTGTAGCGGGAGCTTGAAGTTAAAAGACGTGAACGAAGGCTTGAAGCGAGCGAGAAGTGGCACGGTTGAGGCGAGTGTTTGTAACGCAAGCTTGATAAGAAGGATGGAGTCCAGGGGCCGATATTAGCGACGAGATCGAGGCGAGGGTTTGTAACGCGGGTTTGGTGGAGTGCGAGAGAGCCAGGGGAGCGACGAGAGCGGTTGAGTTGAGGCGAGAGTTTGTAGTGCGGGCTTGATGAAATGCAACGAGATTGAGGAGCGCGAGATGACTGGGTCGAGGCGAGGGTTTGTAATATCGGCTTGATGTGAGAGGCGAAAACGAGGCGGCGATGCAAGGAAGTGATTGAGTTGAGGCCGAGGTTTGCGATATGGGTTAAGTGAGGTGTGATGAAGCGAGGCCAAAACGGAAGCGTTGGGTTGAGGCGAGTGTCGATATCGATAATTCGGGCTTAATGAAGTACTAGGATTGGGGCGAGGGTTGGTAGACGTAAGCTTGAGGTGAGCGATGAAGAGATGTTGCGATGCGGACGACGAAGCGGTTGAATTGAGGCGAGGATTTGTAACACGAGCTTGAGACGAGATTGGTGGTCGAGGTTCAGCAGGAGGAGACTTGAGGGTACCTGAGAACCATGAGAGCAGCGGAATAAGCAGAAGTTGTAACCTCCCTTGGGTGGTCTGGAAGCGAGATGAGCAGTCGAGTGTCGGCAGAGGTAGGCGGTTTTGAGTGTTGTCGGCGAGTGCTAAGTGGTCAAGCGGAGGCAGGCTAGAGGTATCGGAGGTCGGCAGGGGGTTCGAAGAAGCTAGTATTAAGTGGGAGAGCAGAGAGGCGAGGACGAGAGGCTGAGAGGAGGAGCGTGGTAGAGGAGCGAAGGCAAGATTGGGACATCGAACGGGCACCCTGCTACTCCGTATTCGTACCAGAGGGTGGGGGCTGGTAGCAGTCAGCCTACGATGAGCCCATGAGTGCTGATAGATCGTCAGCCTCGGTGAGAGGCCATGTTCGGTCGAGGACTCGTCGACGCGAGCCGCCCAGTCGCGATTGTGATTGAGCCCCGCGACATCATCCAAGAGTGTCAGCAAGACCAATCGGGCCGTGTCTTGGTGTAAGCACTGGTGTTGGGATGTATTGTTCGGACGTTTAGGTATGAATGGCGACAAGGAAGTTGGGCGGGCCAGAGAATCGCGACGCGACGTAACATAAACTCTGCGAGCCATTGCCGCCATTTAGGTCGTCGACTGCATAAACATGCAGGAACCTGGAGAAGAGTTAGCCACGGGTGGCACATTGGAAAAACACGACTCACCATGGGTAATGAAGGAGCTCGTGATTGCCTTCATCAGCACTTGGACACAACATACAGGATTGTTTACATATTCTCCAAGCATCTCGCAAAACGTCGTGCGTAGATCAAGAGGACCCAATCAATAATAGAACCAGGTCAACAAAGAGGCGAAGTCCCTATGGATACTGTTCGTATCTTCAGAGGGGATGCCCGGGATGGACCCCCACAGGCAGCAGCGCCGTGTACTGTTCTAATATCACTTAAGATAGGGCCAGAGCAAATACGACTAGGTGTGTCACAGCGTGACCGGCACGTGAATCTGGGCGCCTGAACTTAACAAACCTCCTATTGGAGCGTTGACTGTTACAGTGGCTCGAAGCCTCGAACGAGCGCAGAGAAGAATGTTCAGACTATT